>JAHLJT010004567.1:217396499-217884595 GCA_031308135.1 Acheta domesticus
TTTCTCAGGCATACGTAAATCCTTATAATAAAGAGACTAGATAAAGGTTAATAAAAGTAGAAATAGGTAAAATGTTGACATAGGAATCTCAGATATCACAGTTCGTTTATAATCAGTTTAAAAAATGAATTCTCAGTTCTATAGAAACAAAATTATGCAAAATGACAGTATTGAATATCGAGCATTCTGTCTTAAATGAAATATGTTCTAAAAATAAGATTTTTGAAAAAAACATATAATATTTTTAACGAGTGCTTATTGCGAAATTTCTGCTTCTTGCAAATCATAAAAATAATTCTCAAAAATCATTACAAATATTTACTTCAATTTTTTCCATGGATACTTAAAGGAATGAACACTAAAAGAATGGCCCAGGCCTCATTTTTGTTGAACCCTCTGAATTTTTGAAAATTGCAAATTTTGAATTTTTTATATTGCAACTACCCTCGGGTCTTCGGTTGGGCGCCTCAGACGGGTAGCCGGCCCGCTCAGTCGACAGATTACCTGAAACGGCGAAGATGGAGGAAGCCGGTGGCCTAGGTTGAATGAGAAGTCAAACATGTGAATTAGAACAAGTTGAATTTATTCATTAAAAAAAAGAAAACGCTAATTGGTCTGGTGATGATAACTCTGGCGAGCATGCCCCCAAAATCGAAATAAAACAAAAAAATTGAAATGTCATGCACATAAGAGAACAAAAAATTACAAAGTGATTACAATCAGATGAAACTCTTCTTCGCGCGCGAATTCCCGCTTGACGGCCATGCGCGGCCGGGAACTCCTCTTCGTCGCCCGGTCGAGAGGAAGTCAACACTGATTGTCTGATGTACTGTTCACACCTCTCGATCGCGGGTACGACATAAGACACTCAAACAGAAAATACCTCTGTTAGGCGGCCTGCGCCACCCACTGAAGTTGAACGACCTCAGGTCAGCTGGCTGCGAGGTTCGTGGCGAGCGAGGGGCGCCGCTCGGAAAATGTAGGTCAGATCAGGTACTTGCGAGGGTAGCGGCCAAGGCGGCCGGAACACAAAAGCGCCGTCTGCTCGCTGCGGTGAATGGGTCAGCACAGTTCATTCACTGACACGGTCGGTTCATTCCCGGTCGATCTCACAATACTTTGATACTAATGAGCCCGTGAATTATCGCACAAATTCACTAAGGAAAAGAGAGTCTCGAGTTCGCACGTAAATCGGACGTAATATAATACGAATTGCTGTCAAATGTTCATAATACTGTTCTGCGGCCTGCGTTCGTCACAGAAGTCTTGTACCCAAACTCTACAAGAAACTTAATAATTTTTCTAAGTCCATCGAACCGAACGCCACAACAGAATATAACAGGTTCCCCCCTGCGGCCGCCACTTGCGTCCGATTCTGAACACAGCTCCCCAGCTTCTCTTTTGTGCCTCGTCGCTCCAAGTTTTAGGAAACCTCGTTCCCCCTACCAAAATTATCCCTGTGACTCTGGAATATTCTAGAACAAACCCGAATTCTGGTTGCTATTGGCGAAAGGGTACTGCGCATTAGATATTTTTCTGCCCAATCAGAGGATGTTTTCGAGGCCGAGAAAAGAGTGAGAGAGGGGCTGGTTATCGCTCCCTCTCGCTTTAATTTTGCGTCGAAAAGGGGCAGTTATTAACGACCGGGGGGGTGTGAGGGGCTAGGAATCTCTAGGGAGGTTGACGGAAGAGTTCCAGGCGTCGTGGAAAAATACTGAAGGGGTCGTGTGCAGAGCGGCTACCCAGAGTTGGGGCACACGTGTCCGCGACGAATTATGGAGCGAAGGGTGCCGACACCGTGGCGCCTCGCCTGGCCCTCGGGTCGCCCCCGTGGCGCCTCGCATCTCTCGCGTCGCCGCCTGCGTGGAGTTATTTTGGCGGCAGAATAAACTTGAATCTATTCGGTATCACTACATTGGCCTCCCTTCCCGCAGTAGAGATATGCATCGTGTTTTAAAAATTCGTAAGGCGTGGTGAGAAGTTTTGAACCTGAGATGCTTATCTCGTCAAAAAAATTTAAAAAAATGGTACCGAATTCTAAACGACTAATTTCTGTGATAACAATTACATAAAAGGTCTTATTCAAATAATTACCCTTAAATTAAACTCATTAACCCTAATAATGGTGGAGTAATAAAATAAACTAATAACTACAAGAAAATCTGAATTCCCTAATCTACGGTTACAAATATTATTTCTTAAACAGTGAAGGCACGGCTATCACGAACTACTCGGTAAGCTGTACGGTTCTGGCGAGTTTATTTTAGAGATTAATAAAGTTTGGAATTAAGTTTTCATTCTTTAAAGGGTCGCAGATTAAAAAAATTGAATTGCCTGCTGGGAGACCGTTTGCATCTTTAAGTTGGCACACGTTAGGGTGCGGAATGGCTTCAATAATAAATGGTCCAGTAAACAATGGAAAAAACTATGGAAAAGACCTGCAGGCTGATCACTCACTCGCGGGGTTCGAACCAACACCTTCTGTATTAACACAATAGCCTAGAAAAGAAATTTCACGTGTGCAAAACTGTGACTTAGCTACATTTAATCTCATTGATTGGTAGAAAGGCATTCTAACAGTCGCCTTAAATGACAAAGATGTTCCTGAAAATTTCGAGATGAAATCACAAGGTCGTCAATATAAGGCGTAACGAAGAGTTTGAGTTCGTCACCTAATTTTCCATCTAAGCATCGAATGAAGGCTGCGCCACTGTTCTTTAGGCCGAAAGGCATCCGCTTCCAGACATAAGTGAGGCCGTTGTAAAAGAATCCTGTAAATTTTCTGTCGTCTGGGTGAATAGCAATTTGCCAGTACGAACTAGAAAAATCCAAAGCTGAGAAAATTTTTGTTTGGTTAAACTTCCAAAGAATATCATCAATATTCTGCGGCGCCTCATTTTCTGGAAACGGTCACTTCATTAATTCTGCGAGCGTCTAAACAAATTCTGACCCCTCCGTCTTTCTTTTTTACAACGACAATCGGATTTAGATAGGCGGTCACTGATCTCTCGATGATGCCCTCGTCAATCATTTTTCTGACGGTCTCATCAACTTCCCCCCTTAAAGCTTGTGGAATAGGATAGTTTTTCATCTTAAACGGCGAGTCATCGGTAACCCTAATTCGAAAACAAAAGTCTTTAATTGGATGAACGGGGCGACCGAAGACATGTAAATAATCAAGTAGCACTGTCTGCAACTGGGAGCGTTCATCATAGTTCAAAAAATCACATTTTTGCACATTTTGGCAAATAATCCCCTTCGTCGTTTCCCCCCCTTCCCAAGTTGCACTAGAAATGCTAAGATCAATCCTATCTTCCCCGTCATTTTGAATAATAATTTCTTTACCGGCACCGAAGCTCATAACATTTCTGGAAAAAATCTATTATTCCACCGTTTTCTCTTAAAAAATCAACCCCCAAATAACATCATGATTAAGATCTTCAATTACTAGACAGGGCACATCAAACAACATATCTCCTATATTAATTGAAATCAGGACCTGCATTGAAATTGGCTTGCTTCGTTTTCTCCCAACCCCTATGACATAGCATCTGACGGTAGGTAATGTCGGTACTGGAATCCGCTCGCTTATAAGTCGCGCATAAAATTTCTTTGACACAGCACTAATTTCACTACCAGTATCAATAAGAGCTTGGACACATAAATTTCCCATAAAGGATTCAATAATAGGGCATTTTCTGGCACGTTCTTTGATAGTCACATCCTCGTCTTCGTTAAAATCAAAAAAGGCATAATTCACTGATATGATCGCATGAAATGGTATCTCTAAAGAAACTCGTCCGTCACCCAGATACCGAGACAGCTGGGACGTTTCTAATTTGTTGAAGCCGGCCGGGATGAATTTTGCCGTCCATCTCTCTCATCGCGATGTCCACGGTTCTCACGGGATTCGGGCGGCGCTCGCCGATCATCTGCCTCGTTCCCTCCGGCCCTATTATCTCTATGCCACTGCGGCCTGCCTTGGTAGTTTCCGTCGGGCCTGCGATTTCTGTCGCGGTTCTCATTGTGATAGTTGTCCCGCGTTCTATCAAATTGTGCCAACAGTTCTTGGAAACGTTCTAAATCTCTACACTCCACGCTGTTGACAATATTCTGTACATACGTTGGGAAATGAGCTGTCAGTAACCAGATGATTTTTCGGTCGTTTGCCTGCGGGTCACACAGCTTGATGGCGGAGATTTTCTCCATGGCGTAGTCTAAATAGGACTGCCCGTGGCGGTTTTCCCATCGCGATTCTAAAATCTTCCGCTCGAACTCATATCTCCGTTGTTCGCCCCAGTATCGATTCAGAAACTTCTCCCGAAACTCTTCATAATTTTGAGGGAAAGGGTTTAAAGCGGAAATCCAATAAGATGCATTGCCTTTCAACAATTCTTGCATAAATTTAGCCTTCAAGTGTGAAGGTACCGCCTTCGTGAGATTCATGTAATTTTCCGCCCGGTCAAGGAAAACTTTGGGATTTTCATCGGGTTTTCCGGAAAAATACAGGTTTTGCGGTGGAGCCCACGAGAAGCGAAGGCCTGAGCCACCAGAATTCGGATTTGGGTAATTCTCGCGTTCCTTTTCAATTTCCTCCTTTACCAATTCTAGGACAGTACGATCAATTTCCCTTTTTAATTTGGCTTCTCTCTCCCTGATGTTTTCCTCACTAATATTGCCTACTTGCGCGAACTTTTCGTGGATATGCGACACTTCTGAATGGAGTTTCTGTCCGATTTTATTAAATTTTTCGCCCATTTCCTGCTTAACTTCAATGATCTTTTCAGTAACCGACTCACAGCACGCTTCTACTTTGTCGTCGCATGCCTGTAATTTGGTCTGAATTTCGATTTTAAAAATTTTGAAATTTTCGGTAGTTTCCGCTTGTGCCCTTCCCAACTCCTGACTGAGTTTTTCTACGTTCCCCTCTATTTTCCCGCATCTGCCTTCGACCTGATTCTTTAAAATCCCTATTTCATGGTTAAGTTTTTGCTCGAGACTTTCTAATTTATTTGCTTGGGCTTCCAAATGACTTTCGATTCGGTTAAATCTGTCCTCACACTTGCTCTCATGTGCTGTGAACCGTTCATCTAACATTTCCTGTAATTTGGCAGTGTTATTTGAGATTTTCTCCTCTAATTTCGCGGCATTATTTGAGATTTTCTCCTCTAATTTTGCGACATTGCTATCTGACTGGTCTTTAATTTCTTTCAATTTAGCGGCGTTGTCTGAAAATTTCTCCTCAAATTTGGCAACAGTGTTATCTGAAATTTCTCTCATAACGCGCAAGATCTCACTTAAGGTGGGACCTTGCGTCGACGGCTCCTCAAAACTGTCTTCACCCGTCACGTCAATACCTGATTCGTCCTGCATTTTTACAATGTTACGCGGTTTCACTTGTTTTAGTACGCGCACACGGTATTCACACAACACAACACAACACAAGACAATGACACTTACAAGGAAAACACAGTACAAAATGACATCCTCAACAGACCATAAGTTATTAACTTCTCTACACCGTGCTTCCATCCATCATCTTAATAATTTAAACAATTTAATAATTTAGGCAGAGAAATCTCAGGGCGCTTATCTGGGATATTAAAAAATGAAAATTACGATTATTTCGCGTTAATCGAGCCCCACGGTGGGAAAGCCAATTGCAACTACCCTCGGGTCTTCGGTTGGGCGCCTCAGACGGGTAGCCGGCCCGCTCAGTCGACAGATTACCTGAAACGGCGAAGATGGAGGAAGCCGGTGGCCTAGGTTGAATGAGAAGTCAAACATGTGAATTTAGAACAAGTTGAATTTATTCATTAAAAAAAAGAAAACGCTAATGGTCTGGTGATGATAACTCTGGCGAGCATGCCCCCAAAATCGAAATAAAACAAAAAAATGAAATGTCATGCACATAAGAGAACAAAAAATTACAAAGTGATTACAATCAGATGAAACTCTTCTTCGCGCGCGAATTCCCGCTTGACGGCCATGCGCGGCCGGGAACTCCTCTTCGTCGCCCGGTCGAGAGGAAGTTAACACTGATTGTCTGATGTACTGTTCACACCTCTCGATCGCGGGTACGACATAAGACACTCGAACAGAAAATACCTCTGTTAGGCGGCCTGCGCCACCCACTGAAGTTGAACGACCTCAGGTCAGCTGGCTGCGAGGTTCGTGGCGAGCGAGGGGCGCCGCTCGGAAAATGTAGGTCAGATCAGGTACTTGCGAGGGTAGCGGCCAAGGCGGCCGGAACACAAAAGCGCCGTCTGCTCGCTGCGGTGAATGGGTCAGCACAGTTCATTCACTGACACGGTCGGTTCATTCCCGGTCGATCTCACAATACTTTGATACTAATGAGCCCGTGAATTATCGCACAAATTCACTAAGGAAAAGAGAGTCTCGAGTTCGCACGTAAATCGGACGTAATATAATACGAATTGCTGTCAAATGTTCATAATACTGTTCTGCGGCCTGCGTTCGTCACAGAAGTCTTGTACCCAAACTCTACAAGAAACTTAATAATTTTTCTAAGTCCATCGAACCGAACGCCACAACAGAATATAACAGGTTCCCCCCTGCGGCCGCCACTTGCGTCCGATTCTGAACACAGCTCCCCAGCTTCTCTTTTGTGCCTCGTCGCTCCAAGTTTTAGGAAACCTCGTTCCCCCTACCAAAATTATCCCTGTGACTCTGGAATATTCTAGAACAAACCCGAATTCTGGTTGCTATTGGCGAAAGGGTACTGCGCATTAGATATTTTCTGCCCAATCAGAGGATGTTTTCGAGGCCGAGAAAAGAGTGAGAGAGGGGCTGGTTATCGCTCCCTCTCGCTTTAATTTTGCGTCGAAAAGGGGCAGTTATTAACGACCGGGGGGGTGTGAGGGGCTAGGAATCTCTAGGGAGGTTGACGGAAGAGTTCCAGGCGTCGTGGAAAAATACTGAAGGGGTCGTGTGCAGAGCGGCTACCCAGAGTTGGGGCACACGTGTCCGCGACGAATTATGGAGCGAAGGGTGCCGACACCGTGGCGCCTCGCCTGGCCCTCGGGTCGCCCCCGTGGCGCCTCGCATCTCTCGCGTCGCCGCCTGCGTGGAGTTATTTTGCGGCAGAATAAACTTGAATCTATTCGGTATCACTACAGTATAGCTAAATAAAAATACTGAAGACTACACGTTTTGTCGCGCACTGAGAAACAGACTGTAAAGTGTGCGGTGCTGGTATCACGAATTCCTATCTATTACCTGCAGGAATAACCGCAGTGTTTATGTTTTTATCAATTACTGAAGAAGTGGACATGTTTATTTTATTAAAACCTTTTTAGCTCAAGCGACCACCACCAGTGCATGCATGCGTCGTCTGGGAACCAAACAGGAGAGAAACCAGGTAAGAGAATTCTTCCACATTGTGTTGATGCATCTACCTGAACAAACCTTAAACGACAAATTTTTCCAATAGTTTGTACACATTTTTAAGTTCACTCTTTATTTTGGGGATGTATCTAAGTCAACTCAACCCTAATTCTACTGTAATTACTAACTCTACCAACGCGTTTTGGCCTACTTTGTATGGGCGAGATAAATTGATGGGCGGGTGTAGGTGCTGAAATGATAAATAATGATGAGCAAATGATGGAATGAGAGACTGGATAAACGAGAGAACCAACAAGAAACACTTTGCTTTGTCCATCACAGTTTCATATGATTTGCAAAAAGGAGTGGCTGGAAATGTAGCACAAAACGCTTGGCACACACAGCTGGAATCAAGGGTTAATCCCCGGGGATTAACCAGCTGATTCCAGCTGTGTGTGCCAAGCGTTTTGTGCTACATTTCCAGCCACTCCTTTTTGTACCCGTGCTTAGCACAAAATGTTTCCGGTCAGTTTAGGTTGCACTAACAGTAATAAATGAGAGCCTCATTTCGTTTAATGTTCTGAAAAGTTTCACCAGTCAATAGATTTTGGTCGTATCATTACAGTTTATTATTTAATGTCATTTTGCCAGTCCCAAACAGTGATTTGTTTAAAGCATGTCCCCTTGAACTCAATACAATCTGTAAATCTCGTCGACTAGGAAGCACATACGAGTATTAAAATGAAGTACGTAACGTACGGAATGTGTGATTGAATAATTTCTCTCTCAGAATCTGCTGTACGTCTGTGATAAGCCAGAAAGCCTGTTTATATTATTATAATTGATATCAAGTTATTTGTATTTAGCATAGTCAATGCATGCAATTTACGCATGCAGAACAATGACTAAGTGAATACATGTTGCCATGGCGACAGCAAATAACCAAGCCCGGGACATGCCGGAAAAGAGAAGCACAGTCCCAAAGATTCTGTGCGTGGGAGGTATAGTGAGGCATAGTAAGGCGGACTCTCTTTCCAGAGCCAGAAGTGGACGAAGACACGTAAGGTGGGTCGGTACGATAGCATCAGCGAGAATGCAAAGTGTTCGGATCGTTAATGTCCCATGTCAAATCGGCAAAAATTTCCCGATCATGTTCTGATTCGACTAAATCTATAAATCGTTTTAGAATGACGAAACAACACAAATTATTGAATTTTTAAATTAAATTTTACAACCTTTTGAAAAATTTGAAATGTGATATTTTGCATGATTTTTAGAGGGTATTATCTAAAAAACAAGTAATACATCTTCAAATTTGATTTTACTTTGACACTTGCTTTATATTTCTAATAAGAAAATCATTCTCTAAAACTTCAATATGAAAAACATAATTTTACGGGTATCAAGTTTGAAATCGTATTTTACTTCCTGAATAGAAATAGTTTGCAAATTTTGCAAAAGGTGCATTTTCTGCCGATTCTTTTGTGCAGAACAAAGACGCGAAAATTCTTTGATACATGGATCGAGAAAAAATTGTCGAATTTGGACAGATATTCAAGTCCGCTCACGATAAATACCACATTCGGAAATCGTAAGATGAGTTCACTGAAAAAATCCGTCTTTCAAACAGACTCTTATTTTTTCAGAAAAACGGGAAAAACTGAATCGGCCGCTTTTAGTAATTTTTTAAATATTATTTTCAGGATTAATTTCTCGTCCAAATGCGGTAAATAATAGAACTCACTAACCCTAAATAAAAGTTCAAAATCGTATTTTACTTCCTGAATAGAAATAGTTTGCATAATTTTGCAGAAAAGTGCATTTTCTGCCATTCTTTACTGCAAGCCAAAAACAAGAAATTTCGACGATCGACAAAATGTTCGATTTCGGACGGAATTTCGAATCCGCTAAAAATCAACATCACAGACCGGAATCGCAAGTCGTGTTAGGTGGTAAAAGCAGCTTTTCAAACCAATTGTTAGTTTTCCAGAAGTCCGCGAAAAACTGAATCGAATACTTTTGCTCATTTGTTTTCAAATGCGTTTCAGAGCATATTTCCCGGCCAAGAGCGGTAAATAATAGAAATTTTAAACACTGTTTTAATTTTCAAGAATGTATTTTACTTCCTGAATGGAACTAAGTTACATATTTTGCAGAAAAGCGTATTTTTTGTAAATTTTCTCGTGCAAACAGAAAACTCAAAATTTCGTCGATCGACGAAAATTGTCGATTTTGGACGAAATCTCGAATCCTCTGAAAATCAATATCACAGCCGGGAATTACAAAGCAAGTTCACTGGTGAAATACGTTTTTGAAACAGATTGTTAATTTTCTAGAAATTCTCAAAAAACTGATAGGCCACAATTAGTAATTTTTTAAAATTCCTTTTCAAGGCTTATTTCTCGTCCAAATGCGGTAAATGTTGGGATTTTTTCAACTCTTTATTAAAGTTTAAAATCGTATTTTACTTCATGATTGGAAATATTGTGCATAATTTTGCAGAAAAGTGCATTTTCTGCCCATTTCCTCGTGCAAGCCAAAAACGCAAAATTTCGTCGATTCATTGATCGAAGAATGTTGTCGATTTTGGACGGAATCTCGAATCCGCTGAAAATATATCCCAGTCCGGAATCGCGACGCGACGTCACTGCTGAAAACCACTTTTCAAACAGAATGCAATTCCAGAAATTCTCGAAAAACTAAACCGGCCTCATTAAGTCATTTTATAATTTTTTTTCAGGGACCTTTTCGCGTCCAAATGTAAATATTGGAATTTTTCAACCCTACATTAAAGCTTGAAATCGTATTTACTTTCTGAATAGAAAGACTTTGCATAAGCATTCTGCATTCCAGAAAAGTTCATTTTCTGCCCATTTTCTCGTGCAAGCCAAAAACGCAAAAATTCGTCGATCAACGAAATTTGCCGATTTTGGACGGATTCTCAAATCTGCTGCAAACATATTCCTGCCCTAAATCGCATGGCGAGTTCAATAGTGGAATCCCTTTTTCAAACAGACTTTTATTTTTCCAGAAATTCTCGAAAACCTCAACCGGCAACACACAGCCAGTTTTTAAAAAAGTTTTTTCAGGGCTTATTTCTCGTCCAAATGTGGTAAATATTGAAATATTTCAACTCTATATTCAAGTTTGATATCGTATCTTACTACGTAAATAGAAACAGTTTGCATAGTTTTACAGAAAAGTGCATTTTCTGTCCATTTTCTCGCGCAAGCCAAAACGAAAAATTTCGTTGATACATAATTATACAAAAATTATCGACTACGGACGGAATCACGAATCCGCTGATAATATATCCCAGCTTGGAATTGCATTGCGAGTTCATTAGTTTAGTATCCATTTTTCAAACAGACACTTAGGATTTCCCAAAATTCTCGGAAAACTAAACCAGCCACATTAAATCATTTTTTTAAAATTTCTTTTCAAACATTATTTCTCGTCCAAATGCGATAAATAAGGGAATTTTTCAACCCTTTATTAAAGTTGAAAGTCGTATTTTACTTCCTGCATAGAAATAGTTTGCATAATTTTGCAGAAAAGTGCATTTACTGCCCATTCTTTCGTGAACGACAAATGGACAATTTTCGTCGAACATGGATCGATGAAACTTTGCGTTTTTGGCATGCACGTGAAAATGGGCAGAAAATGCATTTCTCTGCCAAATTATGCAAACTATTTCTATTCAGGAAGTAAAATACAAATTCAAACTTTAATGTAGAGTTGAAAAATTTCATTATTTACCGCATTTCGACGAAAAATGAGCCCTGAAAAAAATGACGAAAAGTGGCCGGTTCAAATTTTTGCGAATTTCTGTAAGAATAACAATCGGTTTGAAAAACGATTTCACCAGTGAACTCGCAATGCGATTCCGCGCAGAGATATTGATTTTCAGAGGATTCGACATTCCGTCCAAAATCGACAATTTTCGTCGATCCACGGATCCACGAAATTTCGCGTTTTTGTCTTGCACGGGATAATCTGCACAAAATGCACTTTTCTGCAAAATATGAAAACTTATTTCATTTGCGAAGTAAAATACAAATTCAAACTTTAATATCGAGTTGAAAATTTTCATTACTTACAGCATTTAGACGAGAAATGAGCCCTGAAAAGAATTTCAAAACAATGACGAAAAGTGGCCGGTTCATTTTTTCGCGAATTTCTGGAAAACTAACAATCTGTTTGAAAAACCGATTTCACCAGTGAACTCGCCAAGCGATTCCGGGCTGGGATGTTGATTTTCAGCGGATTTGAGATTTAGTCCAAAATCGACAAACTTCGCGTTTTTGACCTTCACGAAAAAAAACGGGCAGAAAATGCATTTTCTGCAAGATTATGCAAACCATTTCTCTTCAGGTTCTAAAGTACAAATTTAAACTATAATAAAGAGTTGAAAAATTCAGAAAAATTAGCTAGCAATTTTTTCCATAAATTTTCATAATAAGTTCTTTTAAGAAAGAAAATAAACACAAAAAGGAAACCTCTATTAGGCAGTCACCATATTAAATAAGAAAACAAAAAATATGATTAAAAACCTTTTTAGCGCCCATTAATAGTAGCTTACAATTGTTTTCATAAACTTTTATAATAAGGATTTTTAATAAAAAAATTAACACGAAAAGAAAACCCTTTTTAGCGGTCATCAAATTAAACTAGGAAAAAACCTATGATCAAAAACCTTTTTTGCGGCCATTAACATTAGCTTACAATTTTTTCCATAAATATTCATAATAAAATTTTTTTTTGAAAGAAAATTAACACGAAAAGGAAAACAATTATTAAGCGGTCACCACATTAAACGAGCAAATCATCAAAATTCATCATCAAAAACCTTTCTTTAGGGGCCATTAATATTAGCTTACAATTTTTTCCATTAAATTTTTATAATATTTATTATAAAAAAATTAACACGAAAACAAAAACCTATATTAAACAAGAAAACAAAACGTATGATCAAAAACCTTTTTTAGCGGCAATTAATTTTAGCTACAATTTTTTCCATTAGTTTTCATAATAAGTTTTTTTAAGAATGAGAATAACACGAAAAGAAAAACCTCTTTTAAGCGGTCACCATACTAACCAAGAAACCAAAACGTATGATGAAAAATTTCTTTAACATTAACTTACAATTTTTTTCATAACTTTTCATATGCTTTTTTAATAAAGAAAATGCACACGAAAAGAAAAACCTTTAATAAGCGTTCACCACATGAAACAAGAAAACAAAACGTATGACAAAAAATCTTTATTTAGCGGCCAGTAATATTAGCATACAATTTTCTCCATAATATTTCATTATACGTTTTTTAAGAAAATAAACAAGAAAAGAAAGCCTCTGTTAAGCCGTCACCATTATTAAACAAGAAAATAAAACGTATAAACAAAAACCTTTCTTTAGCGGCCATTAATTTCAGGTAACAATTTTTTCCATAAATGTTCATAATAAGTTTTTTAATAAATAGAAATTAAACACCTAAATAGAAATGAAAACCTATATTTAGCGGTCACAATATTAAATAAGAAAAAAAGTATCATCAAAAACCATACATTTAGCGGCCATTAATATTAGCTTAGAATTTTTTTCATTAATTTTTATAACAAGTTTTTTTAAGAAAGAAAATAAACACGAAAAGAAAAACCTCTATTAAGTGGTCACCATAATAGACCTTACAAATAGAACAAATTTATTTGGTTCACTTTTTCTCTTTTTAAGAAAACAAAACGTATGATCAAACGCCTTAGTTAAGCGCCATTTAATATTAGCTTACAATTATTTCGATAAATTTTCATTAAGAGTTCTTTTAAGAGAGAGAAAAAACAGGAAAAGAAAAACCTCTATTATGCGGTCACAATATTTAACATAACTATTTCAATCAGTTTTTTGGTTCTAATGTTCACTTCTCAAGGTATCGAAACCTGTGAAAAAAAACTTTATTCAGCGGTCATACAATTTCGCCTAATGCTTTTCTTAATAGGTTCTTTTGTCTAAGCAACACAATACGAAAAAGAAAACCTCAATTAAGCGGTCACCATATTAAACAAGAAAACAAAATGTATGATCAAAAACCTTTCTATGGCGGCCATTAATATGAGCTTAGAATTTTTTCCATAAATTTGCATAATTAAGAAAGAGAACAAACACGTAAAGAAAAACTTCTATTAAACGGTCACTATAATAAACAAAAAAAAACTATTATCAAAAACCTTACCCAGCGGCCATTAATATTAGTTTACAGTTTTTCCTGAAATTTTCATTATAATTTTCATAATATAGAATAGACACGAAGAGAAAAACCTCTTTTAACCGGTCACGATCTTAAACAAGACAACAAAACGTATAAACAAACCTCTCTTAGCGGCCATTAACAGTAGCTTACAATTTTTTCATAAAATTTCGTTATAAGTCTTCTTAAGAAAACTAATTAACACGAAAAGAAAAAGCAGTTACAATATTTAACAAGAAAAAAATGATCAAAAAAACCTTTTTAGAGGCCATTACTATTAGCTTACAATTTTTTCCTTAAAATTTTCATGGTAAGTTCTTTTAAGAAATAAAATAAACACGAAAAGGAAAACCTCAATTAGGCGGTCACCATATCAAACAAGAAAACAAAACGTATGATCAAAAACCTTTCATTAGCGGTCATTAATATTAGCTTTCAATTTTTCTATTATATTTCATAATAAGTTCTTTTAAGAAAGAGAAAAAATAAAAAAAGTAAAAACCTCATTTAAGCGGTCACCATTTTAACCAAGAAAAAAAGTATGATCAAAAACCTTTCTTTAGGGGCCATTAATATTAGCTTACAATTTTTTCCATAAATATTCACAATAAGTTATTTTTTAAAGAAAATAAACACGAAAAGGGAAACCTCTACTAAGAGGTTAACCCTCAATTAAACCTCTATTAATCTCACCACATTAAACGAGGAAACAAAAGATGTGATCAAAACCTTTTATTTAGCGGTCAGTAATATTAGCCTAATTTTTTTTTCATAAATTTTCATTAAAGGTTTTTTTAATTAAAAAATAAGAACGAAAAGAAAAACCTCTATTAGGCGGTCACCATAATACACCTTACATATACAAATTTATTTGCTTCACATGTTCTCTTTTTAAGAAAACCAAACGTATGAACAAACCCCTTAATTTAGCGGCTATTAAAATTTGCTTACAAATTTTTCTATAAATTTTCATTAAGAATTCTTTTAAGAAAGAGAAAAAACACGAAAAGATAAACCTTTTTTAAGCGGTTACAATATTTAACATAACTACTTCAATCAGTGTTTGCTTCTAATGTTCACTTTTCAAGGTATCAACATCTACGAAAAAAATCCTCTATTCAGCGGTCATTAAATTTCAGCTAACTATTTCTCCGACTACTTTTCAAAATAGGTTATTTTGTCAAAGTAACACATCATAAAAAACCTCTATTAAGCGGTCACCGTATTAAACAATAAAAGAGAACGTATGATCAAAATCCTTTTTTTTTAGCGCGCAAGTAATATTAGCTTACAATTTTTTCCATAAACTTTCATTATAAGTTTTTTCATCAAAGAGAATAAGCATGGAAAGAAAAACTTCTATTAAGCGGTCCCCATATTAAACAAGAAAAGAAAACGTATGATCAAAAACTGAATGGGGCCATCAAAACTGAATGGAGCCATTTATCAAATGTAAAAATAGCCTTCAAAATAGTTGTAGTGATTAACCCATTACTGTTAGCGAAGATCTGCGTGTGTAGTCAACTGAGACGCAAACACAAAAACTTCGTCATATGACTTTTGTCCAATGGGCGTTAACGACCGATCTAATTAATTCCGTTCTATTTTTATTTCTATGAAATTTTTTTGTCATAACCCTTCACAATACTAAATGGAGTAATTTATGAAATTTGCTAAGGAGCCCTCTAAACCGTTGGGAACATAAACATACTGTTAGCGCAGATCTGCGTGCATATTCAACGGCGTAAGGCGTAAACACCAAAACATCTTCGTCACATACCTTTTGTCAAATGGGTCAATAACGACCCATCCTATTAAAAAACTTGTAAAATACTTTCAATCAAAATTTTTTTATAACCCACGTCAATAATAACTTGAGCCTTTTATCAAATTTTCAAACTGACCATCAAAATAGTTGTTAACATAGGCGCATTACTCTTAGCCCACATTATGGTGCGTAGTTAACTGAGGCGGAAACAAGAAAACTTCTTCGTTCACCACATTAATAGGCCATTTAATAGGCCCTTTGTGTAATTTATGTCCTTTGTGTAAGCTATCCCAAAAAATAGTAAAATTTTCGCGTGTGCAGTCAACTGAGGCGTAAACACGGAAACTTCTTCGTGACATGCCTTTTGTCCAATAGGTCGTTTACATCTATCATACAAAAAAACCTTGTAAAATTTTTTCTATCAAAATTTCTTGTCATTCCCATTCTCAAAACTAAATATAGCCTTTTATCAAATTTTCAAGTAGCCTTCAAAACATATGTGGACATAAAACGTATTTCTGTTAGCGAAGATATCCGTGCGTAGTCAACAGAAAACATCTTCGTCATATGTAGTTTTCCAATGGGTCGTTTACGACTCATTTACAAAGTTACGTCTACGTCAATTACATCACTTCTAAAATATATCCTTTCAAAAGTTCTTGTCATAAACATTCTCAAAACTAAATAGAGTCTTTAAACATTTCTTTTTAAATTAGCCGTCAAAAAGTTGTGGCGATAAACGCAATAATGTTAGCGCAGATCTGCGTGCGTAGTCAACTGAGGCTCAAACATGAAAACTTCGTCTTCAAATCTTTTTTGTTCAAAAGGGTCGTTAACGACTTATACTCTAAAACACTTGTAATATTTTTTCAATCTAAATTTTTTTTCTCATAACCATTCTCAATATATATCGAGCCTTTTATCAAATTTTTAATTAATTGTGGACATAAAGGCATTTCTGGGAGTGCAGATCTGCGTGCGTAGTCAAATGAGGCGTTGACACCAAAAGTTCGTCAAATGCCTTTTGTCCAATGGGTCGTTACCGACCCATCCAATTAAAAACACTTGTAAATTATTTTCTATCATATTTCTTCTCATAACCCTTCTCAAAATTAAATGGAGATTTTTATCAAAATAACCTGAAATATAAAGCACGGTGGCCTAGGAAACGGGTAACGTGCTCTGATTGTGCCAAGCGAGTTTTAAGTTGTTAAATAGACAATAATTTTCGCATTACTTCCGGAGTGTAAAAATCCTTGTTCTACGAGTGTGACTGTGTCTCACCAAGTGTATGGTCAGCCGGGACAGCGGCTGCCCTGCTGAAGGATGGAGTCATCAGACTCCGGGGCGCCTTTAACCTCACTTCCGTCACCGCAGGTATCTGCACCTCACCAAAGTATGAAAACTTACGCGAATGCCATATCTACAGACGTATTTCCCACTAAGGATCAAGCCATAATTATCGACGCACAAGAAGGTCTCACTATTAAAGACTATGTTAACAGCCTATCCAATATTGTTGATGCCAATGAAATAAGGTTCATATCACGAATTGCTAATAATAGAGTGTGTACATTTCTAAGTTCTAAAACTATTGCTGATAAACTTACAAACAGTCACAAAATTATTAAAATAAAACACTATGAATTAAAGTTGAGACCTCTTGTAACAAAAGCTAAAAGAATTATCATTTCTAATGTTTGCCCCATCATTCCCCACTCAGTCATAGAAGATGTGTTCACAAAAAACAACATCAAATTGGCATCTAAATCTCATTTATAAAAGCTGGTGTTTCTGGACCTGATTTTTCACATATCATGAGTTTCAGAAGACAAGTGTATATTTCCCCTGATGATGTGAGTTTACTAAATGAATCTACTACTGTGTTTTATGATGGAACATCATACAGGATATTTTTTACAACCGATGACATGTCCTGCTTTATCTGCCACCAAACAGGGCACTTAGCTGGCCAATGTCCTACACCAAACACCTCTAATCATAATAATACCAACTTATCCAGTGTACCCACAGAATCTAAAACCAATAGTGATAGTTCCAGTGAATTGCCAGAATCTTCAATTAATGAAAATACCACTGTAGTAGACATACAAAATCAGGAGGTAACTATGGAAACTAATGATAATATGGTCTCTACTATACCTAAAAGAACTCTTTCATCAGACTCTTCATCACACATTGAACAAGGAAAAAATAAACTGGGTAACTCCAACATGGCAACAGGAAAACAACCCAAGAAGAAGAAGAAAAAGGTACAAGAAGTAATTGAAGAAAACTGCAATAAAGAGAAGTCTACCACTAAATCACTTGAAGACCTTATTTGCCCATTAAAGGAAAAAATTGAGAGTAATAGTAGTGATTTCCCTCTTACATACAATCAATTGAAAAATTTCATAGACAAAGCATCTGGATCTAATCATCCAACCTTAATAGCTAAAGATTTTACAAATGATATTCAATCTATCATTAAAATGATGACAGACACTTACCCTTTACTTACTGAAAGAGCTATAAAAAACAGATTCACAAGAATAATAAATAAATTAAAAAGTTCACAACTACAAGATGATGAAACTGACACAGAAATATCTGAATAAACCTTCTCAATGAAAATAATACAATGGAACTGTAATGGTTTCTATACAAGATTACCCCACTTGAAATTGTTAATAAAAGATACTAATCCAGATATTTTGTGTCTGCAAGAAACAAACTTCAAAAAAAATCACTTTGGAAAATTATCTGGGTATAAGTCATCTGTTCGAAACAGAAATAGTACATTAATTGCTAGTGGAGGAGTAGCAGTTTATGTAAAAAATGATTGTTTTATACAGGAAATCCCTCTACAAACTGCCCTAGAAGCCATTGCGGTCAAGGTAAAAATAAATACTCTCATAACTGTTTGTAATATTTATATCCCCAATAGTCAAAATTTTGACACTTATGATCTTGACAATATTCTTATGCAGCTACCTAAACCATATGTTATAGTGGGTGATTTCAATAGCCATAGTAAATTGTGGGGTTCCACCAAATTGGACAGAAGAGGGAAAGTAATTGAAGAATGGTTGGACAACCATAACAACCTTATCTTATTAAACACTGGCTCACCTACACATTTTAATGCAAGTAATGGTACAGATAGTGCAATTGATCTAAGCCTTGCTTCTAATGATGTAGCTGCAAGTACTATATGGTCCACCATTCCCAGTCTATATGATAGTGACCATTACCCTATAAACATCAATTTTCCAGATTCGGAGCCAACTCTTGACATTAATTGCTATCCTAAATGGATTATAGAACAAGCAAATTGGAATCAATTTCAACAAGATATCAAGATAAATGTTAAAAAATTAAAAACACCTGACAACTTAATTCCACAAAATATCAATTGTCTAACCAATGACTTTACCAAGATAATAATATCAGCAGCTGAAAAGTCAATTCCGCAAACTACAGGAAAAATTAAAAAACATCAAGTCCCATGGTGGAATGTAGAATGTACGGAAGCTATAAAAAAGAAAAAGAGAGCCTTCAGGAAATTTAAGAAATACAAAACTATTGAAAATGGCATTGCGTACAGAAAGGCCAGAGCCCAAGCAAGACTAACCTTGAAGTTTACAATGATCCAGTCTTGGCAGAAGTACACCTCTTCCATTACTAACCAAACTTCAACAACAGAACTCTGGCACAAAGTAAAGAGCATTCGTGGAATAAGATCACCTAATCTTCCCAGATATCTTATTGACAAGAATGGTGTAAAATATTCTGGCCCACAAGATATTAGTAACCTTCTTGCTGAAACATTTGCAAATAATTCTAGCGACAACAACTATGACCAAAATTTCTTAGTATCAATTCCAACAAACTTTAACATAGACCAAGAACATATCAAGACACTATTAAAAACAAATGAAGAAGAACACAATCAACCCTTCATTATGAGTGAACTTTTATTTGTACTAAATAAATGTAAAAATTCAGCACCTGGACCAGACAATTTACCAAATAGTTTTCTAAAAAACCTTCCAGATGTCGGCCTTGAATACCTACTTCAATTATATAATCATATTTGGACCACTCAATCCTTCCCCAATCAGTGGAGAGAAGCAACAGTTATACCAATACCAAAACCAAATAAGGATCACACAAATCCAACCAATTTTCGCCCAATATCCTTGACATGTAATATATGTAAACTACTAGAGAATATGGTATGTCGCCGCCTGAAATGGAGCCTAGAAAAACAAAACCTGATCTCACCACATCAAAGTGCCTTTAGATCTTTTCGATCAACCAACGATCACCTGGTAAACATAGACTCGGAAATTTGTGATGCATTAGTTATGAATCACCATGTGATTGCAGTCTCACTGGACATTGAAAAAGCTTACGAAATGGTTTATAAAGACAGGTTAATATCAATTCTTACAGATTTGAACGTAAAAGGAAATATCTTAGCTTTTCTCATCAACTTTCTAAAAACGAGATATCTCAAAGTCAGAATCCAAGACAAATCATCACAGGCAATTGAGATGACAAATGGTCTTCCACAAGGATCGGTCGTAAGTGTAATACTCTTCCTCATAGCAATAAATGAAGTGAGCCTTATAGTAAAAGAACCTGTGAAAATATTCCTCTTCGCAGATGACATCACCTTACTCTGTAGTGGCAAAAATCTTCAAGTTACCTCAAACATTATGCAAGAAACCCTAAATAATATCAGTGATTGGGCAAATAATTCAGGCTTTTCCATTTCGAAAACGAAGTCTGAATTTATAGTGTTTTCCAAAAGTCGCTCTATAAGGGATGAAGAAATTACACTGAAAATTGGAGGATATCCACTTAAAAGGACATACACATGTAAAATCCTTGGAATGATCTTCGACTCGAAATACTCCTGGAAACATCATATATCTGCTTTAAAGGTGGATTGTGTTAGGAGATTAAATGTTATTAAAATGTTGTCCTCCATCAAATGGGGCGCTCAGTATGAATGCCTAATCAAAACATATAGGGCACTAATTCAATCCAAGCTAGACTATGGAGCAGTAATTTACAATTCAGCTTCAGAAAACATATTAAAAACACTGAATCCAATAATTAACAGTGCTTGTCGTTTAAGTCTTGGTGCTTTTAGAACTAGTCCCAGCAACAGCCTACTAGTGGAAGCAAGACAAATCCCACTAGCACTAAGACGCAAGTTACAATGTCTGAATTATGCATATTCAACGTTCAGTATCCCACCCAACCCCACAAACTCTACCATTTTCCAACAACCAAAAACAATCATGTACGAAACACATCCAAAATCCCCACTACCCCTGAGAGAAAGACTTCTTAAATACATGAATGACTTTAATATTGTTAAACCACTCAGCTTACCTAAACGTTTACATCCCATCCCACCCTGGCAAGACTTGAAGATTCTCATAAACACCCAACTAGGAAATATTTCTTGCACTTCCTTTGAATCTAATCCAAATGCACAGGATGCGATAAAAGAAATGCTCCAAAAATATGACAATTTCTACCAAGTTTACACCGACGGATCAAAAAGAGATGGAAAAGCTGGTTGTGCAATAATTCTAACAAATGATAATGAAGCCATTCCATTTCGTCTCCCGGACTACTTTCCATTTTCACATGTGAAGCATGGGCAGTGCTCAAAGCCATTGAAAGCAGTATCAGATCTGCAAACAACATGCCTATTGTCATATTTTCCGACTCAATGTCAACACTTAAAGCCATTGAAAACCGATACACCAGCAATCCAATAATCCAAACTATCCAAGAACTTTTATTTATCCAAAATACAAAAGGAGTCAAAATAGAAATAGTTTGGATTCCTTCTCATAAAAATATTGCTGGAAATGAGAAGGCAGACACAACTGCAAAAATGGCAACATCATTACCAAATGTTGACCATCAAATTCATGGTACCCAAAAAGATATAAGAAATCTTTTCAAGGACTCTTCGTTAAAATATTGGAACTCACAATGGAAGATGGGGTCTACGAAGCTACACCTAGTAAGAAACTCCTGGAACCAAGTCTACCAAGATCAAATTTCAAAAGAAGAGAAGAAGTCGTCATAACAAGATTAAGGATCGGTCACTTTAATCTAAATTATTGTCATCTGTTCAAAAATTCTAACCCGGAACCCTGTCCTAAATGTGGCGCTACCATGTCTACTTCTCACATTATTCTCGAGTGTCAAGAACTTGATAATGTCAGAAAAGCATTAAAAATAGAAGGCAGCTTATATTCTCTGTTAAAATCAGAAGAAGGTTGTAAAAAAATTTTGGAACTACTAGAAATAAGTAAGCTGTTTAATGTAATATAATGAGACAAATTTTTTAATGATATATTGATATAATGCTTACTGTGAAATGATACCATGTTTGTAACCTTATGAAATGTAATATTCTGATGTAAACAAACTGAGGTCGCTGATGACCAAGCTGTTAAAAAGCGACCATAAATAAATAAACTAAAAAAAAAAAAAACCTGAAATATAATCGTTGACATACACGCATTATCATTAGCGCAGATCTGCGTTGATAAAATTTGATAATTAATTGAAAATTTGATCTGACGTGTAAACACGAAACTATCTTCGTCACATGCCTCTTCTCTGATGGGTCATTAACGACCCATCCTATTAAAAACCCTTGTAAAATATTTTCTATCACAATTTTTTGTCATTACCTATCTCAATTATAAATGGAGTCTGTTATCAAATTTTCAAAGTAACCATCAAAATATTTGTGGCCATAAACGCAGAAGAGTTAGCGCAGATCTGCGTCCGTAGTCAACTGACGTGTAAACACGAAAATATCTTCGTCACATACCTTTTGTCAAATGGGTCATTAACGACACATTGTATAAAAACCCTTGTGAATTCCTATCAAATTTTTATGACACAACATTTCTCACTACTAAATGGAGACTTTCATCAAATTTTGAATTACCCTTCAAAATAGTTGTGGACATAAACGCATTACTGTTAAAACAGATCTGCGTGCGTACTCAACTGAGGCGTAAACACGAAAACTTCTTCCTCAAATGCCTTATGTCCAATGGGTCGATAACGACCCATCCTATAAAAGCCCTTGTGAAATATTTTCTCTCGAAATTTTTTATAATAATTATTTTCAATTCTAAATGGATACTTTTATAAAATTTTCGAATTTGACTTCAAAATAGTTGTTGACATAAACACAGTACATTTAGCGCAGAATTGCTTGCGTAGTCAAGTGATGCGTAAACATTAAAACTTTCTCGACTCATGTATTTTTCCAATGGGTCGTTAACGACCCATCATATAAAAGCCCTTGTAAAATATACCCACCCAATAAAAACCCGCGTTAAATTTTTTCATTAAAATTTTTTTTACCTAATGATCCTCGATATTAAAATTGTCAAATTAGCCTTAAAATAGTTTTTGACATAGGCCAATTGCTCTTAGTGCACGTAGCGTTGTAAGTGAAGCGCAAACACGAAAACGTCTTCGTCAAAAGCCCTTTGTGTAATGGGTCGTTAACGACCCATCGCAAAGAAACCTTTGTAAAATATTTTTATCAATATTTCTTGTCATAACCTTTCTCAAAGCTAAATGGGGCGATTTATCAAATTTAAAACTTCTTTTCAAAATACGTGTGGCCATTAACACATTACTGTTAGCTCAGATCTTCGGGTAAAGTCAAGTGAGGCGAAAATATCTTCGTCACATACCTTTCGTCCAATGGGTCGTTAACGACCCGTCCTATTAAAAACCTTGTAAAATACTTTCAATCAAAATTTGTTATAGCTTAAGTCAATAAAAAATTGAGCCCTTAATCAAATTCTGAAAGTAGCTATCAAAATACTTGTTAACATAGACGCAATACTCGAAGCGCACATCAGCGTCTATAGTTAACTAGGCGAAAACACGAAAACATCTTCGTCAAATATTTTTTCCAATGGGTCGTTAACGACCCATATTATAAAAACCCTAGTAAATTATTTTCTATCAATATTTTTCGACATAACCATTCTCAAATTCTCAAATGGAGCCTTTTATCAAATTTTCTAAGTAGCCTTTAAAATAATTGTAAATATAAACGCATTACTGTTAGCGCAAATCATCATGCGTAGTCCAGTGAAGCGTAACACTGAATCTTCTTCGTCACATGATTTTTGTCCAATGGGCCGTTAACGACCCATCCTATACAAAAGTGTAAAATATTTTCTCACGAAATTTTTTCTCATAACCATTCCCAAAACAAAATGGAGCCTTTTATGAAATTTTCAAATTTCAAAATAGTTGCTGACAAAAACGCATCAGAATTAGCGGAGATTTGCGTGCGTAGTCAACTGGAGCGTAAACACTAAAACTTTCTCGTCACATGTTTGTCTCCAATGGGTTGTTAACGACCCATTCCATAAAAATCTTTCTTAAATTTTTTCTAACCAGAATTTTTGATATAAACATTCTCAATACTAAGTGGAGCCTTTTATCAAACTTTTAATAAGCCTTATATTTGGTTGTGGACATATTTTACACACACATAACGCGTTACAGTAAGCGCCTATCTGCGTGTGTAGTCAACTGAGGCGTAAACAGGACAACGTCTTCGTTACATGTGTTATGTCCCAATGGGTCATTAAATCCAATAAAAAACCCTGTAAATTATTTTCTATCAAATTTTTTGACATAGCCATTCTCAATACTAAATGGAGCATTTTATCAAATTTTCAAAGTAGCCTTTAAAAAAGTCGTGGACATAAACGGATCAGTGTTAGCGCCGATCTTCCTAAGCGACCCATTATATTAGAAACTATTGTAAAATATTTTCTATCAAAATTTATGGTCATTACCCATCTCAGAAATAAATGTAGCCCTTTATCAAATTTTCAGAGTAACCATCAAAACAGGTCTGGCCATAAACGCATCAGTGTTAGGGCAGATCTGCCCTAACACTGCCTAGTCAACTGACATGTAAACACGAAAATATCTTCGTCACATACCTTTTGTCAAATGGGTCATTAACGACACATTGTATAAAATCCCTTGTGAATTCCTATCAAATATTTGACACAACATTTCTCAATACTAAATGGAGCCATTCATCAAATTTTTAATTACCCTTCAAAATAGTTGTGGACATAAACGCATTACTGTTAGAACAGTTCAGCGTGCGTACTCAACTGAGGCGTAAACACGAAAACGTCTGCGTCAAATGCCTTATGTCCAATGGGTCGATAACGACCCATCCTATAAAAGCCCTTGTGTAATATTTTCCCTCGAAATTTTTTATAATAATTATTTTCAATTCTAAAAGGATACTTTCATAAAATTTTCGAATTTGACTTCAAAATAGTTGATGACATAAACAAATTACATTTAGCGCAGAATTGCTTGCGTAGTCAAGTGATGAGTGAACATCAAAACTTTCTCGTCTTATGTCTTTTTTCCAATGGGTCGTTCACGACCCACCCTATAAAAACCCTTGTTAAATTTTTTCATTAAAAATTTTTTTACCTAATTATCCTAGATATTCAAATTTTCAAATTAACCTTAAAAATAGTTTTTGACATAGGACAATAGCTCTTAGTGCACATAGCGTTAAAAGAAACTGAAGCGCAAACACGAAAACGTCTTCGTCAAAAGCCCTTTGTGTAATGGGTCGTTAACGACCCTTCCCAAAGAAACCTTTGTATAATATTTTTATCAGAATTTCTTGTCATAACCATTCTCAAAGCTAAATGGAGCGATTTATCAAATTTAAAACTTCTTTTCAAAATACGTGTGGCCATTAACGCATTACTGTTAGCGCAGATCTCCGGGTATAGTCAAGTGAGGCGAAAATATCTTCGTCACATACCTTTTGTCCAATGGGTCGTTACCGACCCATCCCATTAAAAACACGTGTAAATTGTTTTCTATCATATTTCTTCTCATAACCCTTCTGAAAATTAAATGGTGATTTTTATCAAAGTAACCTGAAATATAATCGTTGACATAAACGCATTACCATTAGCGCAGATCTGCGTTCGTAGTCAACTGACGTGTAAACACGAAACTATCTTCGTCACATACCTCTTCTCTTATGGGTCGTTAACGACCCATCCTACTAAAAACCTTTGTAAAATATTTTCTATCACAATTTTTTCTCATAACCTATCTCAATAATAAATGGAGTCTGTTATCGAATTTTCAAAGTAACCATCAAAATACTTGTAGCCATAAAAGCAGAAGAGTTAGCGCAGATCTTTGTGCGTGGTCACCTGGAGAGTAAACACTAAAACTTTCTCGTCACATGTTTTTGTCCAATAGGTCGTTAACGAACCATCCCATAAAATCGCTTCTCAAATTTTTTCTAACCAAATTTTTTGACACCAACATTCTCAATAATAAGTGGAGCCTTTTATCAAACATTTAATTAGCCTTCAATGTGGTTGTGGACTTATTTTACACACATATAACGCGTTACGTAAGCGCCTATCTGCGTGTATAGTCAGCTGAGGCGTAAACAGGAAATCTTCTTCGTTACATGTGTTTTGTCCCAATGGGTCGTTAACGACCCATCCAATAAAAACCTCTGTAAATTATTTTCTATCAAATTTTTTTGACATAGCCATTCTAAATACTAAATGGAGCATTTTATCAAATTTTCAAAGTAGCCTTTAAAATAATTGTGGATATAAACGCATTACTGTTAGCGCAGATCATCATGCGGAGTCAAGTGACGCGTTAACACTGAATCTTCTTTGTCACATGCTTTTTGTCCAATGGGCCGTTAACGCCCCATCCTATAAAAATTTGTAAATTATTTTCTGACAAAATTTTTTCTCATAACCATTCCCAAAACTAAACGAACCTTTTATGAAATTTTCAAATTTGATTTCAAAATAGTTGTTGATATAAACGAATTGCAATTAGCGGAGTTCTCCGTGCGTAGTCAACTGGAGCGTAAACACTAAAACTTTCTCGTCACATGTTTTTCTCCAATGGGTCGTTAACGACCCATCCCATAAAATCCCTTGTTTAATTTTTACTAACCAAATTTTTTGACATAAACATTCTCAATACTAAGTGAAGCCATTTATCAAACTTTTAATTAGCCTTCAATATGGTTGTGGACATATTTTACACACACATAACGCGTTACAGTAACCTCCTATCTGCGTGTGTAGTCAACTGAGGCGTAAACAGGTCAACATCTTCGTTACATGTGTTTTGTCCCAATGGGTCGTTAAATCTATCATACTAAAATACCTTGTAAAAGTTTTTCTATCAAATTTCTTGTCATACCTATTCTCAAAACTAAATAATGCTTTTTATCAAATTTTCAAGTAGCCTTCAAAACATATGTGGATATAAACGCATTTCTGTTAGCGAAGATATGCGTGCGTAGTCAACTGAGGTGTATACACGAAAACTTCCTTGTCACATATATTTTTCCAATGGGTCGTTTACGACCCATTTACATCTTTACGTCTACCTTTCGTTCTATTACATCACTTTTAAAATATATCCTACCAAAATGTTCTTGTCATAAATATTCTCAAAACCTAATAGAGCCTTTAAACATTTTTTTAAAATTAGCCGTCAAAAGAGTTGTGGCGATAAACGCAATAATGTTAACGCAGATCTGCGTGCGTAGTCAACTGAGGCTCAAACACGAAAACTTCGTCTTAAAATGTTTTTGTTCAAAAGGGTCGTTAATGACTTATTCTCTAAAACCCTTGTAATATTTTTTCAATATAAATTTTTTTCTCATAACCATTCTCAATATATCTGCTGCTGTTTATCAAATTTTTAATTAATTGTGGACATAAATGCATTTCTGGAAGTGCAGATCTGCGTGGGTAGTTAAATGGGGCGTTGACACCAAAACTTCGTCAAATGCCTTTTGTCCAATGGGTCGTTACCGACCCATCCCATTAAAAACACTTGTAAATTGTTTTCTATCATATTTCTTCTCATAACCCTTCTCAAAATTAAATGGAGATTTTTTATCAAAGTAACCTGAAATATAATAGTTGACATAAACGCATTACCATTAGCGCAGATCTGCGTTCGTAGTCAACTGACGTGTAAACACCAAACTACCTTCGTCACATGCCTCTTCTCTGATGGGTCGTTAACGACCCATCCTATTAAAAACCCTTGTAAAATGTTTTCTATCACAATTTTTTGTCATGACCTATCTCAATAATAAATGGAGTCGGTTATCGAATTTTCAAAGTAACCATCAAAATACTTGTGGCCATAAACACGGAAGAGTTAGCGCAGATCTGCGAATGTAGTCAACTGGAGCGTAAACACTAAAACTTTCTCGTCACATGTTTTTCTTCAATGGGTCGTTAACGACCCATCCAATAAAAACCCTTCTTACTTTCCGGTATACGTAGGTATACACGGAGTGATATACGTAGTATAGGGAAAGTTATGTAATGCTGCGCGAAAAAATGGCCAATTTTCGGCGGAAAAAAATTAATTGCCGGGCCGTGAAAACGAATAAGTGGATAAAACCAGTTGCTAAATTAAGAAAATAAAATCCTCTATCTCGTGGTGTGGTCAAAATCCATGCTTTGTTGCTTCTTTATACTTAAAAATCGATTGACGGCATTCCGTCCATCTGTCCGTCTGTGGTCAACGCTAGCGCCTAAACCGTTCGGTCGATTTTCTTCAAAATTGAGATTACCCAGTCGATCTGATTCTAGTCGAAGCTTTGTGATTTTGAAAAAGATTCTTTAAAATTTGGGGGTACTTTATATGAAGCCCCCCGGGGATTTTCAACATTTTCTCAAAAACAGCTCCAAATTTTTTCTTTAAATTTCTTGTATGAATAGAGGAAAATACACTTTTTTAACATGGCATAGGTTCGATTTTTACGTACAGCTCTGAATTTTCGAAAATTGTGAAAGTTTCAATTTTTTTCGGCGTCTTTCTCCAACTACAAAATTGAAGATAGAGATTTTTTCTTCAAATAAAATTTGTTCTGCATATTGAGTTCTTTAATAAAGGTCATGTAAATGTTTTTCACAATTTTGGTAGTTTTCGTGCAATATTGCGTGCAATATGTGCAATTTTAAAAAATTACAAAAACAAACTTTTCTCAATAACGGCTCCAAATTTTTTCTTTAAACTTTTGGTAGGGATAGTGGTAAATGTACTCTATCAATGACATAAAAGCCATTTTGGTCTATTGGTTGGTTTTTTCAAAAATTACCAAAATGTAAATTTTTTTACTTGTCTCTCACGTCGTTAATATTTACATTATCGGCGATTTTTTTACATTATTATATTTGCGAGTATATATGCTTTAAATAATGTCAAGTAAAGTTTCTCGAAAACACTACCGTTTTCTGTGAAAAGTAGCTCAAATTTCGGCATTTTCAGAAATGCTCAAACGTCATTTTCTCGTATATGGCTGCAATTTTTTTCTTGAAACTTTTGTAACGGATAGTGCTAATTACACTCATTAGTATAGCGTAACGTTTATTTTGAGTTTTTTTTTGTTTTTTCAAAAATTATATAAATGTAAATTTTTTGAAAGATCTCTCACATCTTTAATATGCACATTATCCGCAATTTGTAAAGATGATTATATTTGTGAGTGTAAGTGCTTCAAATAAAGTATTTTGAAAACTCAAAAATTTTCTGTGAAAATGAGCTTCAAATTTCGCATTTTTAGTAATGCTAAAACGCCATTTTCTCTTAAACGGCACATAATTTTTAAAAGAAAATTGCCATTTTCGGCTAGGTTTTTGTGTTCTTTAATATTCTAAAATTAATGTTTCTGTTCTACCAATAGGAAACCGAAAAATTAAGAAAATGACAAAAAAATGCACTTTTGGCGATGATAGATGGTAGCTGGCAAGAAAGAGTATGTGGCAATTCCGAATAGCTAGCGAAGACCCAGGAAAATAGAAAACTAATACGGGAAAGTCTGTGCCATTCAAATAGGGTCGTGTTGAAGTTTTTGAAAATATGAGTTGTTTTTTCTATAATTTCTTGACAAACGAAAGTCCGCTCGGAATTGACTGGGCTTCGCTTTCGTCGTATTCTCACAACTAAAATTTTAAAAATACATTTGTTAGTGAATTACATGTATTTATCAAAACCACATCTTAAAATAAGGTCATGATTAATTTTTTCAAAATACGAGTAGCTTTTCTATAATTTTGTGACAAACATAATAGCCCGCTGTAAATTTACAGCGCTTCGGACAGCTGGGTGCGTCGTAAATTAGAATGGGCAATTTTGTATATTATTTCTTTCTTCGTTTCTTACATTAGAACTTTTGTTATACACTTACACATTAATATTTTATAAATAGTTTGTTTTGAAATATTTGAATTAAGTAAAAAGAATTAATAGCTCTCAGAATATCGACAATGCAGGGTCTGCAACAATGGAATTCACTTTGCGCTCGCGAATTTCTGTGAATTACGTATCATTGTTGTGACCTAATGGAGCTGTATGAAAAGGAGTTATAATTGTCTAATTCATGTTGATATTTGCAGGCAAATATTTAGTTTTGCACCAAATGCTGTACCATTTGTAATGAGTAGAGAATTTGTTGCATGGTTTTAAAATACTCTTCCCTAATCATGGCCCAATGAAAGGCATTTCTATATTTCCAGGGTATCAGGCTTCTTTTTCCAATACAGGGTTACAAAACTTTTGCATTCTATTTTTGTGAAGTTGTAGAATTCACATAGTTCTGACAACACTGCAATGGAAATAGTGAGTTTCAAGCGAAGATGTTAGTAGCGCATAAAGTGCAATATTACAGTACTATATAGCCGTTTCCTCTAATACAGGAAAGTAAGTGCTGTTGTAGCACCACTAGTTAAATTTTTTTCTAACCAACTTTTTTTACATCAACATTCTCAATAATAAGTGGAGCCTTTTATCAAACTTTTAATAAGCCTTATATTTGGTTGTGGACATATTTTACACACACATAACGCGTTACATTAAGCGCCTATCTACGTGTGTAAACAACTGAGGCTTAAACAGTAAAACTTCTTCGTTACATGTGTTTTGTCCCAATGGGTCATTAACGACTCATCCAATTGAAAACCCATGTAAATTATTTTCTATCAAATTTTTTTGACATAGCCATTTTCAATACTAAATGGAGCATTTTATCAAATTTTCAAAGTAGCCTTTAAAAAAGTCGTGGACATAAACGGATCAGTGTTAGCGCCGATCTTCCTAAGCGACCCATTATATTAGAAACTATTGTAAAATATTTTCTATCAAAATTTATTGTCATTACCCATCTCAGTAATAAATGTAGCCCTTTATCAAATTTTCAGAGTAACCATCAAAACAGGTCTGGCCATAAACGCATCTGCAGATCTGCCCTAACACTGCGTAGTCAACTGACGTGTAAACACGAAAATATCTTCGTCAATACCTTTTGTCAAATGTGTCGTTAACGACACATTGAATAAAAACCCTTGTAAAATGCTATCAAATTTTTATGACAAAACATTTTTCAATACTAAATGGAGCCTTTCATCAAATTTTTAATTACCCTTCAAAATAGTTGTGGGCATATACGCAATACTGTTGGAACAGATCTGCGTGCGTAGTCAACTGAGGCGTAAACAGGAAAACTTCATCGTCAAATGCCTTATGCCCAATGGGTCGATAACGACCCATCCTATAAAAGCCCTTGTGAAATATTTTCTCTCGGAATTTTTTATAATAATTATTTTCAATTCTAAATGGATACTTTTATAAAATTTTCGAATTTGACTTCAAAATAGTTGGTGACATAAACGCATTACACTTAGCTCAGAATTGCTTGCGTAGTCAAGTGATGCGTAAACATGAAAACTTTCTCGTCTTATGTCTTTTTTCCAATGGGTCGTTAACGACCCATCCTATAAAAACCCTTGTTAATTTTTTTCATAAAAAAGTTTTTTACCTAATGATCCTCGATAGTCAAATTGTCAAAATAGCCTTAAAAATAGTTTTTGACGTAGGCCAATTGCTTTTAGAGCACATAGCGTTTGTAGTTAACTGAAGCGCAATCACGAAAACGTCTTCGTCAAAGGCCCTTTGTGTAAAGGGTCGTTAACGACCCATCTCAATGAAACCTTTGTATAATATTTTTATCAGTATTTCTTGTCATAACCTTTCTCAAAGCTAAATGGAGAGATTTATCAAATTTAAAACTTCTTTTCAAAATATGTGTGGCCATTAACACATTACTCTTAGCGCAGATCTTCGGGTATAGTCAAGTGAGGCGACAATATCATCGTCAGATACCTTTTGCCCAATGGGTCGTTAACGACCCGTCCTATTAAAAACCTTGTAAAATACTTTCAATCAAAATTTGTTATAACGTAAGTCGGTTATAAATTGAGCCTTTAATCAAATTCTGAAAGTAGCTATCAAAATACTTGTTAACATTGACGCACATTAACGTCCATACATAACTAATTTCTCAAATGGAGCCTTTTATCAAATTTTCGAAGTAGCCTTTAAAGTAATTGTGGATATAAACACATTACTGTTAGCGCAGATCTTCATGCGTAGTCAAGTGACGCGTTAATTGACTTGGCTCTCACGACGTTAATATTCACATTAGCGGTGATTTTTTCACATTATTATATTTACGAATACATGTGCTTTAAATAATGCCTAGTAATGTTTCTCGAAAACAACCGTTTTCTGTAAAAAGTAGCTCAAAATTCCACATTTTCAGAAACGCTAAAACGCCATTTTCTCATATATGGCTGCAAACGTTTTCTTCAAACTTTTGTAACCAATAGTGCTATTTTCTGTGAAAACTCTTTAATACGAATTAAAGTTTATTTTGAGTTATTTTTTCGTTTTTTCAAAAATTATATAAATGTAATTTCTTTGAAAGATCTCTCACATCTTTAATATGCACATTACCAGCAATTTGTAAAAATTATTATATTTGTGAGTGTAAGTGCTTCAAATAACTTCAAATAAAGTATTTTGAAAACTCAAAAATGTCTGTGAAAATGAGCTTCCAATTTCGCATTTTCAGAAGCAATTTTCTTTAAAACTGCACATAACTTTTCAAAGAAAATTGCCATTTAGGACTTGGTTTTTGTGTTCGTTAATATTCTAAAATTAATATTTTCGTTCTACAAATAGGAAACCGAAAAATTAAGAAAATGACAAAAAAAATGCACTCTTGGCGGTGATAGATGGTAGCTGGCAAGGAAGAGAATGTAGCAATTCTGTGTAGTGGATGCAGCGCGGTGTGAGTTCCGTACTGCGAAGCGACTACATACAGGCTCAGACGGATTTCAGGGGATTGTTTCTTAGGGGCAAATGAAAGGCAATGCCCTTGTGAATGAATTTAATTTTATCCTTGAAATATTGTTTAGTTTTACAAGTAAGTAATTAGGTAGTAAGTCGGAGGACCAATGAATGTTTGTGATTTAAATTTCTTCTTTCTTGAAGTTTACACTTACAGATTGATGAGAGTACAGCAAGCACCAACCCAGGTCAGACGGCTGAGTGTGTGTGCGCCGTCGGTTGAAATGGGCTGCGGATGATACGGCTGGTAGGCTGAATGTCACCATGGGCGCGTACTCGACTGCTGGAGCGGCCCGTACTGTTGATTTGGCCAGGTGAAAGCTGCTTCACGGGTGGCCCGACTGTAGATCGCGGCCTGCTGGCCGCGCTGATTGATTGCCGGAGCCTTGATAGGCACAGCAAGGACAGCTGACACGTTCGCAGGCTGTCTGAGTAGTAGAGCAAGCATTGACATTCGTGCGTTGTATTGACAACTGTGTCAATGGTAGTTGTTTGTCTCGTAGTAGTTGACGGAAGAGTGACTGCGTAGTTTCACATAGTAGTGAGTAGAGTAGTAATTGTAGCAGCAGAGTTGAAATGACTTAGAAGTGGCTGCGTAGTAGCAGCAGAGTAGTAATGACTAAGTAGTAGCAGAGTTTGACACAAAAGTGACTGCGTAGTAGCAGCAGTAGAAAATGACTTAATAGTAGTGACATAGAAGTCGCTTTGACAGAGAGTTTGACATAGAAGTGGCGCGTGGGAGCAAAGTTGCCGTATTTATACGTTTCAACGTATGTTTCCGAAAGCAAAGGGGGGAGAGTCACGTGACATTTGCAGCTAGCCTATGATGTGCAGTGAGACGTAGTGTGCCACAAGAGATGCTCGCTATTTGTTATTATGTTCTGAAGTGTGTCACGTGACTTTGGCGCGGCAATCGCCTGCGATGGCTGCATCTCATTAGCAAGGTTTGGTATTTTCTCACGGGAACCGCGGAGCTGGTTGAGAGAAAAGGGCGGTAAGGCGGGCTCGGGCGCGGCTGCCTTGCAGATGCGTTCGTGTTCGGCGAATTCTATCGCCAGTATTGGGGCGGGAGGCACGTAGCGATATTTGGAATGTTTGTAAATACGTCTGGCCGCCGAGGGCTGAGTAAAGCAGGTAAAAGGCTTGAGGGCCGCGCGCCCGCCGGGGAAGGCCGAGCCTGCCACCCCTTCCCCGGCTTACAGTAAGTTCGCGGCGGTTCGGCGCTTGCGGCCAGAGGGCTTGACGAGAATTGTTTTGTTGCCTGAACATCTGTGTTGCATTTCTTATATTTTTTATAGCCTTGCTAGAGCCGTGAGAAGCTTTGAAGGTGGGGCAGCCGAAGAATGTTGGCCGCGGGGGGAAAGACAATTTGAGTCTGTTCCCTGCTGGCGAGTTTCCTTGTGATTGTTCGCGAGATTGAACATTCTGAATAGCTAGCGAAGACCAAGGAAATAGAAAACTCTTACTACAGGGCCCTGGTAGCGAAAAAGTTGATAAATCCAGTTGCCTAAATTAAGAAAAAAATCTCCTAACACGTGGTGCAGCCAGAATCCCTATTCTGTGGGTCTTTGATACCGAAAAACTAATTGAAAGCAAAAACCAATTGAAAGCACGACTGTCCGTCCGTCTGTCTGTGAACAATGCTAGCGACGAAACCGTTCACCCGATTTCCTCCGAAATTGATACTCTCCGATCGATCTAAATGATCTTCCGGACCCTTGAATTTGAAAACGATATTTTAATTTTGGAGGATACTTTATATGAAGCCCCTGAGACATTTTCAAATCTCTTGTCGGTTTCATGACTCATGTTGGTTGAAAACTCAGAATTTTCGAAACTTTCTGTACTGCAGCAATTTCGAGTATTTCTGCAATTATTTGGATCACGAATGTCACTATCTGAAGCGAGCCAAACTCATTGTTAGTTTTCCACAAATTCGCAGAAAACTGAACCGGCCACTTTTCGTCATTTTTTTGAAATTCGTTTCAGGGCTCATTTCTCGTCCAAATGCGGGATATGATGGAATTTTTCAATTCGTATACTACTTTCTGAATAAAAATAGTTCGCATAATTATGCAGAAAAGTGCATTTTCTGTCCGTTCTTCCGGCTAAAAACGCGAAATTTCGTCGATCATCGATCGACGAAAATTGTCGATTTTGGACGGAATCTTGAATCCGCTGAAAATCAATACCCCAGCCTGGAATCGCATGGCGAGTTCACTGGTGAAATCCGTTTTTCAAACAGATTGTTAGTTTTCCAGAAATTTGCGAAAAACTGAACCGGCCACGTTTCGTCATATTTTTGAAATTCGTTTCAGGGCTCATTTCTTGTCCAAATTTTCACTAAAAAAACTAGTTTCTCAGATCGTTAATATTGACATTAGCGACAATTTGTTCACATCATTGCATAGGTACTATAAATGTGCTTTAAATTGTTTTATAAAGTTTCTTTATAATTCAAAAACATCTGTCAAAACAAGTACAAAATTCTGCAGTTTCAGAAACGCTCAAACGACATTTTCTCAAAACCGGCTCTAATTTTTTTCTTCACATTTTTTCACTGGATTTTTCACTCGAATTGTGCTAATTGCACTCTTTAAGATGACAGAAATTCATTTTGCTATATTCTTTTGTTTTTCAAAAATGTACAAATGTAATTATTTTAAATCTCTCACACCGTTAATATGCACATTTCCAGCGATTTGTATACATTAGTGCATTTGGAAATGGATATGCTTCAAATAAGGTCAAATGAAGTTTTTCTAAAACTCCTGTGAATAAGAGCTTCAAATTTCGCATTTATGCCACAGATTAAACGATTTTTTTCTTAAAAAGTGTTCGAGATTTTTCAATTAAATTTTGCATATGGGACGAAAATTTACTCTTCTTTAATATTTTAAAAGTAATATTTCGAAACTATCATTAGGAAACGGAAAAATTGAGAAAACTTCAGAATATGCATTTTGTGTGGCAGTAGATGTAGATGGCAGCTGACAAGAGGATGGAGCAAGACCGTAAATCTAGCCCAGACCAAAAAAATTAGAAAACTAAGTATTACGAAAATATCTGCACCAGTCAGTACCACCATTAGTTTTTCCCCTCCCCCCCCCCACACTTCATTACATTTTTTTACTCCCACTCCTTTCATGAATATTACTAATTACTTTTCCGAACAATCCTCCGCGCGCTAACACTTAAACATGTTTGAGAAAATATCGTTTCCTTCATAAAATACAATTACAGCTAAATTAAATTTAAAAAGATAAACTTTCACGTGTTGTAATTATAATTTTTGTAAACATTGTTCGAACAAGCAAGCTAATTATCGTTTTTTTTAATTAATTTAACACATCTGCAGTTCACATTAATTACTTACATCATTACATAATAATTATTCTCCTTATCATTATTTACCCAAATCATGAATCATTATTTACATATGTCATATACCATATTTTCTTATACATCATACATCATTATTTAAATACACCATATATCATTATTTACATTCATCACAGATTGTTATTTACGTACATTACATATATAAACAACTATAATTTATTTTGAATACACATTAAATAAGGTTATATTTTTTAGTTCTCTTTAGATAATCCAATGTTTTTTTGCATCCTTCTTCGGTATTTAAACATTCTTTAATGTTTTTGGGAAGTTTGGATTGGGTTCTTTCTAATTCAAATTCTTGGCATTCTACTAAAAGGTGTTTGACTGTCCAAGCGGAGCCACACTTTTCACTCTTTTTAACAATTTTTGTAAACATTGTTCGAACAAGCAAGCTAATTATCGTTGTTAATATATGCCTATCGCATATGATTAAGTAACTTGTACAACCGTTTCATTATGTATTTTGTTGGTAATTGTAAAATACATTCGCTTTATATCGACTTGTGATTCCGAGAAGAGGCTCATCGGCTAGGCACTCTCGCTTGAGCGCTTTTCCACGAATCACCCACGGCAATTCGAGCCGTTGCGCTTACGTTCAGTATTCCTACTCAGTTATCCTAATAAATTAGCTATGTAAACAGTGTATAATTTTTAGCATTTAAAACTCTACATCTTCATATGATTTGCCTAAGATAATTTGTCAAAGATACCTTACCCTTAATTTTATAATCTTAGTTACACGGCTGGCGACAGAAAAATTCGCCAAGCCGAGTCGAACATTCGAGACGAATCCACGCGTCGTCAGTGGGGCCACAGATCTCGTAGCAAGCACACTTTTACGCGTGCCCACTCTCATGTTTATAGCTTTACATTGCAACATGTCATGTATACGCGTGTGAAAGGTTACTTTAACATGCTATTTCTACAGTTTAGTGTATTGTACGATGAACTAATTAGTGGTGCTAATCGCCCGAATTCGAAACATTCAATTTTCATGTGAACATTTGTGCACATGGTACAGAACTACTTATCATTGCAGTGATCAGTAATTGCGTTTTCACGCATTGCGCAATGTACTATGTTTGATGTATGTGCTTAAAACAGTAACTCTTCATGTAGGAAATTATTTAACTGAGCATATGTTCACGTCACACCAGCCACTTGCTTGGCAAGCCAATAATGCACTATCGATGTGGTATATGTTCTTCAATTGTATTGTGAGGTCGCTAGCCATACGGCAAGCAACACTCATGCATTCCTGAGGCTCCGTAAGGCGCCAGTAAGCGCATCCAGTCTGCGGCTCGCCCTCCACTAACCCTTGCTCCGGTCTCCGCATCTACCGCATGGCTTGCAAAGCGCCTATCGCACTGTGAACTCAGCGCCATCTCCAGATGTCAAGTGTAACAATCACTTACAGCATTACTGTTAATTCAAATGTGATTCTTTTTATCTTTGGATAATCTTTGCATATGCCACACACATGAACTGATAATCTTAACCTTTCTCAATGATTCAATGATGGCATATAACGTTCAAGTTCAACTACACCATCTTTCAATTTCTTATTTTCTTCTAACTACTTACTCATTCAATTTCATAATTTATACCTTCACAAGGCGTCGTAATTCTGCCAATCTAATTTTCTTTGTAATTTTTATTTAATTTAATTATATGTATTACCTTCATATCATTCCTAATTTATTTCCGAGTGATGATGACAGCATCTGAGTGATCAATTTCAGGAACGCAAGACTGGCGACTTGCAATCAATCAATCATTAATCTATTGCCAGAGGCCATCCAAGGTAAGTTATGTAATCAGAGGATAATGGAGTGGAGTGTATTCGCACACGCCTTGATTAATCACAGTTCACTAATCACAAAACACGTGCTGCTCCTCCAAACATTATTAAGATATTTAAAATATAATTTAATTGTTAAAATGCAAATTTTAGGACTACACTTAAATTAACTTTAAACTATACTCATATATTTTTAAACTGTTGTAAATATATCTGCGAAATTTCATAAAAGGACAGAAATAAATAATATTTTAAAATCATTTGTTCACCAGAGTACGTATGTAGCTCGCTGTCCATTTACTGGGTACTTGAATTCCAAGGCTCCAATGGTTGGACGCGTTGTAACGTCCAAACGTAAAGCAATCGTGAGTCTTCTGTCTTGTCGTGAATCACAGAAACACTCTTACGGTTTCATGTGGATGTGTTTTTGACGAAATTCTGTTACTAGGTTTATTTGAAAACAACCAACCAGCCTCCTTTCTCCCATATTCTGAGCCAGCGACGTAATTAGAAGAATCAGTAAGAGGTTGTGTTAACACAAGAATTCAGAGTCAGAAAATTGTTATGTCCACCAAAATATCATATTTTAGAACAAATTAACAAATTGTTTATTTGCAATTCCATACACTTTGAAACATCCATACTGTGATATGTGGATGATTAAGGAAGAAATTACCGAGGAAAATACAAAAAAAAAAAAAAAAAAAGGAAACGGAGTGTGAATTCAAACGACCGCGCGAAGCTGAGCGCGTTCGGAACAGCAGTAACTGACCAGGAGGGGTACCGGCCAAGTGCGATAAGGGAGCAACCCCCACTCAGATCCTTGTGAGGAGAAAGGAGGGGAGGCGCGACTTGACCGGAAGAAAATTTTTTTCTTCTGAGCTGAGCGTCGGTACTGAGCGGTCTCAAATTGTTTCTTCTTGTCGGGACAGCAGTACGGGGCGGTCGCAAGTTAGATCAGCGGAAAGAGTATTGAACTTGTGTAATGAAAAGTGCTCAGATCATGGTGCAGTAATTTCGCTCGTGAACAAAGCGTTATTTCGGGAGGCCGTAATATGATTTGAACTTTGAATGAATAGTTACGCTGAACAATTTCGAGCTATAGGAAATGAGTTGGAAGAAGAGCTGAGCAATTATTATCCGGTAATTCGTGCGACCCGAGAAAATTTAATAAAATAACTGTTCGTGTAAACGGCCGCGTTTTTGCATGAGCGCATGGACAGTATTCCAATTCGCGGAGGGGACAAGAAGCGAAGAGGACAGAAGATCCGAGAAGAACGTATCGTGGAGGCGTCGCGAGAGGGCTCGTGACCGCTTGGAATTCATCCTTGGCGGCGCACAGCAGCGGGGCGTTCCAGGAGGCGACAGCGCGAGGGCGCGCGACCTTCACCGCAATCCCGTTGTCCGGCGTGAGAAGACGGCGTGAGAACGTTGAGTATTAAAAGTTTCGTTCGGGGCATAGTGAGAAATTGGAACTGTGGAGAGCAGTGTTATTTAACCAAAACTAGTCGCGAGAACTGGGGAGGGGAAATAACTAGTAACCGATTTAGTCGCACTTTAATAGACATCTTCATATTCCAAGCCGATGACCGAAGAGGAGAGTCCAAATTTAGTCAAATTTTGTTATCATTGTAATATTTCTGGTTCAATGGGTAATTAACTTTGTAAAATAGATTTAAGAGTTTTGGATGGGGGAATTATGTGGAATGTGATCTCGAAGAAAGGGTTAATTTTTGTGTAACTGATTATTTAAAGAATTGGATCAAAGTTTATGTTGAATTTGTGTTAATTAGCCGTAGGTGGTATTACCAGTCAAATGCGTGGGATCCCATTTGCGCAGGCCTGGGTAAATTATGTTTGAATGGTTTTTGAAAAGGTATCTGAAACTAACGATGCAATGATTTCAAGTGTAATTATGTTTTCTTGATTTGGGAAATTTTCGTTGAAATAAATCCTGACTTGTTACCAGAAAAGGTGTTGCTAAATTTCCATCACGTGCTATTCCGAATCACGACTCCGCCCTGCCAAGACCCCTGTGCCTTTTTCAGGTCCCCCAAATAAAATTAGGATTATCGTGGCGAAGTACCGTCACAATACATTTTCAACTACATCAAACATGTTGGAACGGAAATCTCGGCGCGAAGCGTCTATCCGTCCATGCTTCCCACGCACGGTACTACTGGGCGCTGTCTCCGCGCTCACCATGCGCGACCTGTAGACCTGTCTGTGCACTTGCCGCTGGCGGAGTGGGGCTGGTCTCCCGACTGCGGAATCTGGACTGTGACGGCACTGCTCCCAGGGTTCGCTCCCTTTAAAGGGCCGCTGGTCGGGGGGTGAGACTCGCTCTCACATCTCGAGCCTGTGTCCACGGCTTGCAACTGCCGCCGCCGATCGCCGACCGAGCGCGCTGTCTTGCCGCTCGCGCACCAAATATAAACGTCATTCGTGACTTGACCAGCGCGACATCTCAAAAATGCCTTACAATAATGTCAATACTATTGTCATTTGCATTTTCTTAACGTGAAAATATACAATTGCAGAAGTGTTGGTTTATGTTGGAGGTCATCCGTAGGGTCATCCACTCTAATGGGAGACGGAGAGGGACTGAGACAGCGTTGCGCTGCGTTACATACAGGTAGATGAATACGTTACAATGGGGAAAGGGGGTATTGAAAATACTAGAAATTTGCGTTACGTAATTTATGTACAGCCCCTTGAGAGACCTGCATTCTTGAGAAGTTGAAAAATCTTTGTTATCAGAAAATGTTATTTGTAAGGAAAAAAATTATTTCAAAATTATTTCTCATGAAAAGTCAAGTTCAAATGTTTTGCAAGGAAGTGAGAATTGTTAAGGATTTTATTTTTAAGTATCGTCCTATTATTTGTGTATGTTAATTAGTGCGCCCTCTAATAAGAACTACCCATACTTGTTCATACAAACAAATACGTTGGGCAGTGACAAAGATAAAAACAACGAAAAACCTCTGGTTCTGGAAGGGCATGCTAACCCTAAAGTATCACGTGATAATAGGGAAACTGACCAAGTAAAATTTTCTACTGTTTCTTCTGCTGTGTTCACCCATCGTTTGCCATCTTCTGCACTTTTGAAGAGACAAAAATAAAATTTCACGACAGGAGTTTTCATTGTCCAGTACGATTGTTTTTAGAAAATTATTCTTTCGGACTTAAAGATGAAGGTATTGCGATTAAGATATAAGATGTAGGTAGGTGATTGCCATGAATTAAGGTCTTAGCTTCTCTGCATTCTTTTGTGCTATACTTAAAAGAAAACAAAGATTTTAGCCATCGAAACATGACACGAATTCAATCCACCCTATTCACTTCTGAAGTAAGATTATGACAGTGCCAGCAGCCATATTTTTGGATGAGGTCAGTGCATAGTATACAAAACTAGTGGTGCTACAGAATGACACAGAATTCCCCATATTAGATTTTTATTTCCTTGGGTCTACGCTTGCTATTTGGAACTGCCACATATTCTTGCCAACTGCAGCCTTAAAGACCTCAGCAATCCAGGTCAGCTTTTGGGGTACTGTACATGACGTCTCCAACATATTTTGAGATTTATTAAAGTTTTTTTAAACTGTTCATGAAAAAGGGATACAATTTTTCTTAAAATAAGTAGTTTGTACGAAAATTTGCATCAAAGATAGATTGAAATGTGTTTTTCTCAAAAACTCTTCAATTTTTTCTTCAATTTTTTTCCGGGTGTATATGAAAGGACGGTATCAAAATTGGCGCTGGTTCGACGAAACCTTAATATTCGAAAATTGCAAAAAGTTAAAATGAAGTAATACAATATTGAAGATAGTGATTTTGTATTAAGTGAAATCTGCTCTAATACATCAGATTTTTATAAAAGGTTGTGTAAAATAATTTGAAAAATTGAATAACGTTTTTTGCGTAATTTCTGATTGAAATTAATACAAAACATAAAAAAAGACATATGATCAAAAGCCGCAACATATTTTCTCACGGTTTGAACGAGAAACGTTTAAATGAATGGTGCAGATCTCATTTTTGTTGAATTTTCTGAATCTTTCGAAATTGCAAATTGCAACGAAATCATTCAACGAATGATGCTAGAAAATGTGCACTACTGTAGAATCAGTAGCTTCGTAATGCAGGAAGTTCTTTTATGACGAAAAAATGAACTTCTGCAGGTTGCAGAAGTCCTTCTTTGCAGCATTTGACAGATAAATCTTCAAATACATTTTTTTTTGCTCAGGAATCATGAACTCCCAAAGACTAAAAATTTCTAGATCTAAAAACTAAATTTAATACACAAACTCACTGGTTTGAAAACTTTTAATCCTTTTGTTTTATTTACATTGTTCTCTTAACTTTGTCCCGCCTAGAATTTTGGCGCTAACCACAAACAACCTGAACTTTCGATTCTCTTAGAACGTGATGCAGGAGTCGCATAGGGCCCATCTCCAGACACTGATTACCAACTAAATCTCCACCAACAGCCTTGTCCCAGCCACGGAATCACTTCTCCGCGCATCACCACGCCCTACATTTCGTCGCTTCATTTCGTAGCCGCGACATTAAGAAATCACTCGACGGAGGCTTACAGTCCGCCGCGCCGAGTGATCCCGATTTAAAACAGTTCTCCCGACGGAGCCTCCTTCCTGGAGGCTTAGCGAATAATGCAGAGGTTGCGCCCTTGGCCATTACTCCTGGCTTAAGCTCACTTGCCCCGCCCCTCCCCTCCCCTGCCCCAGCGGTGCTCCGCACGCTGGATGAGGCCTCCCTCCCAATCCCCTCCCCGCCTCCACGACTGCTGCATCCTCCCATTCCTTTTCCCTGCTCTGTTTCGTTTCTTCACCATCCCTACCCCTCCACCAGAACTACCACCCATCCTGGTAGTGTAAGAAAATGATGTGGTGTTTACAATCTGTTTCTATAACACCACCTCTACGTTCTCCCACTCCTTTTCCATTCTCTATTTCGTCTCATTATCCTCCCTGACGCTCCACCATGACTATCATCACTACGTCTTTCCACTCCTTTTCCTTAATGTGTTTCGTTTTTTACCCTCCCAACTGCTCCACCATAACTACCAGCTCCTCTGGTAGTAGAAGGAAATGGTGTGGTGTTTACGATCTGTTTCTATAACACCACCTCTACGTTCTCCCACTCCTTTTCCATTCTCTATTTCGTCTCATTATCCTCCCTGCCGCTCCACCATGACTACCATCACTACGTCTTCCCATTCCTTTCCCTCCTCTGTTTCATTTCTTTCGCTACCCTACCACTCCACCATGACTACCAACACTACGTCATCGTATTCCTTTTCCCTAATATATTTCGCCTCTATACCTCCTCCCCCGCCGCTCCGCCGGGACTACTATATCTTCCCATTCCTTCTCCTCTGTTTCGTTTCTTCCCCCCCCCCCTGCCGCTCCGCCTTGACTACCGCCACTACGTTCTCCCATTTCTTTTCTCTTCTCCATTTCGTGTCTTTATCTCCTCGTCGCCACACCACAACCGTTGCGTCCTCTCTTTTCGTTCTCTACCTCTATTTCGTCTTCTTCCCCTCCACACCCCTCCCCCCACTCAATTACGATCTTCTCTCTTTGCATTTTACTCATCTTCTCCGTTCCCTCCCCGTAGGTCCAACCCTACAGTGACTTCATTCCTTTCCTTTTCCCTCCCCTCCCCTCTCCCCAAACTTCTCTATGATGAGAACACTGCCATTTTTTTCTACCACTCCTGTTCCTTGAACTCCGTTCCGACAATGTCACTGTCAGATCATCTCTATTTCTTCTTTTCTCTTTCTTTCTTCTCTACATACTCTTCCCGTACCTTTCATTTGATAGTCACATCTTTCTCTTCCCAATACCAATTCAGTTTCCTTCCTGTTCCTTGTCCTTTCCTCAGCTCTTACACACACACACACACTAACATACCACACTGGTTAGGGGCTTAGAACTTGTCCCGGCTGGGGCAGTGTCCCGCTGGTGGGACTAATGACCTCGGTAGTCGACACTCCCGGAATCACTAACAATCAATCACCAACCCCGTTCCCTTCTAGTTGCACAATCACATTTGTTACGACGGGGAAGGCGTCCAGACGATCGCCTGGTCGTCTTCCTGTTCCATTCCTGCCGCTTCGCCATGGTCTCTTCAATCTTATTCCTTTCTAGTCCTCCCACTCGCCTCCTCATTGGCCGTGTTAGCTCGGGGCCACCTTTTTCTTTTTCTCTGCAGGGATTTTGACTCGCAGGTCTTAGTATTTGAGTCTCGACGGAGTCCGATTTTACAGCTAGCATATCTAGCTAGATTAAATTTAGTCGCTGCCTGGAGAAGAATTATAGAGGCCAGCTGCTCATATAGGTAGTTGTGGTGTCTCCCAAGCAAATACACGAGCAATACACTAACAACAAACCACAGACCGAGCGCGATATTTCCTATATTTATCTTGTCCTATCCTCTTCCCTTACTCTCATACACACACCAGCTCATATCCTCTCCGGGAGAGATGGCTCAGTGCATCAACTGATGTCACTTCACTCCCTCTGACCGGGAGGTCCTAGGTTCGAGTCCTGACGGCGGCAGGATGTTCAACACTAGCTTGTCAGCTAGGTCGAATTCAGTCGCTGTCTGGAAGAGAATTCTAGCGGCCGGCTGCTCTGATCGGTAGTTTTCCGTGGTTTCTTCGATGAACACCAGGCGAATGCCGGAGCAGTACCCTAACAAACGGACCACGGACCGCGCGCGATCTTTCCTTCCTCTTCCTTGTCCTATCCACACCCTTTACACGCACACACACTAACATGCACTACACTACCACACATTCCGGGAGACCGGTCGGAAGCTTACAGCTTGTCCCGGCTGGTAAGGTGCCCCTCTGGTGGGAAATACCTAGTTGAGGGGAAAACCCCGCTAGTCGACGGTAGGTCGGCGCCAGATCTCCCCATCCAGCGGGGAAAAGATCATCGCCACCTCCCGAGTAAAACACGCACTACACTGACCTTAGTAGTAGACGCGCCCGGAAACACGAATCATTCAATCAATCAACCTTACACACACTCATGTCGATTGTGAAGTCAACTCTTTCCCTCTCCTCTCCTTTCCCCTTCCCTACTCTTTCCCGTCGTACCCGCACCTCTACGCCATTACGGGTGTATCCTATACATTCTCCTCCTCTTCCACTCCTCCGTCCTTCCTACCACTGATCGTTGGTAGATTCGACTTCCTCTTTCTTCTCTATCCGGTCTGTATTCCTTCCTCGCATCTCTTTCATGGTGGCTGCGGCGTGAACCTCAGCTGCCCTTCCCTTCCCTTTTCCTCATCCCTTTCCTACTCCCCTCCCTTCCCATCCCTTCGAGGGGCGATCCACTTCAGAGCGCCTTAGGCCGACGGGACGCCGTCCTTTAAGATCTTGCGTACGCGCGGATATAATGAAACTCGGACTCTGCCTTAATGTTTGAAAGCCGCAACAGTTTTATCCTTATTGTAATGCGTGCGTTTGCGTGTCCTGCACCTTCAAAAGCACGACGCTGTGCGGTGAATGAGAAACAGACTCGGAGTGCTCTGCACGTTTGAGACGAGATGAAGGGAGGAGTTACATGGGGTGGAGGGGAGGAGATGGGATGTTGGCTGCGGCTAGGAAGTCAGTGTCACGTGGATGAGGCACTGTGCGGAAGACGAAGTTGATGAGGATGCGGTGGTAACCCTGTCGAGGAAAGTTTTGGTACAAGATGTTAGCGACTCGAATCTCAGTTAGTACTTATGGAAGTTGTACACGTCAATCTTTTCTAAGAAGCCTATCTGTTTCATAGTGCAACCATTCACTTCAAAATCGCACAAACAATACCAAAATTTGTCCCTCATATTTTTAATTATTTTCTATTTTCTCTACTTATTATTAAAGATTACATACTTATTATAACTTACTTTATATATAATATATAACGGTTGAAGATATATATATATATATATATATATATATATATATAAATAAATATATATATATATATATATATCTTCAACCGTTCAAAAGTTACAGGAGGTGCTAAAGTTACGTGACTCACCCTGTATAGGGTGAGTTCATCTGTCACCCCTTCTCTTTTATCACTTGTATTTTACGAGATATTTGAGGTAACTTTGTTTTTTCAAATGTGACTATACATATTTTTTCAGTCTATCATGACAAGCGTAAAAAGACAAATCCAAAGATATAAATATTGCTATATGTTAGATAAGCATTTTTTTGAGTAATTGTGATTTTTTTGCGACTAGTGTTCAACGGATATTTTCATTGTAACTGTCAGCCCCACAAGGTCACGCAGCGCTCCCCCAGCAAACGCGGGGTCGGGAAAGAGAAGGGATTTTAATACCTGAGGATACGAAAAATATTCACAAAACTGTTGCATTTTTTCCTGAACTCTCCTTTCCTTCCTGATCCATTTTCAGATATTTATGGATTGAAAATACGGATTTGTCTTAAGTAGTATTTATTGAAATAAGATTATTTCTATCCCTAAGTTATTATTATATTCTTATTGAAATTGTTTGCTCAAAATACGCAATATTTTTTGTACAATTTTAATTATTTATTCTTATTGTGCTTTGTTTCAAGATCCCATTAATACGTATCTTATGAAACCCCATTAAATGGAGTTGAAGTTATATACAATTTTATTACGATGCAAACTTAAGACAAATCCTTATTTTCCATCTTTTAATTCCTTCAATCAAAGAAAGTCGAAAATCTGAAAATGCGAAAGGATGGAAAGCACAGTTCAGGAAAAAACTGCAATGGTTTTGTGAATATTTGGAGTATGTTTCGTATCTTCAAATCTCCCTTCCCTTGCCCGGGCTCGCGTTGCTGGTGGAGCGCTGCGTGACCTTGTGTGATGAACTATTCAAAATGTCCGTTAAACCCCAGTCGCAAAAATCAAAATTAATAAAAAAATGCGTATCTAACATATGACAATATGTACATCATTGGATTTGTCTTTTTACGCTCGTCATGGTGGACTGAAAAAATATGTTTAGTTCTATTTGAAAAAACAAAGTTACCTACAAAATCTCGTAAAATACAAGTCATAAAATAGAAATTAATACACATATCTATTAGCCTTTTCCCCTCATGCACTTCCGTGAAAACTGCATTGCAATAACTTCAACCGTTCAAAAGTTACAGAAGGTGCTAAAGTTACGTGACTCACCCTGTATGCAGGGTGTCCGGGAAGGAAACGTCAAAACTTCGACAATAAGATCTTAAGACAATTTTAAGCATATTTTGTCTAATAAACTACATGGATATTCCGAATGGCTAAGCTGCTCTAGGCACCCAAATGTTGGTTTGAAAGTATGCTTTTTAGACAAAACTTTGCATTGCAAAACCATAGAAACACTCCAGAAATATGTAAATTGTTTGTTATTAACAAAAGAAATGAATGTATTTGACCACAAAAAAATAACCGAGAAAAAAAGGCACCCATTTACACAATTTGTCTGCTTTTTATTTCTCAATTAATTTTTCTTTCTGAACAAATATATTAATTTCTTTTGATCATAATAAATAATTTAACATTTATTGAGTATTTCTAAGCTTCTACAATGCACATTTCTGACTAGAAAGCATATTTTCAAAACAACTTTTGAGTGCTTATTGCGGTTCCTCATTGGGAATATACATGAAGTTCATTGGACAAAAATTTTGTATTATTGCTTGACTATTTTATGCTTAAAATAGTCTTAAGAGCTGGTTTTCGAAGTTTCGACGTTTCCTCTCCGGACAGCCTATATATATATATATATATATATATGTGTGTGTGTGTGTGTGTGTGTGTGTGTGTACAGGGTGTCCGGAGAGGAAACGTCAAAACTTCGAACACAAGCTATTAAGACAATTTTAAGCATATTTTGAGTAATAAGCTACGTGGATATTCCGAATGGATGAGCCGCAAAAAGCACTCAAAAGTTGATTTGAAAAAGTGATTCCTCGGCAAAAGTTTTCATTTTAGAAGCATAGAAACACTCTAGAAATATGTAAATTGTTTATTTACAAAAGAAATCAATGTATTTTCTCAGACAGAAAAATTAAGCGAGAAGTGAAAAAGGAGGCGAATTGTGTAAATTGGGTGCTTCTTTATTTCCCGCTTAATTTTTTTTGTGAACAAATATATTAATTCCTTTTGTAAATAATAAACAATTTATTTTTCTGGAGTGTTTCCATGCTTCCATATTGTAAATTTTGTCCTAGAAATAATTTATTCAAACCAACTTTTGAGTGTTTATTGCGGCTCAACCATTCGGAATATCCACGTATTTTTTTAGAAAAATATGCTTAGAATTGTCTTAAGGGCTTATTTTAGAAGTTTCGACGTTTTCTCCCTGGACAGCCTGTATACACATACATCAAGTGTATTTTTATACCTTTTTACTTTCCTGTATACGTACATATATATGGAGAAATATACGTAGTATAGGAAAAGTTATGTAATGCTGCGCGAAAAAAATGCCAATTTTCGTCAGAAACAAATTAGTTGCCGGGCCGTGATAACGAACTAGTGGAGCTGGAGAATGGTACAGACTTTCCCGTATTAGTTTTCTACTTCCTTCGGTCTCGGCTAGCTATTCGCAATTGCCGCATACTCGTGCCAGCTGCCATCTATCGCCGCCCAAACATTTTTGTGACATTTTCTTAATTTTTCAGTTTCCTAATGATAGAACGGAAATATTAATTTTAAAATATTAAATAACACAAAAACCTCCTTCAATATGGCAATTTTCCTTTAAAAAATTGTAGCCGGTTTTAAGAAAAAAGCGTTTAAGCGCTACTAAAAATGTGAAATTTGAAGCTAATTTTCACAGACAATTTTTGAGTTTTCAAAAAGCGTCATTTAAAGTCATTTGAAGCACTACACTCACAAATTTAATACTGTTTACAAATTTCTGGAAATGTGCATTTTAATCGTATGAGAGAACTTTCAAAAAATTACGTTTTTGTAATTTTTGATAATAAATACCCCCAAATGAAATTTACGTCATATTAATGAGTGCAATTATAACTATCCGTTCGAAAAGTTTGAAAAAAAATTGAAACCATTTTTGAGAAAATGGCGTTTGAGCGTTTCTGAAAATCCTCAATTTTGAGCTAGTTTTCACAGAACACTATTCAAATTGCAAGAAACTTTATTTTACATTATTTAAGGCACATGTACTCATTAATATAATAATGTAAACAAATCGTCGCTAATGTAAATATTAATGACGCGAGAGATAAGCAAAAAAAATACAATTTTGCAATATTTGAAAAAACAAAAGAATATAGGAATATGGCGTTAATGTCATCTCATGGAGCACATTTAGCAATATCTCTACCAAAAGTTTAAAGAAAAAATATAGAGCTGTTTTTGAGAAAATCTGTTTTTTGTAATTTTTTAAAACTTCAAATATTGCGTGCAATATTGCGCAAAAACTACTAAAAATATTTCAAAACAATGTACATGACCTTAATGAAATATCTCACTTTGGACAACAGATTTTATTTGAAGGAAAAATCTCTATGTTCAATTTTGAAACTACAGTGCTAGAAAGACGGCGAAAAAATTTCAAACTTTGGCAATTTTTGGAAATTCAGGGTTAACCGTGAAAATCGGACCTATGCCACCTTAATAAGTGTATTTTACTCTAATCTTACAAAAAATGTAAAGAAAAAAATTAGAGCCGTTTTTGAGAAAATTTTGTAAATGTCCGGGGGCTCCATGTAAAGTACCCTCAAATTTTGAAAAAAGTTTTTCAAAATCGAGGCGTTTTGAGTGGACGCAGATCGATTGGAGAATATCCATTTTGGAAGAAATCGCACGCATGGTTAACGCGCTAATGTTAACAGACGGTAAGACGGACAGACGGACAGACAGAACAGAGACGGATGGACGTTTTCAAAAGACCCACTTTTTCGGTATCAGGGGACCCCAAAATATGTATTTCCGTTGAAATCTCGAAATCGATTTTCCGCAGCATTACATAACTTTCCCTATACTACGTGTATTACTTCGTATGTACGTACATATACGGGAAAGTAAAAATACGTTTGATTGCCAAAGTAAATTTACAAGACAACTCAAAACATGTTAATAAAGCAAAATTACAACCAATAATAACAAAGGCGACGACCTTCTGAAAATAATAAAACGCATTTGCTAGCTAAATCGCAATTTTTCTCCAAACATTTTTTTCTCAACAACGTCTGGACCAATTTTAATTATCTGTTTTGTTGAATTCGTCTCCGCACCCAATAACAGAATAACTATTAAAATATTACAAAAATGGCGCCAGGCGTTTTCCACGTCGAATCTACAGGATGAGATATTCCTGATCATTATATTAGCTTTATGCTGGTCCGCCGCTTCTTGATATTACCTCATCTGCACAGAGACATGCATAATCTGCAACTAAATGTGAATGAGAAGGACAGAGAGAGACAGAGCCTGGCAGAGAGAGAGAGATAAAGGAACAGAGTCAGGCAGTCTGAGACAAGGACAGAGACGGAGAGAGAGATACGGAGAGGGAGATATGGAGGGAGAGAGATATAGAGAGAGAGAAACGAAGAGAGATACGAAGAGAGAGACGGAAAGAGAGAAGGGGAATAAGAGACGAAGGGAGAGAGAGAAAGCGTAAGACGGAGGGAGAATGAAAGACGGAAAGAGAGACGGAGAGAAAAGGGGAGAAGGAAGAAGAAAGATGGGGAGAAAGGGCAGAACAATGTCCGCCGGGCAACGCTAGTAAAGAATAAAACTACTGGTGATAAATCCACACGTACTTTCTCACCCTCAGTTGTACACAAAATTACACGGAGAGTACTCAATTTTCAAAAAATTGTACATGACCTTATTTCAAAATCTACATTTAAGGAACAGATTTCATTAACGGAAATAATATCTATCTTTAATATTATAGTTGAAGGGAGACACCGTAAAAATTGAACTTTTGGAATTTTTGAAAAATCGGGGTTTTCAATGAACATGAGATCTGTACCATTCTCTTAAACCTTCATCACACTATTAAACAAACATTTGAATAAAAATATTTAGCAATTTTTTTGAAAATTGGGAAAATGTCCCAGGGTGTTCATGTAAAATACCCCCAAAATTAAAATATTGCTTTCAAATTCATCAGCCACATCAATTGGGGAATCTCAATTTTAGAGAAAATCGGCTGAACGATTTATCCGCGAGCGCTGTTCACTGATGGACAGACGTTTTCACATCATTCGAGTTTTCGGTATGAAGGACACACAAAACTTGGATTCTGGCAACACCATGCGATAGAGGATATTTTGTTTAAATGTTGCAACTGGGTTTATCAACTTTTTCGTCACCAAGGCCCTATATTAAGCGTTTTCTGCCTAAAATTCGCACATTCTACTATAATTTCAATGTGGATTAGCATGTGAGTTGCATTTTCATTTGATTTAAGAATTCTTTATTAAAACTCTTATCACCATTCAGGTGCAGGGAACGAATACTTAACCCGAAATAATTACATCCACATACATTTTCCAAAAATCGTTCACTATCTCATTTAACGATCTGTTTTTGAAGAGATTTCATTTAATACAAAATGTCTATTTCTGTAGTTGTAAGAAGACTCCAACTTTTGTAAGTTGCGAATATTCAGAGATATCTACAAAAATAACAACTGCACTATTCATTTAAACGCTGTTTGTACTTGCACTATACGAGAACAAACTTAAATCAAAACATCTGCAGCCGTTGGCGAGATAATTTTGAAAATGTTGAGACTCCATGTAAAGTACCCCCAAATCAAAATATTTTTGTCAATCTTCCAGCACCTGAGTTCGTTGTCCTCTAGTGGAGAATATCAGTTTCGGAGAAAATCGTCTAAACGGTGTAGGCACTAGCATTTCTACAAATGGACAGACGGACAAACACACAAACACACAAACACACAAACACACAAACACACAGTCATTTTGCAGGCAATCTATTTGACTGAATAGAGAATTGAATGTACAAGTTTATGAATGGAGCTTTAGGATACAAATGAGATTCTGGGACAGAAATATAAAAGGATTGTTAATATCAATAATCATTGTTAGTACAGTAGTTAAAAGACTCTTACGGCTAATCATTTAAATAGAAACTTATCTTTTATCCTTCTTAACCTGGACCCGACAGTAAAATGTAATGCCAAAGGCCCGAAAAAGAATCATGTTTTGTCATGTTTACTCACTCTCACACTCACACTCTTACTGTCACGCTCACGCACAGTCGTTAACCCTTTCATTCACCAATTTTTTTGTAGTAATGGCAAACATTTCATATTCTCAGGCTTTGTTCACAATGATTAAATAAAGCACTACACAGAATTTCAAAAAAAAAATTACTGGTTTCTGTGTTACAGAATCTGTACGTTTGTACGCATTTTTACCTAACGGTTGTTAACATTTGACACATTTTACTGAAACATTTCTAATACTATTTAGTATTTAGTGTTTGTGAAATAACAAAAAAAACAAACAATTTCTCTCCTTGTTCAAGCACAAGAAAACATTACATTTTGTGCATCTCCACCTGGATTTCCCTTTACACTGTTCAAATTTACAGCGACCTGGCAAAGTTCTTTCACTGTGAATAGGGAAATGACTAACATTTTCATATCTTACTTCAGGTATTGGTCTATTTTCAACACAAACTCGTTTCGAGTTAGTAAGTACACTAGTAAGTGCTGTGCTTGGACTTCCCCTTTTAGGAGTTCTAATCACAGGTTTTCCTTGTTTTATTAGAGCTTCTGCAATATTCAACCTGAAATGCAACAGATCTAGTCTTTTCTTTGGTGATATTCTCAGAGCTAATGCATCTTTTTGGTACTCTAACCAGCTGTTTGTGATTGCCAGATCAACAGCATGAAAAATAAGCTTTAGTGTCCATTTTCGTGTTTTCATACCAATTCTGTAAAGGCTAATGAGGGAATCTGATTTATCAACCCCTCCCATTGAATTGTTGTATTTTTGAATTATCTTAGGACGTTGCACATGTATATACTTCCCAGATTTCTTGTCCCACCTACGCACCACATCTTTCTCACCAATGCCCGCCCACAAAATTTGAAGCAATATTCACTGTTCGGTTATCTTGCCATTTGACTAATTTACCATCTCAACTACAAATCTCATCAAAAAATAACCTCTCATTCTTTTTCATGATTTTGTCAGAGATTAAAAGTGGTTTTGCAAATCTATTCAGTCTTACCGTGCCTGTAGCTGCAATTCCTTTTGCTGCAAGTGTTTCTAATAAGTTGTATGATGTAAAATTATTATCAAAATATAATTGGTGCCCTTTACTTTCAGATAATCCTCCACACAAATGAAGAACTGTGGTAGCACCTAATTCAAAACATTTCAACAAATAAGAATCAATTTCAGTAGTGGAACCTTGATAAATCAAATAATTATATGCAATTCCACTTTTTCCACATAACATAAATATTTTATCACCAAAGAGATTTGGTTTACCCTTCACGTATTGTTTTGCAGAAACCTGGTCCTTTAATGGTACCATCTGCTCATCTACACATATTTCTGCTTCTACTAGTAAAGATTTTTATCTTTCTAAAATAGCATCAAAGAGTGCTCGTACTTTTCAGAATTTATCATTACAACTACTTGGTTTCTCTAGATTGTTGACACAATGCAATAAATTCTGCAAATATGTGAAGACCAAACAATGTTCTGATTTCATGCAAATCTGTCGGCAAGTACTTAAATTTCCCTTTCAGAAAATCATAAATATGTGTATTTTCCACAAAAGTCTCAAACATAGAGAAAAGTATCTATAGAAATACACTATTGATAAAGGATGCTCAGGAACATCTGAATTGTCATTATCCTGCCAATCTGGAATATTTTCTTCAAACTTCTTATCACGACACCATTGTATACTTGATTTTAGTGTAAGGTTCATCCATGAAAATCCTCTTCAACAACAAGGTTCTCATCTTCTTCATTGATATTTTCATCCACCTCTGCTGAAGTAACTTCATCCACATCAACTATAAGAGAGGATATTTCAGTGATAATTCGACTTGTCCCAAACAGATATTTTGTACTAAAAGAAACATTATATGCTTACCATTTGTACCACAATCAACTCCACAATCTTCAACTATAAAGTTTTCTATATCACAATCACCTTCACTTTCCAAATCCGAAAGTTCTGAACTATCTCCATTTAGGACATCTAATATTTCTGGATTTCTGACTAAAAAACTAATACAAATTTACAAAGGGATAAATAAACACAAAGTTATATTCAAAATACATTTTCGTGGCCAAATTCACTTATAAAATACTATAGTAGCAAGTTAAAGTTGGGTTATGTTTACTTGATCACTATATCCGTTGAGTAATATTGTCTACATTTGTACACATTAAAATTCTTTATTGGATAATAAATATGCATCACGCAAAAAAGTGAAAATAACTAACTACAAATGAGATACAGTATTTATATTTTCCAATAAAACATATTAGTAAGTAATATCTCTTTTAACATGCAAGATATAAAAAAATGCAGTACATACGTCATTTTTTCGCTTAGCGGACATGGTAACAAATGATGACCCCATATTTCGTAATTTCCTCGCTAGATGTCTCCAAGACTTTCTCCAAAGAGTAACCAAACACAGTAGTATCCCTAACTACCCGTAGTTTAAAAAAAAGCGGTATATTCAAATTATTACAGCGTGCGAAACTTTGTGTACAATTGTAGACGCGATGAACGGAAGGGTTAACGTGGCTGGAAAGACCAAGAATCTTGGTATATACGTGTTTTCTTCTCCTGGAAGACTGCTATTTTGGACTTAAATCACTCCCTAAATTTCTCCAATGTGCTATTTGTTATTTCGTATGTTTAAACAAAACAATTAACCTTCCCTGTCTTCTTCTGATGAATGTCTTTACTTATATTATTTAAAAAACGGTTCCTTTTTTCATATAAGACATTCAGATTTATTTTCTTATTATACGGAACTGTGATTAATGTTATTGTATATTGTAAATAATGTAAATATTTAGTCCAGTTATTAATTTTCATTCCAACATGATTAAAAGTAAGGCAAGCTTCTGTAAATTTATATATAAAATATTGTAATACTTATGTTACAAACCTGATTAGTTTATGAAGGTTGATTGTAGTTAATTGTAATTTCAAGTAATTCTCTATATTATTCACTGTTGCGAAGTGAAGCTTATCCACTATTAAAAAAATTGCAGATTTTTCTTTAAAGATAGAAGTCTCAAGATGGCTATAAGAGATTAGCCGAATGGTCACAAAACGCTAACTCAAAACGTAATAAAACACAGTTATGTATGATAAGAAAATAAATCTGAATGTCGTCAATTGGAAGAGGAATCGTTTTTAATAAAAAAAACCTAAAGTGTTGACAACCCAATTTACCATCCAGAGTTTACCAGAGGCGAGAGAGTTGAGTGAGTCACGACCGCAATTCTCCTCTGGTCGCTGCAAACACACCCCCAGAGCTGCGGCGTAACCATGGCCGCGCCTGGTCGCTAACGACTGTGACGTAGCTGATTGGAAAGGCTAATTTGCCGAATCAATGCTCCGCACGGCCGCGCCGGCGGCGGCGGCGAGGGCGGCGGCGGCGGCGGCGAGGGCGGAGGCGGCGGCGGCGGCGGCGGTGGCGGCTGCTCCTGACATCTTCACAACGCCACCCCCGCCTTCCCGCCCCCCCGCCTCCATTGATCCCGCCCCCGCTCGCGTTTGTTCACAACCGTTGTTCCTTGCGACTGCGTCAGTCTGATTGACAACAGCACTTCTATTGAGAATTCTGCATCTGTATGAAGGATTAAAAGCGTCTCTTTTGACGCAATGGTAGAATTCATTTGACAAAGATTAATGGGGAGTGAAATTTTATTTTTGACATTTAGTATAATATTCGTTTTCGGTTCAATTTACAAATCTAAGGGAAAATTAATTTTGCTGTAATACATAATGTTGATAGCATTGTGAGAAAAAATTAGTACATGTAAATCTGCAAAATCCAATTCGATATTAATTCGAAATCTCGGATCAATCAGACCGAGGAAAATCGAAGTTTTGTAAATTCATTCTGTAAATTCAGTTCTGTTTTGTAAATTCAGTCGTAGTTTCTGTATACAGTCATTGCTGCTTTATACATTCACAATGTATTTCTATGAGCACGTTTGAACAATGTTTCAAATATAATGTTTGTTTTCGGAGGTATTCTGATATCTTTATTATGGATTTATGAAATGAGTGTTAGAACTATTTTCCTCCGACCCCGTCAATCCACTATATTTGGACAGAAAGAGAAAGCAAGGAAGAGAAAGAGAGAAACTACAGTGCGTAAAATATCTACATAATACTGTAATTTATACACATATATTATTACACATATGTATGCCTCTGCCTCTACATGCCATGCATGTTTTTTCTTATGCCGCTGCACCTATATATAGATGCATCTATTGTGATATACCAAAATATAATATTTTGTTAATAATATTGGCTGTAAATGAGTTGAACAAAAGGGTATGCAAATGGCGATATACAGCCTTAGCAACGCCGGCGCAGTGGTTGGCAAGGTCAACAAACTGCATTCAGGCCTTGAAGAGATGGGGGCGCTGGCTAGATAGACAAATAAAATAATGGGTGATTGGTCTGAAAAGGAATGACTGTCGAGGGCGTGGCTACTTGGTTTGATAAGAGATGAATGGATTGGCTAAGGGAGAATAGACTGTCTAATTTTGTCGTTTTGTTTAAAAAAAGAGGAACGAAAGACGGATACCGAAGCGTTGAGGGCGAAAGAACAGGGAGAACTGGACATTCTGATAGTGGTCGTCGAGTAGTAAAGATCGCTCGCGAGATCAACATTAGTGAAGTAGGACTTGTAAGCTTCGAGTGACATTCAATAGTTTTTCGGAATCTGGAAGTTGATGTGCAACGGGAAGTTCGATTAGGACTTTGAAAGTTTTATATATATTGCGGTTTTGGACGTTAATATTTTACCACTAGTTGGGGAAGACTAGGAACTCTGAATATCAAGTGAGAACCGGTAGATATTGTAGGCAGTGAGGGCTGGATGCGTCGGCAACGTCGCAAGATTAGAAGAGAGAAGCGGAACTTGGGATCGCCTACATTCAAGTGAGAAGAGACTGCGGGGCGTCGGCGACCAAGACGGTAAATAAGTACTGCAATACAAAAGATATATTTTAAAACGAGGTCATGACCTAATGACAAAAGCAATTGTAAATATTGTTAAATAAATTGTTGAATTTTTTTCTTTTGGAAATGAAAAGATTTTCATTTAGTCAATCAAAATTGTTAAATAGAAATAGATAATTATTCCCTTTCAGATTCCTCGCCATACTGTACAGTTGGCAGATCAAGTAATCGGCTATCTAGGCGATAGCGATTATCCATAACGGGACCCATTGACCCAGCTAGCCGGACATTTATACATTTGTTGAAATTAGCTGTGGAAGCATTGGTCATTTTTAATTAACGTAACCTGTTCCTGGCGCCCAAAATTTTAGTATAAATTCGGAACGGGTCACGATTATAACCATCTTAGATGAATGATGCCAACGATCTCGTAAGAGTCTATGACGAGACGTTGTTGGTACATTTCACTATATATGCATGCTAGATTGAAAAATACAAACGAATGACAGGGAATCTCGTCACAGACAAAAACATTACATCTCTTTTCCCATGATCCTGAGATCGTTATCGGATTTCACAAGACTCATTACAACTTGCCCCTAACTTGAAACCCCAAGGAAAAATAACTTTATAACAAATAAGTTGTCGTACATTGCTTTCGGAACATTCCTTCCTTCTCCAAATCCAACGCAACGGACGCATTGCGGCTAGAAAAATGGCGAACAAAGTCATGGGTCTTCCCACCTCCGTTCCAAAAATGAAGGACGACGGCGGCACAAGGAGACGAGCAGGGTTCGTATTTACACGCAGGCTTTTACACGTCATCCAGAAGCTATGCAAAAACATCTTTTTTTTTCAAAATATTGTGTATTTTAGGTTATGTTAAAGAACTAATTTTTATATCAGGTTTCATTAAGGATAATTTTCTCGTTTGAATCGAAGTATTCAATGTTAGTTTTTCGCAATTTGGAAAATTTTCGAATTTTGTCAAAAACTTGACATGCAGCAGTTTTAAGGGTCTAATACTTTGTTAAAGGAAGACATTTTTTAAAAAATTGAGTCGGTTTCGAGAAAATAATTGTTAGCAAATTTGCCATATATTTTACGCAAAAATACTCAAAAATGCCCAGAGTTTTGGGAAAATTGCGTATGTATTATATATTATATTGTATACACATTTACACTTATATATCTCTAACACATACATTGCTGAGTTGCAAAATACATACTAATCATGCGTAAATACGTCGTACTAAAAAAACAACACATTTCTTTTCTTATGATCCTAAGACCATTATCGGATTTGGCAAGAGTCATTACAACTTATCCCTAACTTGAATCCTAGGGAAAAAATTCAGAACAAATAATGTGACGAATATTGCATACGGAATATTCCTTCCTTCTCCAAACCCAACGCAACGGGCGCATTACGGCTAGAAAAATGACGGGCGAAGTCATGGGTCTTCCCACTTCCACTCCCAAAATGGACGACGACTTCGGTGCGAGGAGAGAGGCTAGCGACAAGGGCGCGCCCTACGACCAACTTCCGGACTCGCGGGTCGCCTTGGCTCTCTTTCGGGGCGCGGGGTTCGCATTTACATGTAAACTAGGTGGTGGGCGTCCACGGCTTGTTTACAAGTTGCACCTCCCGCCCGCAAGTTTCGAAATAATATCGCAACACAAAGAACGGCGCTGGCCGTTGCGCCTTTGTTCGCGCCGCTCGCCTCTGGTCTCCCCTCCCTCTTGGCTCCCCTTGTCCAACTCTCGCCAACCCCTTCGCCGCTCCCTCAGTTCGGAGGTATCGGAGATGTCTTGTTGCTCCCGTAGTGCTCTACTTCGTGGCCGACGGCCCACCTGCATCCTGTTGCCCGAAAGTCTAACTCCTGGCTGTGTTATAATCGCAACTGTCATACAGCCGAGTGATATAGCTGCGAGGTCAACTTTGAGCTGGAGTTCAAGGTTCAAATCTTACGTGGTACAAAGAGAGAAAATAGTTGTAATTGTGGATGAAAAAAGAAAATTACACAGTATAAAATCATTAGTATCTAAGTTCTTCTTCCGTCATACATGAGTTCATGACCCATCAGATGGAAGACGTTAAAGTTCCCCTAGCTTAAAGAATGTACTAGCTGTCTTAGGGGGCACTCTATTCGTCGGCAATAGCCCATCTGTATCATATTGTCAAAAAAATTCCTTCCTTAACCGGGGGTTTTATTATAGACTGAATATAGGGTCAAGTTCGTACATCATTATTTTTAAATGGTTTATGTTGGCGTTTTTCCACATAGCTGAATGAGATAGTGTTCACAATTACTCTCAACAATTGTTCACGATTCAAATCTCAAGAGGGTTATAGTATATAGGATTGTGATTACGAAGAAATACGCAAAACACACCTAATACAATGTATTGTTTTCTCAATTTAAGTTCACATTCTCACAAATGACTAGACGTCTACTGGTTTAACGTACTGGTTTAACGGGGGCACCAGGTAGGCCTTAGTTGTCCTGCGCAGGTAAGCAAGCGCTCTACTTTGTCAGCGCCTATCTATCCGTCCTTTAAATGTCTTGTTGCTCCTGACGTGCAGTCAAGTGTCAGGTTCGAACTCTCTGTATTCTGCTGCCAGAGGGTCCGACTCATGATTGCATCACAAACTGGAAGTTGACACCAAGGTCGTGAACCACTTATTCTTGTGCCCTGTTTACAACATAGCAGATCCCAAGGACATAATCGATGTTTTTACCTTGATATTTTCCAAGAAAAGGAACATCAGAAACTCATTGACACTCTAATTGTAGTATCATATTCATTTAGATTTATGAATCGACGAATTAACTGCACGTAAATTTAAAAAAACAACTGTGAATATCTCTTTATTTTCAACACCCGGTTTATCACATATTTTCCCTCAATAGTGAAGTCTGTGGCGAAGTCAATTGCTTAATATGAAAGCTCACTGTTGAATATGTAATGAAGTTTGAATATTTTCAATTTTAAGTGTATTTGTGCAAGACAGAAGATAATGCCATACATAAATTCATGATTACAATTATGAATTCTGTGAAGTTCATCGTGAGAAAGAAAATGTATTGTATATAAATAAATAATGAATTTGTGGAAGAATGCAGAATATTTTTTCTTCACATTTTTTAGTTCCTACAAACCTTTTGAAGAGATCTCTTGAGTGTCGAAAATTTAATTCGCAGAATAACTTGTGTTACATCTTAATTTGAAATGAATAACCTCACGTTTATAGGGATTGCTTTTATAATAACCAAATTAGTGAGAACATTTTTGTACTTATCTTTCGTGATGCCCACTTGTTTCAAAAATACATATTTTTTCATGCTGTACGATATGATAAAGACAATAATTTGTCATGATAATATCAAGATAGACGCAGTTTTAAATATCTTTTTCGTGTAAATAATTTACAATTCCTTTAAAAGCGTTCTTTCAGGAATTGTCAAAAAAGAGACTTGACAGAAAAGAGTAAGAGATTTGGATAATCCATTTACGTGTTGGTTTTAAAATTATGAACTCAAGTTAAAGTTCAAAACACTATTATTTTATTATGGTTCACAATATAAAATAGAAACCAATGTTGACTAATAAAACAAAGCCATCTGTAAAATATTCATTTCAGCACTTCAATGTATTATTAACAATCAGAAGAGAAATTACACTACAACACATTCATAGACATACTATTGGTACGCCTGAAGTATTAGTTAATGTATCGAAGTATTCTTTTAATAAAACATTATAACTCTGCCCGTAAGCCTTTTTAACGAATAGCTTTTGAGCTTGCTCTTTTCCTCAAATCTTTAATATTGTTTGCGAAATATTGATCTACATAAAAAGACTAAAAAAGATACTCTGACTTCATTTCGAAATAGTTTTTTTGCTTTAGAAAATTACTCGAACCTTTAAAAGGAATATGCAACAGTATCCACGGATTGTTTAGTCGTTATGCTAATTCCTTGAACTTAAGTAAATAACGTCATACCGATAACCTTAATTCAATACGAGAAGGTAGGGTTAATGCGAACTACAGTGGACAGTGATTTTTCGTAAATGAAAATGGTGAGTTTTAAGAGCTTTACAATTTTTAGGTAAAATTCATTTATTACTAGATGAATGGGGTAGATCAGGAAATCATAATAAAATAGGAAACAATTATAACTGTTTATATGAATGCATACTGAAATTATGCATATAAGACTATACGTAATTCCTAATATTTGTTTCATAATCACTCAACAGTAAATGAAGTGAGGTAAATAACTATTTCAAACCAAATAATATTAGTTGCGTACATTGTATTTTAAAATGGTTTCCAATAAAACAATGTTATTCGAAGACACGTCTCAAACTCTGGAGGGGTTGCCTTAAAATGGCATGTACACTTTGTTTAAAATCGTGTATTTTCGGCTCAACGCACTATCAAAATGTGTAGACGTTTGCACAACAAACTGAGCAAAGCATTTCATACTACTGGACCTTTAGATATGAATCAATCTTTTGTATGAATCTTTTCATTTTGAACATTCAAGTATGTGAAATTAATTTGAAAATACGTTTCTTCCAATTTGCAGAATCAATACTTTTGTACATTTTGTCATTGAGAAGAGGTTATAAGTTAAATAACAGTCATCTGTTTAAATGTTAAATAATTATTTATAGAATTCAAAAGTCATTTTGATTCTTACATTTAATGGACTCATATAATCTTATAAACCTTTTCTAATACACCCACGGATAATGTAAGAAAAATTCCCGACAATTCATAATTAATTTTGAGAGCTCGTAAAAACTTATATTAAAGCACACATTAATTTGTAATTGACGATGATTTTTTATTAATAGGAACAAACTGCAAGAAGGGATTCCTGAAAGATTAAGAGACACAAATTTTGCGATCACATGCCCAGAATTGCATTGATTTCCAGCTTTAGAGTGGTAAAGTTGCCTACGACGATGCTCCTGTCTGTTATTGTCGTCCAACGACGTAGACGAACGTGACTGAGCAAATTGTAAAATACTGTCGCATTTTAGAGTGTAAATATTGTCAGAGATGGAAATTTCAACGGTACAACCGTGCAGCCTCCCGTTCATTGCTATTTGCCTTCCCGTGTGTGTAGATCATGAGAGTCTGTTTCCAATTGAAATATCGGCTCATCGAACTCAGCACCCCTGCATTAAACTTTGCACGTCGACTCTAGATTGAATAGACACCAGTACTTAAGCAAACACACTAATGTTGGTAATTCTATTATGGAGTTAATACAGAACGTTGTCATCCCGAGTAAATTACACCGCTCTTGCAAGAAAAACATGGATTCCTGATATTTATATTCATGTATTCTGGACATTTTTATATCTGTGTAAGGAATTCTTCTCTATCGATGTTTCTTTGTCGAAAGAATCATTCTGTACATAGTAGTTGCCCATCACTTGTCTTCTTTTCAGGAGGGTAGTCATGAGGGCGGAGGAGATGAGCCGTGCAAACGAGACTACGAGGACAAGTGGTCTACCAACGATGAAGCTGGTAGTCGGTCCCAAGGTCACACACATACCTCCTGCGGCAGTGGAGATGAGGGATCTAAAGATCGTGATGCAGGTTGTTATTATCTTTATTATTTTATTATCATTATGGGTTCAATCCGACATTCGATGATATAATCATCAACTGCAATCTCCTTGGACCGACGGGCAGCAATCCAGAGAATTGATTTCATGTCCCTGTGTGCAATGTCTGAAGTGGGTAATGAACTAGTTCCTATAAATTTATCGAGAAATATCGAATTTAGAGAATATTAACCAACGCTTGTGGCGCAAGCACAGTCGGACGGAGATACTGAAAGACGGATGAATGAAAACGCGGTCTCCAATTCTACTTAGCATCTCCTGCCCAAACTCTCAGGCGCTTTCTTTGCCGAGGTGAATTTGATCGAGAATATGAAAGAAATTGAAGGATTTTAAGTGCCTCAATGGTGTATCACCATTCTGTGACTTAAAAAATCCACCAACTTCAACCAGTTTAGAATCAATGCTCTTGAAGCTCCACTGAGCTATCGGCACTAGCGTGATGAACATTCAATGTCCTTTCCGCTATCGGATGAGAAAGTTCACTCAAAATACGTGGAGACATTTTTGAGAAAAAATTGAAAATGTTGTTGATGCTTCATGTAAAGAATCCCAAAAATCAGATGCACCCGTAATCTTCCGTGGGTGGAGTCCATGACTTCTTGGCTGTCCGGGAGACGCCGCATTGTTAGCTGAGAGGCCGACGTTTCGCCTGTCATGTCGCAGGCTTCCTCACTGTCCTTCCTCACTGCCATTGTCCAGCCAACGACGCGGCGTCTCCCGGACAAACAAGAAGTCAACCCCAAAAATCGAAATATACGTTTCAAATGTAGAGGGACTTAAGTTCCTATAACATTATGGAGAAATGTCAGTTTTGGAGAATATCGACGAACGCTTATGGCGCAAGTATTGACCAAAGTCGAACGGAGACAGAAGGAAAGACGGATGAACGTATAGACGGACGGACGGACAGACGGAAGCTTTGCAGTTAAGTGATATTTCGGTATCAAGGACCCACCAAACATGGACTCTGACTACACCACTTGTTGGAGGAAGTAATTTACAATGCATAGGAACATGATTTATCCACCTTTTTGTAATTAGAACCAGATAATAAGATTATTATCGAATATTTATTGTATATTATCGAATATATACTCGAAATATTATCGAATATTATTATAATATTATCAAAAACTGCCATGTTGCAGCACACGATTAAATTACTTTATCCTCTTACGAAGTAAGGGCGAGAAAGTGAAACGAAAGCTGCGGTGTTCCACAGGGCCAGAGGCCGACGCAGACGAAGTGACGCTGGTGCTCCTGCACATCCCGCGCGGTCGCCGCCTGCAGCTGCTGGGCGGGCCCTTCGTCCTCCGCGCGACCCTCAGCACGGAGGCCCTGTCCTCCAAGCCCTTCCCCCCGGAGGCCGCGCTGGAGATCGATATGGTGTACGAGTGGGAGGTGCTGGGTGGATGGGACCAGCTGGAGGATTGCAGTATCCTACTGGAGGCTGTATCCTGCAGCGGGGGAGCCACAGTCGCTGCGCAGGTGAATTTTTTTGGTCAGACTACGCTTGCTTGCTAATTCCTATGTTTTCCACAAGCCACTTTTGAGGCTTCAAGAAACTTCTGATTAAGTGTTTTTAACGTCTTCAACTTTTTTGGTGCGCGTGAATGCTCGTACATTGTTCCACTTTTTCAAACTGACTACGATGGCATTTAGCAGTGTCATTCCACTAAAACAATAAAGTTGTCCATATATCGATATTTTCGATATATACGTACTACTCTGTACTAAGGCAGCCCATTGGTTTCTTCATGCTAGACGGGTAATTATTCGGTAATTAATAATTATCCGGTGGAGGGCCCGTGGCCAATATGGTGTCGGCAGTCCCACCCTGCTACCGGCAGGAGAAGCTGTACTTGGGAATGGCCTGACCATGTGTGTACGTCACAGCCAGCACACAAGAAAGCTAAGTAAATGAAGCAAACAGAGATGGAAAACATAAAATAATATATTAGAAATTAAAAACCTTCCAAGTAGTAACAAGTCTAATGTCAAAACAAAATTATTGTAGAATCCAAAAATAAGCAAATTATTGTATATTCCAAAAATAAGCAAATCACAAGGTATATGGAAACCTTAAAGCTCCAACCATCAAAGTCCTTGGCGTTAATTGTAATGTTTTTATAATAAATGATAGACAAACTTAGTGAATCAATTTTAAAATATCGTTGAAACCTCGTAAGAGGGTAATTTATAGCTGTCAAATTTATAAAAACTCATAACTCGCGATATAATAACCTGATCGTCATTTTACATTTACTTGTCGTGCAATATTTTCAAATGCCAGGATTAGCCGCACTTAGAAGAAAGTAGATAAATAGAAAGAACATTAAGGAAATAAACCAAGGTACGAAACAACATAGAAAATGGTCGGGACTGTTATATTTTAATAAAACATTAATAACATTTAAAGATCAGTGTTGTAAAATGTAATATGTATGGAAAAGGATTCGATAGTTTATGTACCAAATTCATTAAAATAGTGAACAAAAAAATATTAAGAAATCAAACACCGTTTAAAAATCATTTAAAACAAATGAACACAATTATAAGTTTAGCAATATCAGTAGCATCATTCAAATTAGATGAATGCCAAATTACCTAAAGATTCTGAGCAGACTGTGTAATTACAAACTCTCGCACTCGCGCTAAATTGAGTCTGCAATCGCTTATTACCTTAAAACCATTACACTGATCAAATCAAAACGAAATATTGATTTAAAATAACTGTTTGCAGTAAATTATTGAAAACGTGTGATTGCTGAAGTTAAAATATTAAAAAGAAAAATAATAACAAATGCGGATTGATTGCATCAACGTGTAAAGATTTGAGCATTTATCTAAAGACGTAAAATCAAAATTGTTTATAATTCTGTTTTTCGATTGCTTCCGTCTCCTCTTCATCTTTGTTCATGTTCACACCAACTGGCCTCTTATATCTGTTGTACCAGATGAAATTTTTTGTAAAATTGTGTCATAAAACGTTTCTCGAAACGTATATTTTATAAAATCTAGCTTTCACATGGTACAGGAAGCTCAGACGACAATAAACTGCGTAATATTAGCGTCCGGACGTTGGTGAAGTTAATTTCCTCGAAAGAGGATCGACTAAACGAGAATCGAATTGATAGAAAGTGTTGTCTGTGAGTGGGTGGTAAAAGGAAGTGCGCTCCCAAAGGCGTATTAGAAGTATCCTTACTTGTATAATGCTAACGACCCTTCGAATTACAATTGTAATACAACACGTGAGACCGAAACAGTAATGTTAGTACACAGTATTCCCTGTATTCCCTACAACAGGGGGCAAAAAATGTTACGAAAAATATGACGGTGTACAACACCTTGTTTTATGAAACTTCAAAAATTATTTTTATACAGTCATAAGTATTTGTTTTACTTTTAAGGCACGTAAATTAGCTAAGTATTCAATTATTTGGCACTAGTGCTAAACAAGAGACAATACTCAAATCTTTAAATAAAACTAAGAATGCTAAAAAGACAATAGAATCGTCCGGTACGTAATGAAAGGTATCCAATTAAGTGATATGTGTACTTGAATTCAAATAAAAGGAAAGTCAGTAAGGTTGTCAAAGTGCGCTTTACACATGCAGTAAACGTGATTTTATTTTACTGGTAGAATTACACCATTCGGCCTCCTGTTGCAATATTTCCTACAGAAAAAATGTCACTTTTACAACTTGTATGAATGCATAAACTACTACTATAAACGTATGAACATTTCATAACAGTAGTTTATGCAACTAGTTATGCTTTATTACATGAGTGTATGTTATGAAAATGAACGACATTAGGAACGATCATAAGGTTTTGTTACCAAGTGCAAGACACTATCTCCCCCCTTCTCACTCCGTCTCACTCGTCCACTTCTCACTCACTATCTGCTCTCACTTCTGCGAGCTGGTGAGGGAGAATAAGAACGAGTGGAAATACAGTGGGAGAGGGTAAAGAGGTGCGTAGAGCGATATGTCAATGCGAGATCTCGGTTGTCCGGGTGAGAAGACCACGAAATGATGGTCGAAACGTCGGCTACACAGCCTGGCACGCAGCGTCACCCGACAACCGAGATCTCATCTCTGAATAGTAGGAAATGGTGCGGGGTTTACGATGCTTCTTCTATCATTGAAATCTATACGAGGTGTTGGCTCTCCATCGTAATTCTTTATTCTGGCATAAAGCTTTTTCGGCCGCATTGCGGCCATCTTCAGTGCTACAAAAATAATAATAGTAATAATGATAATATATTTAAATTACAAAAATTAAAAAATTAAAAATTTTTTACAGAATATTGTTATGAATTGGATTTAAAGATAAATATAAAATGTGAAATTGACATATAATTTTTAAAAATGACAAATGAAAATTAAATTAAATAAATGGAATCTATTACAAATAATATTAAGAAACAAATTCGAGTGAAAGAAAACTGGAAAATTATAATAAAATGTGAAAATGGAAACATAATTTTGAATAACAAATGTACGTTCTGAAGAGAGGTAAAAAAATAGGAAATGAATAAATATGTAAATAAATAAATAAATTAATAATCATCTCTGAAGCCTACGACTTCAATTGATATTGAATGCATTCACGGCTCAACGCTTTTCCTTCACTACCGAGTAAGAAACCTACGATGGTCACGTACCTCAGCATGGAAGGCAAGGGGGCTCACGATAATGAAGCACAGTGACTAACGGTACATGCAATAACATACTTCACAAAGCTAAACAAGTGAGATTGTTTCTTTTGAATATGCTTTGAATGCACATATGTGCCTTTCTTTCATCCGACAAATCGACATGATCTCCGTTTTAAAATATGCATTAGATCAAAAAGACCTTTTTTTTCTTAATGGCCATTTCGATTTTTGATCAGTGTGATCTAAGGAACAACATACTAAATTTTTAATTTAATCATTTCCGTAAGATTTAAGTGGGGTTCTTTATTTTTCCGTCAAGGTTATTTGACAACACGACGGTGGTCGGCTATTTCTTTTACTTCTAACTCTCCGCAAGTCCCTCGCTGCGATTGGCTGAATTTGTGTTGACACAATTATTCGCAGCATATTTTCTGGCACGGCAAATATAGTCGACTCCAGTTATAGTGAACTATGATATACTGAACCCCGGTTATAGTGAACTTCAGTCACTTGTCCCAGTTCACTTACATTACAAATAAGAATAAGAAGATTCTGTTATAAACAACCTGAACTTCGGCTGTAGTGAACGCAGGAAATACAACGTTGTGGAAATTAATCCCCTAATGGAAAATAATGTATCGCCTCGGTATCTCAATTTCCAACACTAGGAAAACGCTTAAAAAATAGCGTCGTCGAAAGGTCACAATGGAAGAAGTGTCCTCTGAGAGGAAGGTAGCGGACCAGGAATGGGAGCCTCACTGATGACCTTATGCCACTCAATTTTACTGCGGAAACTAAAGCCATGAACTCCGAACTGCGTGGGTTACAACTGGTGGTGCCATGTATCCGAACTGCGCGGGTGGCGACGCGCGAATAATTGCTTCAGTTTCAATCTTTGTGTTGCTTTTATATTCCGCGTAACAAAGCGTATTGAGTTCTACGTAGATGACAGGAAGTACGCGACTGCTAGAGCCTGGCGATATTCACCGTGCCATGCGGAAAAGCAATCAGTTTCATTAGCCGCTTCCGCCATCCCGCTACCAAAAGCATCTCGAATGGTATTAGGCGATTAAAAGGGCATTCGAAGAGTGGGACTGTGTACTATTAGTGTAAGAGGCATTGAAGGGTGTCAAGACTGCATTACGTTCTAAGTAGATGCAAAGGACACTGCAGAATCAAGTTTCGAGATTCTCCAGATGAACTCTGGAGAGAGATTTGGAGAAATTACTAATGAAAAGGTTCAGAGTAAACCATTGAAAATATTAATTGATTTTTAAGGGCAAATAAATACTGTGTATTGAAATTTACAGTTGGCGCTGTTAAGGTATTTTGCTGTATCTCTACATTAATAAAATCAATTGTTAGTGACAAATTCTTTTTACTTTTGACTTCATCGGATATAGTGAACTTTTGATATAGTGAACCTTTTGGTTAGTCCCCAGAAGTTCCCTAATATTGGAGTCGACTCTACGTTATAATGTGTGTCGTAAGACTCCTTTTATGAACGATCTCTTGGAATGCAAATAGTGGTTTATAACGCGGGAATACAAAAGAAATGTTTTAAAAACGACCTGTCCATGTGAAACAGGCATTAAACAATGCGTGTTGGACCGCCCTGTGCGCAGTCGCTGTCTCTGCGTGACGCGTGCCTGGCGGGTGGCGCGAAAGCGGGGGCGGCGGCGGCGGCGGCACGGAAGCCGCGCTGGCTCTTCCTGCAGCTGCGCAACGACTGTGGCGTCGCCGCGGAGCCGAGCTGTGAGCAGCAAGTGCCTGCGGTGATGGTGGACCTGAGCGTGCAGCCCGCGCAGCCATCGCCCCCTGCAGGCGCCCGCTCACCCGCTCCGGCAAGCAAGGCCTCCTCCGAATCACCTTCCTCCCCCTCCTCTTCCTCCAGCGCCAGGCGCCGTAGCGGCGGGCCCAGCGTAAGACACACGCGATGCGCGAATGCGGTGCTCGGATTGATTGGTTAAATTGAATCGAATTGATGCCTTATTTTACGTGGCGAGACTCAGGCCATGAGGCCTGGCTCTTCCGTCTAACAACGCAAATTTTGTTACGCTCCTTTCACCAACTAGCGGAAAAGTATTGCTGAGGCGACGAAATAGGTGATTTGAAATTAGCTCAGAGGCGTCATTTAGGGTTGAGGATCTTTTACATGCAAAAAATCTACTAATATGGGACAGTCAGCTTTACTTCCCTTCCAAAGGAAGGCGTAAGATTTCTAAGGCGTAAGGCCCTTAAAAATCCACGGCGGGTTCGAACCCGCGAACTTGGGAATAGCAGTCCGTTATGCTAACCGCTACACCAACGCCGCCGCAATTGGTTGATTAGTTTTTCCGGACGCGTCAATTACTAAGATTATTAGTCCCACTGTGTAAGTTCTTTATCGCAGGAGGTGGCGGTGACCACCCTCCTCTGAATGGTGAGGCCCAGCGCTGACCTACACGTTGGCTCGCGAGGTTTCCACCATGCCAACCTCCCAGGAAAGAGGAAGGAAAGATCGCGCGCGGCCTACCGATCAAAGCAGCCGGCCGCCAGAATTCTCCTTCAGACAGTAGTTGCATTCGGCCTTGCTGTCTAGCTAGTGTCAAAAATTCTGCCATCCTCGGAACTCCAACCACAGACTTCCTGGTCAAAGGCACTGAAGGGACATCAAATAGATGCCCTGGGCACCTAAACCTAAACCGATGCTGTGCTCGGCGAATAGTAGTCAGTCAAAGTTAGACCGGATTCACACGCTTCCTTTAGGAGTCCCAGAAGTCACATTGCACACGCGCCCGTACGCTGGAAGTTTGAAATCGTTCGTCAAAAGAAGCATGTAAATCGGGTCTTTAAAATATATTTTCCTGGAAGTATGAAATCGTTCGTCAAAAGAAGCATGTAAATCGGGTCTTTAAGAGTGTAAACGGTATTTTACGTGCGTAGGATGTCTCAGAATAAATGGTACAATTTTTTGGAGAATGCAATTGTGTCGAAGATGATTACTTTTTGTCGTTAATATGGGATGTGAAATTTGATAAGTCGAAGTTACACATGTTTGCCATTGATTACTAGGCGCCATCTCATGCACTGGTGTTCGGAAGGTGAGGATCTGACTCCGAAAAGGAGATTTCTGACTCAGAGAAGAGATTGAGAGACTCAATATTAATGTATGATGATTGCTTATCCTTTAGTCGCAAATCCATCATGATTCAACTTATTGCACGAAAATCACAATTTCAATAGCAAAATGTGATATCTTTCGATGATATATTGTGAGACAAATTGTGTTTTATAGAGACGGACATGGTATATAAAGTTAAAAGCAAATAAAGATTGACTCCTGCAATTATTTTTTTAAATAATTGTTTTAAAAACGAAAATAGCTTCAGAGTACAACTTACAACGTTTCTGAAATTAATACTACGGAGTGGGTTAACTGTGCTGCGTAAGTGGGATTCAAATAAAGTCTAGTGAATTTATAATTGTGACTCTACAAAATTGTATAATTGTCAAACCATTCAAAACAACAACAACAACAATAATAATAATAATAATAATAATAATAATAATAATAATAATAATTGTGTTAGAACTTGGCTAAACTTCCAGTTCATTCAAAAGATTGGGTAGTGCAGGAAACTGCTTTATTTGGTACAGCTCACATTTTGCGCAAAGTATTGTAGAGACACCGACTGTCCCTAGATCTGCTCCTTAGGTAGCTGGTTGCAACCTGAAGTAGATTCTATATTTAGCCGACTCATAACATCTTTAGCCGTGATATAGAGGAATAATAATGACATAAAATGTCTTACTTTCTTGTTAAGCGTAATAAACAAATCTTAAATCCTCCTAGGGGTGTTCAAAAACACCGTTTAAGATGCGCATCTTTCCCGAGTTACGGAAGATAACGGGACGTACAGCGTACTGTTTGCTGCAGGTAGCACGTGTTCCGGTTTTACACGCAAACACGTCTTCACCCCGTTCCAGGGCGACCAGGCGGAGGAGCCGTCCACGGCTTCCTCGGCCACGACGGCAACATCCGCGGCGGGTTCGGCGTGCGCTCAACTCTTCAAAACCCCGTCACCTCAGCGGGCGGCTGCGTCGGGAGGAGATTGGCTGGAGGCGCAGGGCGGCGGCGGGGAGGCGCGCGTGATCCTGCAGCTGGTGCGCGCGCGCGCGCTGTCCGCCGCCGGCACGGCCGCCTTCTGCTTCCGCGCCTCGCTGCTGGGCCAGGCGCGCCGCACGCGCGTCTTCCAGCCGGCGCCCTTGCTCAAGATCGCCTGCCAGCTCGAGTGGCGCAGCGCGCTGCCTTGGAGCGCGCTCTCCAAGGCCAGCATCCTGCTCGAGCTGCTGGAGGCCAAGGGCGGCAGGCAGATCGCCCACCAGGTGGGTTGGGGGGTCGTTGATTTGTTGATTGATTGATTGTTCGTGATTCTGGGCGCGTCAACTTCTGAGGTTATTCAGTGCGTACGTGTAGTACATGTTTTTTCATCGAAAAGTGGCGGTGATCTTCCCCCGCTGGATGGCGAGATCCGCTTGCCGATCAACCGTCGACTAGCGAAATGTTTCCCTAACCAGGTATCTCCCACTAGTGGGGCACCGCTCCAGTCGGGACAATCTCTTAGGCCCCGACCGATCTACCGGCATGTGTCGTAGTGTAGTGTACGTTAGTCTAGGTGTGTACGTAAGGGGTGAGGATAGGACAAGGAAGAGGAAGGAAGATCGCTAGCGGTCCGTGGCCCGTTTGTTAGGGTACTGCTTCGGCATTCGCCTGGTGTTGGTCGGACAAACCACGAAAAACTACCAATTAGAGCAGCCGGCCCCTAGAATTCTCCTCCAGACAGCGACTGAATGCGACCTAGCCGACAAGGTAGTGTCCAATATCCTGTCGCCGTCGGGACTCAAACCCTAGGACCGGTTAGAGGGATTGCAGTGACATCAGTTGATGCACTGGGCCACCTGTACCGATTCGTTGATTTGTGGAGTGCGCGAGGCGCTGCAATAAAATTAAAACGAAGATCTCTTGGCTAAAATTAAACTGTAACCATTGGACCCGGCAATGTTTCCCTGTTGCAATGTATCACACTTCATATGCTATTGGTCACGTAAGTGTTAATCGCGTTTTACTCTACGCTCTGAAAAAGTTTTAATAGAGGAAATACTTGCTCGCGAATATTGTTGTGTTCTATGTCACGGTTAGGACATGGCCGTCTATTACTGTATTGTTAAAACGTTCTCCTTCAAGTTTGGGCATGCATTCGCTTTGGCACTGTCTTGGAGAAATTTGATTTACTTGTCCAAGATAACGGTTGAGGAATAATTCCGGCCGATATTTCACAATCGCAAGGGCAGAATATGCAGCGATGACGTGCTTAATACCTGAGGGTGCGGCGGGTTGCATAAAGCTTCTGCTCAGGAGCGCATAAACAAAGAAATCATCAAGGCGTTTCTATATGCGAAAGACATACGCACATTCCCATTTTACTATACCTTCACCGCAAGAGCATTCTACTAAACCTATATATTCGTGAAGGTGCAAGAAATACGTTGACACAGTTCTATTGCCATGGGATGAACGGAACGGCAACGCATAAAATACGAACACACATCAATTTTTATTTATTAGATTTGCAATGCGTTTGAAAAGGTACACTTGTTGAATTTATTTTCTCTACGACTACTCCGGAATGCATACATTTCTGCACGTTATCGGATGCAGTAATGACGTCGATTCCGCGAGTCGTGCGAGAACATTATTCTCGCACGGCCGTCGACCAATCACATTCGTCTTAGTTCATTATACCACGACAAAGGGTTCTCGCAGTCGCTTACAGAGGCGCTGCGTGCTCTGCCGCGGCTGGTCGCAATCGTCGTAAGACAGGTGAGCCACGAAACAGTATGCGAGTTGGTGTTGAGGTTAAGGGGCCCATTGAAAATTTTTTAAAATATCAATTTCAAAGTCGTAGAGAAAGTATAGTCTTCTACTCGCATAGAATTGCTATTATTCACTGGTAGAAATTCGACACACGCTTCTACGTCGCTCGTGTCGTCAACATCAACTCGTGTATAATAGTTATCATTCTTCTCTTGAGCTATTATACACGAGTTGATATTGACGACACGAGCGACGTAGACACGAGCGTCGCAATATATATGTATATATATATATATATATATATATATATATATATATATATATATATATATAATTTCCTGCTAATGAGCTTTCACTCGGTGGCAAGGTTTATACAGATCATATAAGAATATTCAAATATAACTTAAAAATACATATTATGGGGAAACTACAACTAAGTACCCACGAAATATAACACACACAAATATTTGTCATCACATGCAATTCCCTAGACGATTCCGAAAGCAACGCGCACTAGGGGTGCTAGTGCTGCAGCAGGTAGATTGTTTCACTCAGCTTTTGTCCGGTTTGCAAGAGTATTTACCTACATTTGTTTTTTTATTCCTATATTTAATTTTGTATGGATGGTCTCCCCTTCCGAAATATTGAGGGTGCCATATTCTAGTTCAAATGTCGTTTAACACTTTACATCCAGTGTACGCTTTGAAAAGATTTAATAGCCCAGCTATCTTTTGACGTTTCCCTTGGTGTTCCCACATCGGCGTCTGATCATTGTTGTTACTTACAAGTTTTATCGTTCTCTTTTGTGTACGGTCTAACAAGTTTATCTGCCCAGCTCTATAGGGGTCCCAACAGGCGGAGCTGTATTCCATTACCGGACGCACAAGAGAAGTATAAGCTAAGAGCTTTGTGTTCGCATTTCCTTTCCTCAATATCCGCATTACAAAATGGAGTGATTTCCAAGCTTTGCGCGCAACGTTGTTGATGTGGTCGGACCAGTTCAGATCGCTTCGAAAAACAACCCCCAAATACTTGAAGCTACTTGTTATGTCCATAAATGAAAGTCGCACGCTAACTCAATAACAATTTATTGATTCATTAATTACAAAAGTTGCCAGCCATATTGCCAGTCCCGGGCAATCTCCAATGCCCTGCTTCTCCACACGTCCGGCTCCAGGACGTTTCCCGCTGACGACGACTGAGATCGTCGCCCCACGACGATAGACTCCTGGCTGCTGGTTCTCTGGACTGGACTCGTAACTCCACTCATGACTCTCTCGGGACTCTTTCGGGACTGCCTTCAGGACTGCTCTCGGAGTGCCGGCCGGCTCCGTTTAAAGGGCCGATGCTCGGCGGCGACTCGCTCTCACGGCTCGAGCCTGCTAGACCGTGCCCACGGTTTGCCGCTGCCGCCGCCGATTCCCGCCAGAACGCGCTGTCTTGCTGCTCGCGCGCCAAATCCAAGAGTTATGCGCGCCGTGATAAGCACAACATAACACTACTAACCTCAGGCACAGGTTGATCTGCAAGTGTGTATTTTAATGAAATTTTGTGTTAATGATCCAAAGAACATAAACTAAGCCAACTGCGTGTCTTGTTCCTTTTGCAGACGCTGCCGCTGCGCCAGGAGCGCGCGTCGGCGAGCGGCGGCGCCTTCTGGCGCGACCTGGCGTGCCCGCTGCTGCCGCGCGGGCGCGAGCGGCCCGCGCTGCTGCTGCAGGTGCACACCGAGATGCCCAACGCCGCCGCCTCCTCGGGCCCCTCCAGCGCGTCGCCCGCCTGGCCCGGCGCCGGCTCGCCCCACTCCCCGCGCGCGCCCACGCCCATCGCCGTCAGCTTCGCCGTCAAGAGAGACCGCCAGGTGGGGAACTCTACAGGAGGAAATCACGCTAAATGGCAGCAGGAGAACCCCCGCTGTAGAAATGACGGGCAACAAGCCTCGGTTTTATGATGACAACACTTCAAATGATAGATGACAAACAGCAACGCTTGACACGACACCTGACGAACCCTCTCGCCCCCGTTGCCCGGCTTGTCTGCCACTCTCTCACTCATCACAGTCAGCCATTGCCATCAGGGAGGACCTTCAGGCGAGGAACCTTATGTTAGAAGCGGCTGATATGAAATCACGCACACTAAAGGGTGACTGAAGAGCCCCGGATCAGACGAGACATGCTACAAATCTTGGATTTACGATGACAGCACTTGAAATGATAGATGACAAACAGCAACGCTTGACACGACACATGACGAACCCTCTCGCCCCTTTTCACGGCTCGCCTCCCTCGCCCTCACACCTCACTGTCAGCTTTGCCATCAGGAGGGACAGTCAGGTAATGAAACCTATATTAGAAACGACTGATAGAGACTCACACGCTGAAAATGACGAGTGAAAATCCCCTCACTAGACGTGATAGGCAACAAATCTCAGATTTACAATGACATCACTTGAAATGATAAAATGAAAAACAGAAACAATTGACACACCGGTCGGACCTTCCCACTGCCCTCGGCCCTATTTGTCTGCCTTGCCCTGACTCATCACCGTCAGCTTTGCCATTAGAAGGGCGGGAAAGCGACGAGTGAGGAACTCTGCATTATAAATGACTGACAGCAAATTACGCATTCTAAGTGGCGGTTCCCTGCACTTGAAACAACAGACAATAAATCCCGCTCTTGAAATGTGAACCTTCTTGTGTCCGATTGCTGGTTCGTCTCTCTCGCCCATCACCCTCAGCTTTGTCATCAAGAGACTGCGTCAGGTGACAGCGTCAGCGAGACAACCCTGCAATAGAAACAACTGATAGGTAAACACCAATTCTAAATGTTAAGTAAAGAGACCCGCACATGACGTGACAGGCAGCAAATCTCAGACTTGCAAAGACAGCGCTTCAAATAATAGGTAACAAACAGGAACAATTAACACATCTGTCAGACCTCATCCACCTCGTTCAAACATTAACATTTAGCCGGTTTGACAAAATTAGATGAGGTTAAGTATTGTTTTCTTGAACTTCTCTAAGAATTTAGAGAGTTCTAACCACCATACTCACCATTAAATCTGTATTTATATGCATTACGGAGATACAGTTATTATGTGGGATCATATGTTGCTTTATGTCAATTGTGTTTTAATTAATAGATACCTACACATATTTTAACTTCAGTCATTTTAATTTTAAATGAAGTAATTCCTCATTGAGAAATATATTAGAGCCTACCGTGAGCGATATTTATTCTGACATAAGCGAGGGTCTTGCACAAAACAAAGGTATGTATTTGTATTCGATTCCTTGAATTTCATTAATATTTTTTATTTAAAAAATGATTCACAACATTTACTTTGTATTAGACATAGAACATGTTGCAATTAAACACCTATATTAACTGACCAATTTGATTGCTTTTAGTGGCTATGGGTTCTACATTAGAACTTTGTTTAAACGATTATTTAAATGAAACAGAACTACCACAAATAAAGACAATTACAAAGTTGGAAATTGGAGGATGCTCTTTGTAATGAATGGCTGGGTAATAGTCACGTATAAATGTAAATTAACATTCGAAGCCTGAACACGGGCTAATTAATTTCTACGTTCCCATAAAACGATTGTACAAATCCCAGCACGCAAAGTTAGAACAGCATGAAATGGATAGTTGCAATTCAATTCAAAGACATTTGTTTTACGGTTGTAGTTCGGTTTCTTACTGAATTGTTTACCACCAATTATTTCTAATATTAATGTTCCTTGTTTTATTATATCCCTCTATTAAATAATCAGACCGATATGATTATTCATGTATTGCATTTGTTCTTAATTTTTCATATATTTACTTTTTATTATTGTTATATTCAATTATTATTTTTATTATATTTTTACTACAAATATGTTACATATTATGTAATAATACGTTACATACTATATAATATGTTACTTATTATGTAATTTAAGTTAATTTTCGTATAATTATATTTGTATTCTTTAAAAGTGTTGCTAGTAGTCCTTTCGACAAGAGCTGTAAAAGGAAGGCTTCCTGGAAAAAAGTTGGTAAACACATTTTGGATATGTTGTGTGTACTTAAGCGCTTGTTGAAACTTCACATTGTTTATTTTCCATACCCTGTGCAATTTAAGAGATGCTAAACAACAGTTTTTTTAGTAAATTTCTCTTGCTGTTCAGTAAAAAGGATTCAGGTTTCCAATTGTAAAAAGGACACATTTCCTACAACTTTCATTCAACACATTTTTCCTAAATCTAACTCTCAAAGAGCTACAACCCTTACTAGTAACGCTATACGTACGTCCAAGATTGCTAGGTGGTGGTGTCTGCTTCACTGCAACTTCACTGTATTTTCTTTGCTGCCTGTTGTGTTTTCAATTCGTGATACGTATTGTATTTTCAATTCCTGAAGCGTTTCTTCTATACTTAGTGAATGGCTGCTCACACTTTTAGTGTTCCAAACAGTTTTTTATGGAGTTGATATGCACTACATGTCTGCGGAGGTGTGACAGTCCGAAATATCTAGAAACACTTATTAAAGTGTTGTTTGTTGTTCCGAACCTTAAAGGGAAACTCAGCGTCGGAGAAATCGTTGGCGAGCGACGCCTCCAAGAAGGCAAGTGCTGCTTCGGGCGGTGGTGACCCTCCCGCCCCTGCGGAGGCGGTGGACGGGGACGACCGAGACGCGACGGACGCCGACGAGGCCCTCGCTTCGGACGACGAGGTCTCCGACGCCCGCAGCAGACGCGCGGACGAGGTCGAAGAGGACGACGGAGCGATCGACGCCGAAGAAGTGGACGATGGCGAGCATCTCGACCGACAAGAACAATACGACGACGATTTCGAGGTGGACGACGATGCCGACGGCGCAGACTACTCAGGTGAGACGAAATTGTTGTTTTTAGACACATTAACGACCAAACTTAGTATTTGCATGTGCTAGAGGTAGAAAAGATGGCATGGCAAGGGTTGAATAATTCATCTGATGGGTGTTTATTTAGAAATCATTGAAACTGCTCAGGATTTTGGCGATGTGCCACAATTGGTGGAGTTTCTGTGATCTGTAGAGGGCGGAATCCTATGATTTGCATGTTTTTTTGTTGTTTCCGGGCATAGCTAAGGGAAATTTCTTGATATTTGGTTAGAATTGCATGCTACGTAGGCTAGCATGTTAGTGCATATTTGTGCATATCTGACCGATTTTTCCTGTTGGTGCACATTCGTGTAATTTTAGGAGCATATTTTGCTGATTTTGTTAAAATAGAATCTTTTTCTGTAAAATGTTTCGTGTTTTCATGGAATAAATTTATTTGTGAGCATTTATTGATTAGGAAGAGTTTGATTATTTTCTCTTCTAAGGATGAGAAAATATTTGTGCAAATGTAGGATATTTCTTGATATCAATTTTTTTAACCAGACAGCAGAAACAGACAGAAACAAGACGTACAATGTACTTCACTGAGGTGCTTATTCACTACATTAATTTCTCCCGTGAAATAAGTTATGGTATATTGTGTTTTCACAAAACTATATCTTTTCATTCCAAGCATGCTTCTACTGAAAGTTATCAACAAAGGTTTATGCACGAAATGAAATATTGCTAATTTCAATTGCATATTAAAGTGCATATTTGATAATTTTTAGGTCATAAATGCATATTTTAAGAGCATACTCCCAGAATTTTTAGGGTCGTTTTAGGGTTCACAAATCCTCTCCTTGGTGATCCGAAATTAGGTGAGCTGAACGGAACGCAATGTACAACGCAATGGTAAGTAGCCTTAGATGCAGGAACCGTCAAAGCAGGCTCAGATAATATTGAGACCACATTGGCGGGTGACCGATAGAGGTCTAAGTAGAGGTAAGTTTGCGTCTTTTGGGCTGTATAAGCGAGAAATTCTTGCTAACTGTCGTGTCGCCTACTATTAGGAGGACTCAGTTCTCTATATGTAACAAAGTTCACTATTCCACTAATCGGAAGATAAAACAATCGCGACATTCACAGTAGTAGTGGTGGTGCACATGGACGTTGATTTGAGTAGATACGAAATTTCCTATATTATTTATCCCAAACGTGAACGCCGTAGCAACCTAGAGAATGAGTAGCGCAAGAAGTTGGCTAGACGATGATATGTTGTAGTTCAGCAGCTCTGTTATGACTAGACAGTTTCAATAATATTGTCTTCAAATTTTAATACCTCCTTATGACAGCGTCGATATCGAAGAGAAATAAAAAGAGGAGCTGACTACAGGTGGAACTTTGTGGTAATGGAAAAGGTGGTTGTGCACTGATTAAATAGTTTTCCATGAAGTCTGTTTTTATCAGCAAATTTTCATACCACCAGATGACAGCGCCGAAGAAATTCAAAACGAGGAGCTGGCCGGTGAGTTTGGTTATGGAAAAAGGGAGTGCTGTCTTCTGTAGATAAAGGTTTATCAAATGCATAAATCTCTGAAAATTTGCACCACAGACTGGAGCGCCAACCTGAAATATAAGCAAAACAAAAAGCTGGCCAGAGAAAATGGTGTGTAGTTGTGCAGAAGGTGTCTGTTCGAAGTAGACAGAATTTCATTAATCCTGTCATTTTTCTGTAACTTTTCACTTCACATTCATCACAGTAACAATCTTAAAGAAGAGTGTAAAGATGATATGGCCAGCGATAAAGATGTGAAGTATTGTAGGAGGTTGTTGTGTTTTGAGCAGATTGTGTTTCTCGAAGTGTATCGTTCCTCTGGAATTTTTCACTCGTCGAGAGTCGATCCGGAAGACAATATGGAGGAACTATACAGTTACGACGATGTGCAGGGGTGAATAAGATGGTATGTCTTCAGTAGCCCCTTTTTGATAATTGTTATCGTTAATGTGTAAATGTGTTTGTTTTCTCAGACGACAACGCCTCGCTGGAGAGAGAGGAGAACGAGAAGCTGGTCACCGATGACTATGTGCACTGTTGTAGGACGTAGTTGTATTTTGACTATCCAGTGTTTTACTAAGTCTATCGTTTGCGTGCAAATATGCACGTCTTTAGTAGACAGCACCTTCCGAGGAAGAGAAAAATGAGAAGTCGAGCAGCGATAACGATATGTAGTGCTGTAGAACGAGGTAGTGCTTTAAGTAAATAGTGTTTCGCACAGTGAATTGTTAATATGCAAACTTTTACACATGCGGACGACAGCGCTGATTGGGAGAAAATTTAAAAGGAGAAACTGTTGTGTTTTGAGTAGTCTGTGTATCAAGATGTCTACTGTGTAGTGCAAAAGTGCACGTTTCCAGACGACAGCGTATCCCTTGAGAAACAGAAGCTGACCAGTAACAAGGATGCAAAAAGAGCACAGTAGGACGGAGTTGTGCTTTCAATAGCGTTTCACAAAATCTATCGCTTACGCCGAAATATGCGTATCAGGTGATAGAACGTCCCTGAGGGAAGAGGAGGACGAGGAGCTGGACAGCGTCGACGACGTGCAGTATTGCAGGAAGTAGTTGCATTTCCAGCAGCCTTGTTTCAAGAAGTCTACCGTGTACGTGCAAATGTGCACACCTTCAGACGACAGCACCTCCCTTTACGAAGAGGAGAACGAGAAGCCGAGAAGCTTTGACGACGTGTAGTGCTGTAGTAGGTAGCTACATTCTGAGTAGCCATTACTTCGCAAATTCCGCTCTTTATTCTCAAAGGTATACTTTCTTCAGACGACAACGCCTCCCTGGAGAACGACGACAACGGGACGGCGATGGCGTCCAGCGATGACGTTTTGCAGTGTTGTAGGATGTAGTTGCATTTTGATTGGTCACTACTTCAAACATTCAACACTTTACTCTAAATAAGTTCATTCTCCAGACGACAGCGCCTCTCTGGAGAATTGTTATGTCCAGGAAAACCCAGAAATCGCATCAACACAGTTTTTATTGAACAAGACAAATGACAGTACAATATTTACAAGTCCGGTAACCAAAGAGAAGGTCCCTATATCCAAGCAATGTTACCGTATTCCAGAAGATGTACCAAATTAAGCAGCGTTCAACAATAATCCGTTAGGTAATCCTATATACAAAATCCGGGTCCGAAATCTCACTATCGCAGCCGTAAACACTACCACTCGCCGGGAACTCTACTCAGAAACTGTCTTCTCGGCGGCGGGGCACGCTTTTATTTGACCTGGCGGCGTAGCCTCTCCTCCGCTCTGGGGCTTCGCTGACTGGCCGCCTGCTCCTCGTCTGACCGCCCTTTCCACGGTCCGCTGCTCTGCAATTTGCCACCGTGCGCTGGCGGTTAGGCGCGCGATTTAACACATCGCACACAGCCGCAACAAGAACGATAAAAACGAGGCGGCGGCGGCCAGCGACGTTTCGTAGTGTTGTAGGAGGTAGTAGCATTCTGAGTAGCCAGCACTTCCACCCTTTACGCCCAAATGTATACTTTCTTCAGAAGACAGCGCCTCCCTGGAGAACGACGACGACGAGGCGGCGGCGGCGGCGGCGGCCAGCGAGGACGACGTGGCGTCGGGTGCGACGGTGGTGGTGGTGGAGGTGCTGCGCGGGCGCGCGCTGGAGGCCCTGCCGCTGCCGGCGCTGCTGCGCGCGACGCTGCGCGAGTACCCGCTGCACGCGCTGCTGTTCGACGCGCGCCGCCTGCCGCGCGTGGACGCCTACTTCGAGTGGCGGCGCCGCGAGCCCTGGCCGCAGCTGCGCGACGCGCGACTCACCCTCGAGCTGCTGGACGTGCGCGGCGTCACGCCGCTCGGCGCCCTCGCGCAGGTACCGTTCATGGACTGATTGATTGGTGTTGACGGATTGATGTCTGATTGATTGATGTTTCTCACCTTTGAGCTGCTGGACGTGCGCGGCGTCACGCCGCTCGGCGCCCTCGCACAGGTACCATTCATGGACTGATTGATTGGTGTTGACGGATTGATGTCTGATTGATTGATGTTTCTCACCTTTGAGCTGCTGGACGTGCGCGGCGTCACGCCGCTCGGCGCCCTCGCACAGGTACCATTCATGGACTGATTGATTGGTGTTGACGGATTGATGTCTGATTGATTGATGTTTCTCACCTTTGAGCTGCTGGACGTGCGCGGCGTCACGCCGCTCGGCGCCCTCGCACAGGTACCATTCATGGACTGATTGATTGGTGTTGACGGATTGATGTCTGATTGATTGATGTTTCTCACCTTTGAGCTGCTGGACGTGCGCGGCGTCACGCCGCTCGGCGCCCTCGCACAGGTACCATTCATGGACTGATTGATTGGTGTTGACGGATTGATGTCTGATTGATTGATGTTTCTCACCTTTGAGCTGCTGGACGTGCGCGGCGTCACGCCGTTCGGCGCCCTCGCACAGGTACCGTTCATGGACTGATTGATTGATGTTTCTCACCTTCGAGTAGTTGGACGTGCCCGGCGTCACGCCGCTCGGCGCCCTCGCAGAGGTACCATTCATGGACTGATTGATTAGTGTTGCCAGATTGATGTTGACTGATTGATTGATGTTGACTGATTGATTGATGTTGACTGATTGATTGATGTTCACTGATTGATGATGACTGATTGATTAGTGTTGATTGATTGATGTTCGCGGATTGATGTTGACTGATTAATGTTCCTCACCTTTGACCTGCTGGACGTGCGCGGCGTCACGGCGTTCGGCGCCCTCGCAGAGGTACCATTCATGAACTGATTGATTGGTGCTGCCAGATTGATGTTGACTGATTGATTGATGTTGACTGATTGATTGGTGTTGGCGGATTGATGATGATTGATTGATTTGTGTTGACTGATTGATTGATGTTGGCGGATTGATGTTGACTGATTGATGTTCCTCACCTTTGAGCTGCTGGACGTGCGCAGCGTCATGCCGCTCGGCGCCCTCGCAGAAGTAACATTGATGGACTGGTTGATTGATGTTGGCGGATTGATGTCTAATTGATGTTCCTCACCTCTGAGCTGCTGGACGTGTGCGGCGTCACGTCGCTCAGCGCGCTCGCAGAGGTACCGGGGATGGATATATTGATTGATTGTCCCAGGAGAGGTGGCTCAGGGCATCAAGATTGTCCCAGAAGAGGTGGCTCAAGTGATGTCTCTGGAGTGCCTCTGAGCGGGAGACCCTAGGATTGAGACTAGAGAGTGGCAGGGATTTTACACTGGCTTGTCAGTTAGGTCGAATTCAGTAGCTGTCTGGAGGACAGTGGCTAGTGGGCAGCTGCTTTGATCGATAAATTTTCCTTGGTTTCTTCGATCATTATGAGGGAACTGCCGGAGCAATACCCTAACAAACGGGCCAGGAACCATATGCGATCTTTCCTTCCTCTTCCTTGTCCTATCCTCACCCCTTACACATACACTCACACTAACATGCACTACACTACCATACGTGCTGGGAGACCCCTTGAGGGCTTAGAGCTTGTCGTGGCTAGAGCGGTGTTCCGTCGGCTGCCTTACTTGAGAAATTCATTTCCAAGAAATGAATCTCTATGATGCTATTTTTTGGGGAAGTAAAAGTCTCAATCTGCCATATAGATGGGAGTCCTCCGTTCAAGATAGAATTAAACGGTTTTCAGATATCGCTTAAGAAAGGACAATCGCACTTTTAAACACAATGTTTGGAAGCATAACGGAAAAGAGACTTAAGAATTAAAACAAAACCAACGGAAATGGTGATAATTCCCTTTATAAATAAGGTCTTTGATTCATCATGTTTTTTCAGGAATGTCAACTGATATGGCCATTAGTCAAGAAAGCTAGTTCGTGATAGCGCCAACCAGCACACACCAGTTTAAGGGTTTTTTCCTCAAGGTGTCTCCGCCAGTGCGGTACCGCTTCACGTGGAACAAGCTCCAAGTTCCTATCTACTCTCTTGACTTTTCCGGTGATGTAGTGCACGTCCGTGTTGGTCAGAAACAGGGAAGAAGAGTGGGTAAATTTGAGGGAGGTAAGGTCGCGCACGACTAGCGATTTTAGGATGTTGTTTTGGTAGTCGTTGTTATTGATTGGACAAAACAATTGAGAATGTTTTCGATAACAGCAGCCGCCCGCTAAAATTCTCTCGGTGGGTGAATTCGACGCCAGCTATCTACGGAGTGTTGAAAATCCGCAACCTTCGGAACGCGATCCGAGGTGGCGCTGACAGTGAACTTGTAAGGCAGCTACGCTGATGAGTACTGGCTCCTTTGTGACAGAGATACTGATGTCGCTGTCCACGGAATGCTTTCGCCTCTGAATGATATACTTTTTCCGTTTTCCAAGCGTTATGGCCGCACCGTTGCAAAGCCTCTAAGCAAGGTCTCTCCGCCGTCGGATGCCGGTTATGACGGGTGGAGTATGAAGAGACCTACTCTCCACAGTGTCTCAGTCCGGATTGGTGAAAATGTTGGAATGATGATGTAAAGAAATGGAAGGGATGATATAGATTGTCCGTCGTATAGGTGGTTGCTCGGTTATTCGCTTGTAAGGGATCTGCTAATTACTAAACGGGACATTCGATCTACGAATTTGAATTCTGCACTTACTTACCGAAGCTTAATACTTCAAGCTCATTTCGGGCTTTTTAGTATAATCAAACAAATAATTGGTAACTGAAGTTTGTACAATTTCGCAAATTATTTAAGAAACCATACATTCTTTGAGTTTACTACTGACCTGTACTTTTCCAGATCTTCAAGATGACGTTGGAATATAATAGTATGTAATTGGTCACTTTCGGTCAGGAGTCACACCGGACAGGATCTCGACAACGCTTACTTAAGAAGGAATGAAGATGACAAATACGTGACTCTCATGTCTACAGGGGCGCCACATTGGACGTACATTCATGGCGTATGACAAATTTCCTGCCCTTCAGACGACGTTCTCAAATTCATCAAGTTAATCCGTACTTGCCCTAGTCACGTGATATTCCAGCGTTGCGACGCATCTGCGCATGCAAGCTTTGGAGAACTTATGGAAATTGACCCCACCTACTCTCTCATCGCCTTGACCCTTCACCTATCACCTCCGGCTTCTAATGTTTGGTATTACTAAATCTTACCAAATTTGTTTAGTGTGACGTCTTCTGTCCAGTATTTGCATTAAGTGTTGTGAGTAGGAGGAGGATTTTAATGAAATGTCATTTTTTTCACTTTAGAAACGTGCCGTTTAGTGAAAAAATTCATTTTATATTATACCAAAAGGGCATGACCCATTTTATACTTTTTTCCATTTTTTTTGATTTCGACTAATAAGTCATTTTTTACTTTTTCCCGTCATTTTTAATGCATTTTCGCTGATTTCATTTGTGATGCATTTTCGAGCGTCATCAGCGGGCCCTTTTCAAAATCCTCCTTCGATGTTAGTTTGTAATATCACTTATTTACATATTTATGAACAATCCGTCACCACTGGAATCATGACATCTCACTAGCTAGGGAACTATGCGAACAACAATGCTATCGAAACGACCCAACAATTGGTATTGATGAAGCCATTAGTTAAAATAACGTATGTGAAGAGAAATTGTGCCAGTCCAAATCAATTAAAACCAAATCTAAGTGAAAGATGAACAAAAATCAAACACAAATTAGGAAAAATGAGATTCATGAATTTATAGAATATCACAAGCAGTTCGCTGCGCATACCACAAAGCGCTTGCCTGGAACCAAACCGAGCATTTCAATCTAAAACTCCTGTGCAAGAGTTCATATTACTAATAGGTTTCACAAGCTAAATAGTTAATTCGGAATTTTATGCATACCTGGAGGAAAAGAAACAATGGTGGTGGTGGTGGTGACAGCTGCTGCAAACAATAATTGTTGGCATTTGCAAATAGGTGTTACCTCTTATACATCTGCAGCCAATTAACACGAGGTAAAGAAGGTTTTGTCTAGCGAAAGCTTAGTCATGGCGCAGACAACAATCTTAGAGGTCCATTCGAACCCTACTACGAAATGTGGTCGCACAATCTTAGGGCAATCTAAAAGATCATTTTTTTTAAATGTATTTTATCAAAGAATATAGAATACAATGAAATATACGATATAATACTTACTTGCGATATAAGTATTATAATAAGATGTTACGATAACAGTATTTAACAACGTTTTAACCATACTGCACATTCTAATACTTTCCAATTTTTCTTAAAATGTTTCTATTCATTCTGGTACAGGTGATGAACTGATGTTGATAGTACGTAATTGGAGGCCATGGATTCTTGAGGCACTTGTGTTGTAATAACACTTATTTTCTAACTGAATATGATTAGTAAAATTTTGTATCTTAATTGTTATAGACGTTCAAGTAACTATTCGCAAAACGATATAATATTGTTTATTTCATTTAATATTTTTTTCTACAGGAACCACTACTGTAGTTGAAGGTAGGTTTCTTCCGGTATATAGCTATAAAAATAATCAGTAACAATTGCAGTGTGTAATTGTATATAAGCAGAGAGCTAAAAGAATACACTAAATAAATAAAATCACAAAAGCCAAAAAATAAGGAAAAATATTAATATCCTAATTATATAATTTTGATTAAAACATAATTCTGGCTGTTATGTCGGCGATGACTAATACTAAACGTTACAAAATCATATAAATGTCATGTTTATACAAAGAATTGCCAAACAGATCCATAACGAAAGGTAAAGTTTTAACAGTTTAAAAGACGATGTACCCGTGTTGGTTTTAATAGTCTCTTAGTCTAACCGATGTAGATATGTTACTTTAAAATCTATACAGTAAATGTTCGATTATTTCCTGTTTCCGGACACGTCAACTGCTAAATTCATTAGTCCCGCAGTGCATGTTTTCCCTCAGGAACTGTTGGGGAAATTCACCTTCTGGATGGTGATACCTGGAGCTGACCTACTCGCCAGGCAGGTGTCTCGCACTAGGGAGGCCTCCTAGCAGCGGGGCACGCCCAGCCGAGACATTGGTCCGACTGGTCTCCAGACATCCCAGGTTGGTCGGGAGATCCCAATTAGTCTCCAGACATGTGTAGAAGTGCAGTTTGTAGAGTAAGAGTAAGGGGTGAGGATAGAACAAGGTAAAGACAGGAAAGATTGCGCGAGCTACGTGACCTCTTTGTTGGGGTAGTGCTTCGGCATTCACCTGTGATTATCGGAGACCACGGAAAACTACCATTCAGAGCAGCCGGCTGCGAGAATTCTCCTCCAGACAGCGACTGCCTACCTAGCTATCTAACTAGTGTCTGCCAAGGTCTAACTCGAACTCTAGAATCTCACAGTCAGAGGAAGTGCAGTGCCATCAGTTGACAACCTGAGCCATGTACACCAGTGCTATTGTCGAAAATACTGTCACCGTCGGGACTCAAAACTTAGGATCTCCCGGTCCGAGGAAATGCAGTGGCATCAGTTGACGCCCTGAGACACTTTGACTGGCAGATGGAAACGTTCGCAACTGCGTGTCTAAGCACTAATTTTATACTTTTGGTTAAAACATATTTCCGACTATTATATCAGCGATGACTAATACTAAAAGTTACAAAAGCATAAAAATGTCATGTTTAAACAAAGAATTGCCAAATAGGTCTACAACGAAAGGTAAAGTTTTAACAGTTTAAAGACGATGTGTTGGTTTTAATAGTCTCTTAGTCTAACCGATGTCCGTATTTTACGTTAAAATCTACCCAGTAAATGTTTTATTTGCGTCCCAACGGAGCGCGCGTGCGTGTGCGCAGCCGCTGCGGCTGAGCGCCTTCGCGCCGGGCGCGCCGCGGGTGGCGGAGTGGCGGCGGCTGCGCTGCCCGGGGCTGCGGGGTGCCGACGAGCGGGCGCGGCCGCCCGCGCTGCTGGTGAGCGTGACGGTGCGCCCGCCCCGCTCGCCGCCGCCCTCGCCCGCGCCCGCGCCCTCGCCCGCGCGCCGCCGCCGCTCCTCGCTGCCCGGCTCCTCGCTGTCCCTGGCGCCGCCCGCCGCGCCGCCCTGCACGCCCCTCCGCCAACGCCCCGCCCGCCGGGGCGACAAGGTTGGTTGGTTGGTTGGTTGTTAGTGATTCCGGGCGCCTCAACTACTAAGGTCTTTAGTTTCGTACGTTTAGAGCAGGTTTTCCCTTGGGATGTAGCGGTGAACTTCCCTCATTGGATAGCCCAGAACCGGCGCCGACCTACCGTCGGCTAGGGGCGTTTTCCCCCATCCAGGTATCTCCCGCCAGGGAAGCACTGTCACAGCCCAGACAAGCTCGAAGCTCCCGATCGGTCTCCTGGCATGTATGGTAGTATAGTGCATGTGAGTATAAGTGTGTGGAAGAAAGGGGTGATGGGGACAAGAAAGAGAAAGGGAAGATAGCACGCAGTCGGTGGCCCGTTTGTTTGGGTACTGCTCCGGCATTCGCCTAGTGGTGAGCGGAGAAACCACGGAAAACTACCCATCAGAGTAGCCGGCCTCTAGGATTCTCCTCGGAGAGCAGCTGATTTTCACCGAGCTATTAAGCTAGTGTCGAAAAGACTGCAACCGTCCAGACTCCAACCTAGGACCTCTCGGTCAGAGGCACTGCAGTGACATCAGTTGATGCACCAGAACGCCAAGGTACTACTACGTCCTACACAGGGGCGCCCAGAGAGAACCAGGGGCCTGGAAAAGTTGATACATGTGAGCCCTTCATTTAAAAAAAAAAACTCTCCTAAGTCATGAGCTGAATTCATTTCTCCATGCATCGGAGTTAAATTTAATTTAGGAATTAATACATTATTTATTTTGAGAGAAGAGAAATTCGGGGCCCCTATCAAGTTGGAGGCATGGGGGGAACTTGTCCCTGGTACCCCTCCCCCTTCAGGTCACCCCTGGCTCTACGCTCCTAACGCTCGCCACTGCTTCAGAAGATGCTCGTCATCTCGAACGTTTTCCAGAGTTTTATGGGTGAAATTGCATGCATACGCACAGCGTTTCTGCCGCTCCAGAAACAGCTGTGTTCATGCCCGCGTTCAATAAAATTCCCGAAATCTGCTTCATTGTGCCGAAATATTTTGAAATTTTAGCACGGAACCACGCGCACAATGGTTCTGCCACTCCCGAAGTAGGCTTGCGCATGCGTAGCTAAAACCTGCGAATTCCTTCGTGAGAAAGAAGCGTGTAAATAGGGTTTAAATCCCGCTTCCTCTTAAAGAACGATTTCTGGAGTTTTAGAGAAGGAATTGCATGCATGCTCACAGCGATTCTGGCCCTCCAGAAGCAGCAGTGCGCATTCGCGAGATCACTGAATCTCGCGAAACGTTCCTCAGAAGTTGACGTGTAAATCAGGTCTACCACTGCTTTCTTTTGCCGAACGATTTTGGAGATTTAGAGCATTCATAGACGCACACTGTGTCTTCTGAAACAGTAGAAACGACTCCGCAAATATTTACCAACGCTAAAAATCAAATCGTTGGTCTAAAGCAGTGGTTGCCAACTCAGTGCTCTAAGACGTCACAGAAATCTGCTCTCTTGCTCCGAATCGACCGACCGAGCAAAGGTAGAGCTCGCCGCGGCGGCAAGAGCACAGTGTTCCAATGATGGTACGGAAGTGGGGGAAAAGGTTCGCTTGGAAAATCCATAATTACGATTTTTAACTCGTAATTATTATTTAGAATATTTATTATATAATTATATTATAAATGTATATATATACATATATATATTTAATAACAATATGAAGTATTATATAATAGAAAATATATTGTTACATTACTCAAAGCAATACCCGACTCTTTATCACAACTTTGACCTCAGATTTGATTATTTTTGATGTACCGTTTTGTTTGAGAATGTTGTAAATTCTCGTGATTTTCAGTATCTTTTCTATAATCTTCAATCTTCAAATTCCTTTATTTATTCCATGATCGCAAGCTATGTCAATTCTCAGAATTTATTTTAATCTCGCTGATTTCTCTGGGTCGCAAAGCTACTCATCTGTAGGTTGGGCCTTTTAACATACTGCAGTTCTTTCGAAAGCACTAAACACTTCGCCAATGTTCCAGTATCTTCAAAAGGATACGATTCTTCCCTAACAGAAAGAACTAGTGGTGCTACAGAATAGCACAGACTTTCCCGTATTAGTTTTCTATTTCCTTGCATTTTCGCTAGCTATTCGGAATTGCCACATACTCTTTCTTGCCCGCTGCCATCTATCACCGCCAAAAGCACATTTTTTTTGTCATTTTCTTAATTTTTCGGTTTCCTATAGGTAGAACGGAAATATTATTTTTAGAATATTAAAGAACAAAAAAACTTAGTCATAAATGCCAATTTTCTTTTAAAAATTATGTGCCATTTTAAAGAAAATTGCGTTTTAGTGCTACAAAAAATGCGAAATTTGAAGTTCATTTTCACAGAAAATTTTGAGTTTTCAAAATACTTTATTTGAAGTTAATTGAAGCACTTACACTCACAAATATAATAATATTTAGAAATTGCTGGTGATGTGCAAATTAAAGATGTGAAAGTTCTTTTCAGAAAAATTACATTTATATAATTTTTGAAAAAACAAAAAAATAATTCAAAATAAACTTTACGCCGTATTAAAGAGTGTAATTAGCACTATCCGTTACAAAAGTTTCAAGAAAAAAATTGTAGTTATTTATGAGAAAATGGCGTTTAAGCGTTTCTAAAAATGCGGAATTTTGAGCTAATTTTCAAAGAAAATGGTTGTGTTTTCGAGAAACTTTACTTGACGTTATTTAAAGAACATGTACTTGTAAATATAATAATGTGAACAATGCACCGCTAATGTAAATATTAACGACGTGAGAGACAACTCAAAAAAATTACATTTTTGGAATTTTTGAAAAAAAAACAGAATAGAGCAAATATGACGTTTTTGTCATCTTATAAAAACATTAGGCACTATACCTATCAAAAGTTTAAAGAAAAAATTTGGAGTCGTTTTTGATAAAATCTTGTTTTTGTATTTTTTTAAAATTGCACTTATTGCACGCAATATTGCGCGAAAACTACTAAAATGTTCAAAAAAATGTACACGACCTTAAAGAAAGAACTCACTATGAAGAAAAAAATTATTTGAAGAAAAAATCTCTATCAGCAATTTTGTAGTTGGAGGAAGACGCCGAAAAAAATGTAAACTTTCACAATTTTCGAAAATTTAGAGTTATCCGTGAAAATCGGACCTATTCCACCTTAATAAGTGTATTTTACTCTATTCTTACAAGAAATTATCTCTTCTTACAAAAAAAATTGGAGGCGTTTTTGAAAAAAATTTGAAAATGTCCGGGGGACTTCATGTAAAGTACTCCCAAATGTTACAGAATATTTTTCAAAATCTCAAAGCTTCGACTTGAACCAGATCGACCGGGGAATATACATTTTGGAAGGAATCGTACGTATGGTTTAGGCGCTAGCAGTGTTCAGAGACGGACAGACGGACGTTTTTTATTTCAATTCGTTTTTGGGTATTAGGAACCCACAAAACAGGATTTCTGTTTCCACCACGTATTAGAGGATTTTCCCCCTAATTTAACAACTGGTTTTATTTACTTTTTCGTTATCACGGCCAGGCAATGAATTTTTTCCGCCGAAAATTGGCCATTTTTTCGCGCAGCATTACATAACTTTCCCTATACTACGTATATCACTCCGTGTATATGTACGTATGCGGGAAAATAAAATTGACGGATGTAGATGCTTTCCCTCTCATATTGCCTGAAACGCCGGAAAAGGCCCACTGGCATTCCGGTGGTACCGGCGACCACCGTCTGCCCCTCCTTCCCTCCCCCATTCGCTTGCTCTGCTTCTCAGGGTGCCTCATCTCAGAAGGTAAACAGTGCTCCGACGTCATTCCTTGTCCATTAGCAATCACTGGTCTAAAGGAAGCGTGTAAATTGGGTCTAAAAAACGTAATTTACAAATGACCGACAACAATAAATGGTGTAATTTACAAATGGTCACATCAATAAATGGTGGGTTCCTCTCAGACAATTTTTTTTTGAATAATAATTCGAGATAATATCAATAATCATCCTTTACTACAATAATATAAAATTTTGACTATATGGACGATGCATATTAGAAGGCTCAGTCGTTCCTCATACTGAACAAGTATTACGAATTGCTGGGAGAATGCTATTTGTAAGTAAGAAGCGTGCATACGAGCTTGAAAAAAATACAATATTGATGGTTGAAAATAGTTTGCAAACTTATATTCTCCTTCTTGTAGATTAAACGTGATGTGTCCGAAGCTCGCATCAGTGCAGGGAAAATTTGAACCGACTGATGTCAGTGGCCTAAGTCATGCACATCTTTTTACGTTTATCCAAGCAGGGTGAACTCATTATCGGTGTATTCTTCTCACGAAACTCTACAATATTCTTCTTTTGGGTTTTCCAAGTGTGCTAACAAATTAAACAAAAACAATTGTCAGAGCTTAAATTCTGTTGAGCTGTATTTTTCATAAATCATCTTAATATCGAATACATAATACGTACGGTTATTTTTACGTACCACATGCGTAAAAAACTGGGCACCGTGTGAGTGTTTTGAGAGAAATTCGTTTTGAAAAATGTTATTATAAAGACGTGTATTGGTGTAATTTTCTAATAATAAATAAGTAACATTTTAATCTAGAAATCAAAATGATAATTACTGTTTTTGACAGTACATAGACATAACACAACCAGCAGTGGATGTCTCTAGAGAATCACATATTTCATTATTCCACTCTAACATATTCATTTTTACATCCATATAACAACATATAGTATTTACGCGCATTCAGAATTCGAGAACTCATGAAAATAGCCTTTGACGGGATGAATTCCATAATTAATGACAAATTACGAACAATTGTCAAAATGTCAGTTCATATAATTAACTCTTGATTTAGTCGCGCGGGTATCTAAATAACTGAACAATTATATATTAATTAAAGCACAATTCACTTGTTTACGCGAATTGAATGACTTTCGAATCGTGCCACATCAATTACATCATTCGCAGATATTTCATCACAGAAAGCCTTAACGTTTTTTTCATCCAAAAAAACCTAATGTGAGTTTGTGAGACTCCGTGGTATAAATGATAATGCTCTAATTCTTTTTGATTATTGGAATAGAAAACAATTAAAATGCATTGGTTTTTCTTTTTATTGAAGTTTTGAACAACATTTATTTTACCCTGAATGCATTTTCTTTTACATGAACAGTGTTTCAAACATATGTTTCTTTTGCAAGTATCACATGACAAATTTTCTTTTTTAGTAATTCTCAAAGGCCAGCTGGATTTATAAATGTTAATAATGACTATTCGTTTAACTTTCATGCAGGAACTCAAGAACAATGTATTCCATAGCATCTCTTGTGTTATAGTTGAATCCAACTAGGTAATTTTTTTATTTGAGGTTCACTAATCAAGAAGCAGAAAGGGCTTGCATTCAAAAGAAGCGAAAGAGTGGTTGTAAATGATCTAATAATATAATAACCATCTCTCAGTTTCTGAAATGTGGAATCTGAACAGACCTGCCAGGTTACAAGGAAAAAGCATTGTAAGATTCGCTCAGATTCTAGTTTGTAAAAAAGTAGTCGAATGTTACATTTGTGTTGCTACCGTCATAGAGTTATGTGAGGTGAAGTACTACAGATGATTTGTGGCTCTGGCTGCGTTCTCCTTTCCTGAGAAAGGTAAGCATTTTAATGGAAGCAATGTTTTACAATCGTGTGTAAAAATCTTCTGTTCAGTCTGTATTTATCTGGTCGTGAAGACATGTATTGCTAGAAAGAGCAAATCCCTCGAAATAACACCAATTATTCGTCCACAGTGACAATGCACCACAGAAAACAACGCTTAGTTACAAGGGACTTGTGAAGTTGGTATGTAGTCAGTGAAGTGCCTCAGGGGATACCTGAAATTGATACCCTTTCCATCATTTAACCTTTGATAGCTTACTTTTGCTTCGAAAGACAATCATATTTTTCTCGGGATTATATGCAACCCTCTTTCTTGAAATTGAATGATTGCAGGAAATGTTTACTCCTCCACGTATTTCTTCCAACAGGTCACCATTCCAGTCGACCTCTGTCTAAGTTCTAAGCGCCAATCATGTGAGCTAGTACAATGCATGTAATTATAACAGTGCTTATGTAAGGGGAGGGGATGAGGAAAGTGAGAGAGGAAACATTGCGCGGAACTCATAGCCCGTTTGCTAGGATACTGCTTCGATATTCGCCCAGCGTCATTCGGGGAAACCATGAAAGACAACCGATCAGAGCAGACCATGAATGGCCATTATTGTTACATTTTTATTTTTTGTAATGACTTTTTTGAAGAAAAAAGTTTTCCACGTTTGTTTACCTTACTCGTGTGTTATGTTTTATCAATTTTTGTAAAAATATCTAATCTTGTGATAGGATTTCTGTGATTTACGTTCGTGATTTCATTTGAAATTGTTGATTTCCTTTCTTTTTTTTTACACTCTTGTCTTGCGAAGAAGCGAAAGTTATGTTATCGTGTGCCGGAAAGTGGCGATTTTTCTCCAGAAAAACTCTAATAGTTGGGACCTGGTAACGAAAAAGTGGATGAATTTAGGAAAGGGATAAATATAGGAAAAAATCCTCTAACTCGTGGTGTAGCCAAAATTGATTTTTTAATGCTTCTTGATCCCAAAAAGTCGATTGACCACAAAACGTCTGTATGTCCGGCCGGCCGGGTGTGGTCAACGCTAGCGCCTAAACTGTTCAGCACATTTTCTTAAAAAATTGATCACGTTCTGCTTGATGTCCGGGCTCCTGGAATTTGAAACCGATATTTTAATTTTGGTGGGTACTTCACATAAAGTCTTTCGGACATTTTTAAAATTTTCAGAAAAATGACTCCAATTTTTTTATTAAATTTTATTGTTATTAGTCCAAAGGACGTTTAAGAGAATGATGCAGGTATCATTTTCCCCAATTTTTCGAAAATTGCAAAAAAAAAAAAAAGAAACAATTTCCAACCTGCAAATTTGAAGGTAGAGATTTTTGCTTCACATAAAGTCGGTTGTACAAAATTAGCTGTTTAAATAAGGTCATGTATGATTTTGTAAAAACACATGTAATTTTTGCGTAAATTGTGCTGAGCATTTACCAAAATTTTGTTTCTCAAAAATTGCTCCAATTTTTTATTCCTTCAATATACTTACCAATGCATTTCTTCCAATTCACTTATGTAATAAGAAACTGTAAAAATATAGTGCTAATCCTATTTTCGGATATTGCTTGGTATTTTGGAAATTACGAAAACATATTTGTGAGGTGTTGCCACCACAGCAGTGGACTGTAGTAAGGATCGTGGGGTGAGGTCGCTAACTTCACATCCTCCGTGGCTCAGAGTGGTGACAAATAATCCACATTTTATGATCTAATTTTAATTATACAAGAAATAATGAAGTTACAGATACAATATGATGTATAAATGGCATTCAAACCATATGCAATCTGAATAGAGTGATCAGTACAATATCTTAAACTGAAAATGAAAACAGGGAAGTCACTATAACAAATGTATGCATAATGCATGACAAACACCTGGAGATACAAATAGAATATGTGAATGTACTGACCAATGAGTAATTAATATACAAACCAATGAGTAATTAATACATAATGCATGACAAACACCTGAAGATACAAATAGAATGCACATGCAATTAAACAATTGAAAACGTTACAGTTTCCTTGAAGATAGCACAGTTCCTGGAGTTTGCCAGTAGGTCGTACGCAAACATTCAATTTGGCGGACGTGATCCATCCGTGGCTGACCCAGGACGAGGAAATGCCACACAGAGCGGTTGTATTTGAATGTAGTTCTGCTCACGTGTAAGCCTTGACAATGGCTTAAATAGCAAGTAGCAAAGGGGAATCATGCCTCCTGCCCATGCGATTTACACGTGCCAAACCTTTTCACTTGGTATTCAAATAAAAGGAGAAAAATGAACTGTCGTGTCTGTTGTCAAAGTTTGCGACACTCTAACAAACATGTAATTAACGTCGCACTCAGTAAAATAAACTAGATGCTTGAGGATAAGGGGCGGTGTGTAGTTCCACCCGAAACCTCGCCATTTTTGCCTCACATATCATACGTCCGCCAGTGTCGTCCGTCGCACGTCACGACCGCCAGTGTCGAAGTGGCAAATTGTTGGGCCTCTAAGCCCGTCCGGTGAGAGATGTGTCACTCGGCGCAGGTCAAAGAAGTTAAGGAGGCAGAGGGGCATCTTCGCTATATCCAACAATATTTTTAAAACTACAAAATTGTAGATAACGATTTTTGCCTCAAACAAAGCCTGCTGTACAAAATTAGCTCCAAAAATATGTCATGTACAAATTTCTGAAAAAACAAGTAGTTTTGGGGTAATTTGCGCTTGAAATTTACGAAAACGAAATTCTCATAAACCACTCCAAATTTTTTCTTTAAATTTTCTCCACATGTGTAATAAGGGACGGTAATTAAATAAAATAGTGGTGCTAGAATGGCACAGACTTCGTCCCAGAACTTTGTTTTCTAATCTGAACTAGGTATTCGTGTATGAATGATTCTCTTGCCAGATACTTTTGGTCGCTCAAAGGACATTTTTTTAACTTTTTCTCAATATTTCGGCTTCCTAACGCTATAAATGAAACCACCATACATTAATTACTATTATATAAGTGTAAATGCCATGTATAATGAGAGTGACCGAGGTGGTTAATTCACGGGCACGGACTTATTTCTTCGGAGGAATGCTTTGCTGGTTCGAATCTTGGTCGGGGATTATTATATGTGGGAATTCTCTGCTTTTGCACAAAAAAAATTGAGAATTCTAGATATTTATTGAAAACCATTTGAAACAATTCTAATCACCAATAGAATTAATTACGATAAATTAACTGGAAGTGTATGTATGTGATTTTTGAATTTTCAACTTTTTAACAATTTTTCACATCTCTTCTTGGATTTGGAAAACGTTTGTACCATCATAACAATTGTTTTCCCTATCAGGCATTTACTATTTTATGTCTCTTTTTGATTCCGATTCATACGGCGCTTTCGTGGCGTAGTGTTATAAGTGCCGGCATGTTCACTTTAAGAATCTGAGCGGAAAAAGTGCTGCTTGACTTTTGTTGGTTTATGTAGCAGTGTAATACTATTTAGGAGCATTTAGAAACAGTACGAGAAAGTATGTGCATTGGTAGCACCATTAGTTCTTGTAATATCTGCTGTAATTGGGGTTGTCCTCTTTTGGGGTAATTGAATAAGTAAGTAAATAATAAGTAAGTAAATAAGATTATGGAATGATTCTTGAGAGTAGGTCACTGACAAAACCATTTTTAACCTGCCAACGTTTCGGCTTTTATTCAGCCTTCATCAGGGCATATTCTCTGCATATTTTGGTTCTAACCACGATCCACCCCACATTTTCTTTATACACTTATAGTTTTTACCACACACATTCCTTCAGCCGCGCCATATTACCAACACCACCTTCACACCTCATCCTTGCAAGTCTCCCCACCTCTCACTGGTAAGATGCAGAGAATAAGCCCTGATGAAGGCTGAATAAAAGCCGAAACGTTGGCAGGTTAAAAATGGTTTTGTCAATGACCTACCCTCAAGAATCTTTCCATAATATTAATAGAGGTCAAGAAATCAAGCACACGTAAGTGAATAAATGTCGCCCGCGCACAGTCCCCGACTCCGAGAAAGCGCCGCGCGTCTGCCCGGCGCGCGTCGCCGCGCGCGCGACCGCAGCGGCGGCGGACGTCGCCCTCGCGCTCCCCGCGGCGGCGGCGGCGCTCCGCCTCCCTCCCGCTGCCCCCCGCGCGCGCCGCCGCCTCCGCCGCCATCACCGCCGCCGCCGCCGAATCGCGCCGGCGCGAGCTCGCCGCCGTGCGCCCGCGATACAACCTGCGCCACGACTACCCCAACAAGAAGGCGCTCGCCACCGTGCGGCCCCAAAACATTCATCAGGTGAGTGAGACTTTGGATTCTTCAATCATTCCTTGGTCTCCTCTGAACTCATCTATTCGTTATCTCGGCGTTCTAATGGACACAAGACTAAATTGGCACAGTCACATCTCGTCCAAAGTAACAGAAGCCAATAGAAGGCTAGCTATTTTACGCCCAATTCTTAACCGTAACTCTTCTCTAAAAATTCATTCCACTTTAACCATTTACAAATCTATTCTTCGGCCAATATTAACCTACGCATGCCCTGTTTGGATTTCAGCTGCCCCAACCACATTAAACAAGTTACAAATCTTCCAAAACAAAATTTTAAGAATAAGAGTAAATGCCCCCTGGTTTGTCAGCAATAAGACCCTCCACAACGATCTTGCAATAGAACCAATTACTTCCTTTATTACAAAGCTGCCACATAATTTTTTCAATAATTTAAATCATGTACAAGGAGCAGTCACTTACGAAATAGGAACCGATCAGCCCCCACTCTCCCGCCTAAGAAACAGACTCCCATTCCATTTTTTCCTTCAATATCTCTCTGACATTAGATAAGGTAAGAACATTTCTAGCAATTACCTGTCCCTCCCACCGTATTTTCTTTTTAATCCTGTCATTGCTCTAACATAATTTCCTCGCAATAACCTTGGTTGAAGGTACAACAAATGCAATCACTATCAGGGAGGTAACAAACAGTTACCCCCTTCACAATTTTCTGATGCAAAATTGCTCGGCCATTCAACTGAAGAGCCTCACGGCTGAACGTTGTACTGTCTTTAAAGGAAAAAAAAGAAAAAAAGGTGAGTGAAACCGGGAGAACCCCGACAAAAACCCGTGGAGATTTAGCTTTTGTCCGTCGCAAATACTGCGCTGTCGTGGAGCAATCACAGGTCCCCGAGATGAAGGAGACCGCCATCCTGCGGCTTAAGAACCTTGACCTGGTGAGGTAAAGGGAGAACCCTGAGAAAATCTGCGGAGATATTGCTTTGTCCATCACAAATTCTGCACGGTCGTGCACCAATCACAGGTCTCCGAGATGTAGGGATCGCCACCGGCTCAAGTACAAGCAGGTGAGAGAAAGGAAAATCTGCGGAGAGATTGCGCTTTGTGAACCACACAGGCTAAATGAAGGGACGGGGATCTAACCCAGGACCTCGCCCCAAGAAAGCCGCTTACCCCCGGGTGGTCGAAGTAACTTCATTAGGTGAGTGACACGGAATAACCCCGGGAATGCGGAGAAATAGATGTTTCCACCACAAATACCACACCAATTAGTCGGGGATGAAACCCGAAACCCCTGGAATTGGGGATCGTAACCTTGTAGCCCAAGGGCCTTGACTAGGTGACTAAACGGTAGAACCCAGCAGTATAGCTCTAAAGAAGGACGCAGCAAGATATCCGAAATGCCAGCTCCATCGACTAAGACGCGGCTCATCCCTGTTAGCAAATAATACAATGACTCCGGCCGCGGAAGCTTACGAATCCATCTCGGAAGAACCGATAAGTAATCTGCGGAGTGATCGCTTTGCCCACCACAAATACTAGTTGAATGGACTGGGATCAAATCGGGGACCCGAACAAAAAGGCGCTGGCTATCGTGCGATCCAATAACATTCATCGGATGAATGAAAAGGGAGAACTCGGAGTAAACCTGCCGCGATCTCGCTTTGACCACAGTAAATACCACACGGAATGGTCGGGGATCAAACCCGGGACCCCGAGAAGTAGGGATCGCCACTACATGGCCCAAGAACCTTGACCAGGTGACTGAACCGGGAGAACTCCAAGTAAAATGCTGAGAGATAGCTTTGTATACTACGAATGCTTACATGGAGTGTACGGGGATCAAACCCGGGACCCCAACAAATACGACTTGCTACCGTGAATCCCAAGAACCTTTATCCGGTGAGTGAAAAGGGAGAGCTCCGAAAAAATCTGCGGAGGGATCGCTTCGTTCATCACAAATACTGCATGGAATGGTCGGGAATCAAATACGGGACGCCAACAAGTAAGACTCACCATCGTCCTGCCCAAGAACCTTTAGTAGATGAGTGAAACGGGAGAACCTCGAGAAATCCTGTGGAGGGATCGCTTCGTTCATCACAAATACTACATGGAATGGTCGGGAATCAAATACGGGACGCCAACAAGTAAGACTCACCATCGTCCTGCCCAAGAACCTTTAGTAGATGAGTGAAACGGGAGAACCTCGAGAAATCCTGTGGAGGGATCGCTTCGTTCATCACAAATACTACATGGAATGGTCGGGAATCAAATACGGGACGCCAACAAGTAAGACTCACCATCGTCCTGCCCAAGAACCTTTAGTAGATGAGTGAAACGGGAGAACCTCGGGAAATCCTGTGGAGGGATCGCTTCGTTCATCACAAATACTACATGGAATGGTCGGGAATCAAATACGGGACGCCAACAAGTAAGACTCACCATCGTCCTGCCCAAGAACCTTTAGTAGATGAGTGAAACGGGAGAACCTCGAGAAATCCTGTGGAGGGATCGCTTCGTTCATCACAAATACTACATGGAATGGTCGGGAATCAAATACGGGACGCCAACAAGTAAGACTCACCATCGTCCTGCCCAAGAACCTTTAGTAGATGAGTGAAACGGGAGAACCTCGAGAAATCCTGTGGAGGGATCGCTTCGTTCGTCACAAATACTACATGGAATGGTCGGGAATCAAATACGGGACGCCAACAAGTAAGACTCACCATCGTCCTGCCCAAGAACCTTTAGTAGATGAGTGAAACGGGAGAACCTCGAGAAATCCTGTGGAGGGATCGCTTCGTTCATCACAAATACTACATGGAATGGTCGGGAATCAAATACGGGACGCCAACAAGTAAGACTCACCATCGTCCTGCCCAAGAACCTTTAGTAGATGAGTGAAACGGGAGAACCTCGAGAAATCCTGTGGAGGGATCGCTTCGTTCGTCACAAATACTACATGGAATGGTCGGGAATCAAATACGGGACGCCAACAAGTAAGACTCACCATCGTCCTGCCCAAGAACCTTTAGTAGATGAGTGAAACGGGAGAACCTCGAGAAATCCTGTGGAGTGATCGCTTCGTTCATCACAAATACTACATGGAATGGTCGGGAATCAAATACGGGACGCCAACAAGTAAGACTCACCATCGTCCTGCCCAAGAACCTTTAGTAGATGAGTGAAACGGGAGAACCTCGAGAAATCCTGTGGAGGGATCGCTTCGTTCATCACAAATACTACATGGAATGGTCGGGAATCAAATACGGGACGCCAACAAGTAAGACTCACCATCGTCCTGCCCAAGAACCTTTAGTAGATGAGTGAAACGGGAGAACCTCGAGAAATCCTGTGGAGGGATCGCTTCGTTCATCACAAATACTACATGGAATGGTCGGGAATCAAATACGGGACGCCAACAAGTAAGACTCACCATCGTCCTGCCCAAGAACCTTTAGTAGATGAGTGAAACGGGAGAACCTCGAGAAATCCTGTGGAGGGATCGCTTTGTTCGTCACAAATACTACGAGAATGGGTCGGAGATAGAACCTTTGAACTAGCGATAGAAGGTAAGCGCCGGCCATTAAGCTATGAGCTTTTTCAGTTTTTAAGATTATTTTCGATGAATGATATGAGAATTCAAGTGTTCTGTCATGATGGAATGTTTGAAAAACTGACTTGATCCTCTGAGACTCCTGTATGATCGTCTCTCATCCTCCTAAATGGAAGGTCCCGAGCACTGCGAGTATGATAGTCAAATGGGATCGAGTCAGTCGCACAACTAAACGTTCTCCATGTCGGCCTTTTAATGTTAAACTGTCAATGCTCAGTCACGTCCATGTAATTATAACGTGACTTGTTGATGATTGATGTCTGCAAAAATCTATTTTATATGAATATAATCGCATTTGAATCTGTTGGAAAATGAAATTCTTTTAGAATAAAACAATAAGAGTGTCCTAGGTTTTCGTAGAATCTCTTTAAGGGAGAGAATACTGTAAATCAAATTATTTTAATTATTTTATTTACAGGATTTTAATTGTTCTTTTTGCCATATCTTTTCGTTTGAATGGCTCAATTAGGTCACACCTCTGTGAGGATGTTAATGTAAACTAGCAGCGCGAATTTTCGCTACTCTGACCCGTCAGTCAGGTAATTTGTCCTGTCAGTCAGTACATTATCAAAACCGAACTCTGGTATTATGAGTGATTAATGTCAGCAGCGAAAGCTTCCCAGAAATAACGCGTTTGAAAAAGAAGGGAAAGAAAATGAATTATGTAGATGTAATTAATTTAAAATCTCAAAACTCAATGGAATTTCAATTCGTCACGAGGTTATCGATTCAAAAGATTACGGTAATCTACAGAGATGCGTACGTATTAAAACATCAATGTTTTACAACCACATCATATTAATGAATAAAGTTTGTATTGTTTTTGAATGTAGTATCAATTTTTGATACTTGTAATTCGTTTTCAGTACTACACGCTGCATCTCAGATGTGGAACAGCGAAAAATCTATTTCTGCTAGAACGAAGCTTTTATCCGCAAGAAGACCAGCCGTTCGAATTGTCATTCTCTTGGGTGGATCGTACGCTCACTGCGTGTACATTTGAGTCTCTGAACAGATACGAGGTAAGAGAAATTATATGCCACAAAAAATGAAAACATGTTAAGTATGTAAATTATTACCTAACCGAATGTTTCTCAAACTTGGGTTCGCAAACATTTTGGGGAACTTTTCAGTGTTCGCAAAGTTGTTTTAGACGAATTTTTAAGGTGTCAGTTGAAATATTGGGCTATTTTCGATTGTTTTATTTTTAATTTAGTAAGTCATTATTCTACATAAGTTACAAGATCCACTAATATGTGGATAGGCCGAAGGAATTTAAGCGATAATAAAAACTACATTCTACGGTATTTTGACATTCCGAATTCTGATATTCACAATAAATGGTCTCTCCATTGAATCAAAGCCATGAAATACAGACCATATGGTACGGCTGGGGGTAAAAACCTGAAGAGGCGAAACCCTTACAAAACGACTATATACTAATCCATCAAACTCTTTCTTAACTATTTATTTCTGCACGCGGACGTTACGTATTTTAATCTTAGACATTGACAGCTCCTGGAATGCGTGGTAGATTTGACAGATCCTGAAAAGAATCACGAAAGGCGATATAGAAAATGGTCAACAACTTTGCCTCTGCTCTTACAAGTACTTTTACATTTCGAACGCACATTCCAAATTGACCTCATAATGCTGACATTATCGATTTGCTTATTAACAACTAACTTAATGTGTACTTAATAACATATTCATTCACTTATTTATTTTATAATCAGTCTAGACTCGACTCTGCTTACTACTAACCAACGATATTTTTCTTGGCACTAATTACAATTTTCCTAATAGTCGGAACCATTCCTAAAAATTTTTCGAATTCTTTCTGAAGTGAAACCTATTATTTCTTAGTGTGTTCTATACAAGCGTGCTGTTTCCCTGACGGATGTAATAGTTCTCCATTTTTATCCCATTTACTTTACATATTCCAATGAAACGCAATTTAGGAGGATGAAAATCTCACCTCCTACATCGCCCCAAAGCACATAGATACGATTGCCGTTAAAGTCCTTCAATACACATTGAATCCATAGCAGATACTAAATCACGCGTTACCCCTCTTGCGCCGCTAGTAAATGCGTCGAACAAAACTTTCGTAACCCCACACCACTCAAGAGTAAATTTGAAACACTATCGAGCCTTTTTTAAATGCAGCTGGCGTGCCTTTCTTTATATCCGAAAGTCCATCAGAAATGAACCGATCTACCTCACGCGTTTCACTACCTTTAACTGTTTTTGCAGAAATGAAAACATTTTACGTGTCCTAAACAGTTAAACGGCTGGAGGATGGGCTTTCTGGCTTATCACAATACCTTCTAATCAATCTATCCTATCTCCTCTACTAGGAAACATGCATTGTTCACTTTCCTGTAATTGTTCCCCGAAGCAATTATGACAAAGCGTGTCAGAGTATTCTCCTGCTAATCTAATCTTTAGTTTAATAGATTTTATTTTCAATTCTTTCCATATTCCTACTCAATAATCTTTCTTAACACACCGACACAATTGCATATCTAGAGATTTCAAATATTAATTTGTAATAATAGGTTTTGGCTGAAACGCCCACTTTTCTTTAATAAAAAATAAAATATCTTAATTTGAGAAATTCCAAAAAATAAATCCCTACTTTTGTTGATGTTACTTTTATATAAATCTTCTAATTGATTTAATCTTCAACTATTCCTACTTTACTGCTTGGGCATGCTATGGAAATTCACATAATATCTATAATGTTTATCATCTTCATTCTATTTTCATTTACTTATAGATTTCGATATACAACATGCTGTCTTTTTACCTGTAGAATGTTGACGTGCAATCTATACAGAATTGAGATCTCTGGAAGTTCTATTAATTAAAAATGGTTATTAATGAGCTCATAAATTTATCTGATATTATTTGACTCGTCCACAATAGTCACACTTCCGAATGGGTCAAGAATTAAAGGTCATGGCTTACTACAATCTTCGCGCGCATTGTTGACTTCTCGGTGTACTCCTGGTCTCTCTTGACGCTATTTGATGCTCGAATTAGTCCCTCCTACCGTATTCTCTCCAATTGTTAAAGGTGATTTCAAAATGACAGCGGTTATCAATCGGATGTTGGTTTTATGCAAAAATGGAATAAATTATTACGCGATGCGACTTTCCCTGTACTGTACCGCATTTGGGTACTTATTTTCGACTATCTACGCTCAACGCGATTTGTTGAAAGCAATCTCCGTCTATGACTCTATATATTCAGTTTCGAATACGAAGTCTATTCAAATTTAACTTATTATTCCAAAAAAATACTTTTGGCATCTCTAGATTATTGAAATTTATATCCTAACCAATTCCGTGTTAACTACTTTCCTCTAATTGAAAAGATCCGATACTAACCGATGGTGATCGTACCGTCTTGCTGATGGTAGATAGCGTAAGAGAGAGAGAGAGAGAGAGAGAGAGTCAGTATTAAATATTCCACAAGACTACACCTCACACTGCTTCCTATATACATATTCTCTACATTTTAAAAGAGGTTCTGCAACTTCCCGCACCGTAATAAATTTCATGCTCGCGACCATTAACATAGTTCCTTATTTAGTGGTTGCCCTGAAAACGTGTATTCTTTGACATATCCGTATTCTGTATGCATTTATTGACGAGCTATTTAAACTGCCTTGACGCCGTTTACGTTCAAATAAAATCGGGGGCTTTCTGGCTTATCACAATACCTTCTAATCAATGTAGCTTATCTCCTCTACTTGGAACCCTGTAATTAATACTCAGAAGAACTAGCTCTTTGTCTAGCTCTTTGTGTCACGAACCTTCAAAGGGAAATCGGGCACTCTGTGGACTGATTTCGTTATGCACAGTTCTTGTTTAATTTGGTATTGTTACTACTGATTACTACGCACGATCAGTACAGACATCCAATTACTCTCTCAGAGTTTTGGTAGATTGGTTTAAGCACACTGCTTTCTCAATCTTGACCCAGAAAGTTTGAATTCCCAGACAATTTTTGCTCTTAATAAAGCGGTATTAAATCTGTATCTCACTCTCTATCTCTCTCTGTCTATCACTCTCTGAGTCACTCTCTATTCCTCTCTGTCTCTCTCCGTTTCAAACTCTCTACCTCTCTCTGTCTCTCACTCTCTGTCTCTTTCTGTCACTCTCTCCGTCTTTCTTTGTCCTCTCTCCTACCCTCCCTTTGTCCCTCTCTCCTTCCCTCTTTCTGTCACTCTCTCTTTCTTTCTTTGTCCTCTCTCCTACCCTCTCTTTGTCTCTCTCTCCCTCCCTGTCTTTCTCCCACTCTTTCTCCCAGTCTTTCTCCCAGTTTCTCTCTTTCTCTTTCTCTCTCTTACTCTTTGTTACTCTTTCTTTTCCTCTTTCTCTTCCCTACTCTCTTTATCTATCCTAGCCCCTTTCTCACTCTCTTTGTTTCTGCCTCTTTGTGTCTCTCCTTCTGTCTCTCTGCACCCACTCTGTCATTGTCTCAATGTCTCCCTTACACACACAGCTCTCCGACAGTTTCTTAGCCAAATATGCTTCAATAACAATAGTCTATATAGTGATTGAAGTTAATTTAGAAGGATACACGAGCAAACGAAAGAATTTTAAAACCACTGCCGTCAAGAAATCCTAATATAATTTTAAAAAACCAACAATATAATTAATTTTTAAATCAAAAGTTTCCAAACTACAGTCTGCGGACTGAATGCAGCTCACGACAATGCTCTTTACGGTCATGAATTGCTACAGGGTTTCCCAAATTGGGTGGTAGCAAACTTCAGAGTGCAGCGAAGCACAAGAGATCGGTTAAAGCGAAGGCGATTCTAGTAAGTAAAAAAGAGATAAAACCGTAGTCGGGGGTTGAGATGTGATACGTGATGGCGTTTAGCCAGAAAACGGCGTGCGCGTTGCCGATGAGCCCATTGACACGTTTCCTTTTGAAGAAAGATTTGGAAGATTTAGCGAACGTGTGCATGCGCGCATCCTGAAATCGTTCGTGAACAGGAAGGGTGTAAATCGGGTCGAAGCATGTGTCACTGCACCAGATTTCTTTAGAGATCCAGATGGTTTCCAGGGTTCAGGAGACGAGCGTTGAGCGTGGTAGGCCAACCCGGTCTGGGCCCAACATTGCCCGCTGTTTTTCGCTTCCTTTTGACCAACGATTTCGACGTTTTACTTAATGCACAGAGCGGCATTGCCACCTTAGTACCCGTGCGCGCGTTCCCCAACAAACCAAAATCCACTCTTCACGGGGAAGCGTGTAAACCAGGTCATTCGTCAAGAGCAAGCGTATAAATTAGGTCGATGAGAGTGTCGGGTTTACCAGATTTATTTGGAAGTTACGTGATGGTGAGTGATTGTGCCTGTGGCTGAGGAAGAGTGCGTTGCCAATCCGAATACCCGATTTACACGTTTCCTTTTGTCAAGCGATTTTTCCTTTTGCCAAGCGATTTTTTTCCTTTTGCCAAGCAAGTTTTAGTGAACGTCTTTGGAGCCCCAGAAGCCGCTCTGTCCGTGATGCCCCTTTTAAAAAAATCCCGAAATCGTTGATCAAGAGGAAGCATGTAAATTGGATCGAAGGTCAAGTTAGTGGTTCCAGATGTGTTTGGACATCGAAATGAGATACATGGCATGGTGGCTATGGACGTGCGTAGAGGTGGACGCGTGGCGGGCAAAATTGATTTCCACATTTCTTTGACGAACGATTACGAAATGTTAACGAACGCGTGCATTCTCAGAACGGCTGTCACCACAGAAGCAGCTCTTCCCATGCGCGAGTTCACCCAAAATCCCGAAATAATTGGTTAAGAGGAAGATTGTCAACAAGGTGATCCGGTTGTATTGTATATTCATTTGGAGATCGAAACGCGTCACGTTATGAAGGTTGTCGTGGCAGAGAATGATGTACGTTGCGCGTGACTGGACAAATCGAATACCGGATTTAATCCACCTGCCTCTTTGACGAACGATTACGAAATTTTAAAACTCGTGCCTGCCCAGGGCGGCTCGGTCGCCGTACTCTGTCACCGTATGCGCGAGTTCACTAAATCGTCCGTCAAAAGGAAGCAGGTAAACCAGGCGATCGAGTTGTCCTGCATACTTGTTTGGAAATAGGGCTACTCGTTGAGACGTTTGCCGCGACTGAGAAGAGTAGGATGTGTTTGGCAGGCCGACTCAAATAACCGATTTACTCCACCTCCCTCTTTGACAAACGGTTACGAAATTTTAGAACACGTGCCTGCACAGAGCGGGTCTGTCATCGTAAAACCACCACCGCAAATGCAGGCGTTCCTTAAATCGTCCGTGAAAAGCAAGCGTGTAAACCAGGTGATTAGGATGTCCTGAACATTTGGATGATCTTGTCTGTCCGGGTGATGCCACGTCGAAGGCTGTGTTACTGACGTTTCGACGGTCGCAGCATTCCAGCCCTGAGGAAGACCACGACAAGATGATCGAAACGTCGGCAACACAGCCTTAGACGCGGCGTCACCGGGACAGCCAAGATCATCCACATGACTCCGGCCGCGGAAGCCTACGACGTCCTGCACATTTGTTTGGAGATCGACCAGAGACGCTCGTTAAGAAGGTTGCCACAGCTGAGAATGCCGTGCGTTTCTTGTGGCAAACCAATCCGAATTCCGGATTTACTCTATCTGCCTCTTTGACAAACGGTTACGAAATTTTAGAACTCGACTACGATGACAGAGTCACTCTGTCATCGTATAATCACCACCGCAAATGCGGACGTTCCCTAAATTGTCCGTCAAAAGCAAGCGTGCAAACCAGGTGATTAGGTTGTCCAGCACATTAGTTTGGATCTTGAAAAGCGCTGTTCGTTGAGACGGTTTCCGCGCCTGAGAAGGGCATCGCGCGTGTGTATGTGGCAGGCGGACCCGAAGGGCGTGTCGCTGCTGCTGAGCGGGCCGCTGCGCGAGATCCGCGACTTCCTGCGCTTCGTGCAGAAGGTGCGCCTGCGGCTGCGGCGCGGGCCGCTGGAGCTGGCGCACGCCTTCGTGGACGTGCGCACGCTGTGCCCCGACGGCGCACTGGCCGAGCGACGCACCGAGCGCGCGCGCCTCTTCCTCGTCGACAGGTGCTGCTGCCCCGCCACGCCACGCCACGCGAACGCCAGGGGCAGTTCCCTAACAAACGGGCCGCGGACCGCGCGCGATCTTTCCTTCCTCTTCCTTGTCCTCTCCTCTCCCTCTTACACACACCCCTACGCTAACATTCACTGAACTACCACACATGCCGGGAGTTACTACTGGAACTACCACACATGCGGGGACTTAGGACTTGTCCCGGCTGGAGCGGTACTCCGTTGGTGAGAGGTACCGGGGTGGGTAGACCCCGCTAGCCGACAGTAGGTAGTCCCCAGATCTCGCCATCCAGTGGGGGAGATCGCCGTCATCTCCTGAAAAAGCGTTCATTACACTTACGGGACAAATGAACGTGGTTGCTGTCGCACCATGAATCACTAAACAATTGAATCAATGCTTGCGCCACCACCCCTTGCGTTGAAGAAAAGGAACACACGGAGAGCTCTCCTGCCATAAATGAGACTTGCTCAATTCAATCATTGGCTTCGCGATCAGACCCGATTGATTGATTTGATTGATTACTTCGCGTTTCCGGGCACGTTAACTGCTAAGGTCATTAGTCCCGTAAGTGTAGTGCACATGTTTATTTCTGGAAACAGAAGAGATCTTCCTTCGCCAAATGGAGAAATCCCGCGCCGACACGTCGCCACCTAACTGGGTTTTCCCCCACCAAGTGTCTCCCACCAGCGGGGCACGTCCCCAGCCGGAACAAGCTCTAAGCTCACAACATACGTGGTAGTGTAGTGCATGTGTGTGTGTGTGTGTGTGTGTAAGTAAAGACTGAGATTAAGAGGATTACTATGATTGAATATCGGTTATTTTCCTTCCATTTACTGGAAGAATAACTCAGACATAAACTTACCTGAAAGGCAAATCTAGAAGTGCCTTCCCTTTTGCCAACAAGAGTTGTAAGCCCATCAACGTATGTACTCATATCCCACAAGGTAACCAAAATCTTCTCAATTTTACTTTAGTTGCTTTACTTCGAAAGAATAAAACCAGGCTTACAATGAGGACTCCCGGGACACGTTAGACACTTTGTTGTCTTCTTACAATAGTTAAACCACCAGATTTTGAAGTCTATGATGTCCTCAGTGCCTATTACTGTTGTCAAAGTACGTTTAAGCTTGTCCTAGCTGATAATACTAGTTCTTCTGCGTGAGGATCACTAAATAAAAAAAGGGATTAAATGATGGGAAAAATAATTGTTATTTATATACCATGGGTGTTACCAGACCGAAAGGCAACCGAGTTTTTTGCCCCCGCTCGCTCATTAGAACCAGTTGACCCCTTAATAACTACACGATTTTATTTTTTTACGAAATTATAATTATTCAGCTTTACTTTTTTTCTTCCGGGGGCTTTTTCCAGCTTCAAGTGGTTGCCAATTTCGTCTATCCGCGCCTGGTGCCCACTACGTCCCTCATGAGGACACATATTAACTTTTTACACTAGACACACTTGCGGGCTCCTCGGTCTGTCATCAGACTCACAAGACTAATTAAATAGATGTTAACATGACTCGGTTTGTAATATTTTTACTTTTCATCTGCCTTATGTTTACCTTTCTTAATTCCCTCTAATATTCCCTCCGTAACAGAACATGAAGCGCCATTCAACCGACTCCATTTTCCTTCGTAGCCACGATCCTGTCGATCCAAAAATGTTTTGCTGACTATATGAAGCTCCAAAAGCATTACCTTGTAATAAAGTATCATTAGAAAATAAAATATATTTTTGTCAGAAATTATAAATTATAAACAAGTAGTGTTGTAAAATTTTGATAAAGTTACAAAATATTAATTGAATATTGTATTTTTAATTTTTGTTTCTAAAATTTTGAGCCAACTTTTAATTAAAATTGCTGAATTGAATTACTTTTTTGCCTCTAATATTAAACAATACATTGAACTTCCCTATTTTATTTCGAATACTGTTTCAGCTTTACAAAGAAAATACCGGAAGGAGCCGGTCGTAGTCGTCCTACCATCGATGTGACTGTAGCTTTGGAACCTGCGGACCTTCGTCAGCTGTCCAATGCTTGTGGTCGTTTCCAGAATGTTCAGGTATTCATTCATATTACAGTTCTCAACTTTGTACGCAAACGTCTTTTACTTCGAATTCAAATAATTCAAAATTCCAAAAATTCGAAACTGAATCACACTTGGAATGTCTGTTAATTATGTTCAAATCTTTGGTATCCTTCTAATTATGGACATCACTTTCTGAGAATTTTATATTGTATGGAATTTTAGGGACGATCGGCTAAAAACAAATAAAGAGCATAGATAACTGGGGAGGGGGGAATATTTAAGAATATATAGAGAAAACACTTAATCTTGATAAAAATAACACATAATCTTGACAAAATATTGAAAAGTATTACGTTTCGCGGCCCAATAAATGGTAGCTTTTTCAGGTATTGTGTCTGGAACAACAGGATATTATACGCAAAACGTAATAGTTTTCAACGTTTTTTCAAGATTATATGTGTTATTTCTATCAAGATTAAGTGATATTCTTAAATATTCCCCCCTCCTCATCTATGTTCTTTATTTGGTTTTAACCGATCGCCTCTAAAATTCCATACAATTTAAATTACTAAGAAAGTGATTATCTATAATTAGAAGGATATAGAAGGTTTGTCCAAAAATTTGAACTAACAAACGTATTTCCAATAAAAATATTTTCAAAACATACCTTGTTCACTTGAGATCCAATTGAGTCGATTGCACGTACACATCTCTGGAAAGAAAAAAATATATTACATTATTATTCCTTTATTCTGGAATGCTGTGCCAAAACATTAAGAGTCAATTTCACTCCATTACATTTTGTTCAGCCACCGTATAGGCGGCTCTTACGAGAGACGTTTGTTTGAATTCAATGTAAACGAGGGATTTTCCTCTCTGAACTTACTTCGGTAGCACTTTCCTTCTAAAAGAGTCAATTTGAAGAGGTTAAAGGCCACACACTGATAACACACGTTTTTATATTTTTTTTTTGTTTTCGACGTTAATTAAATAAATATTCTTTCACAAAATTGTCTTTGCCCTTGAAATTGCCTGCCCTGGCGAGGTGGAGTGCGTGCGTGTGTGTGTTTGTGTGTGGGCAGCGGCCACGCGTGGGCAAGTGGCTGATGGCGAGCGCGGCGACGCCCGCGGGCTCCGCCACGTCGCTGTCGGAGGGCGCGCCGCCCGCGCTGCCCCCGCCGGCCAGCCGCGCCTCCGACCTCCCCTCCAACAGCCTCTCCGTGAGCATTGCCTGAGCAGGCACCTGCGCTTTTTTTTAATTTCTCGCGATTACTTCGTAAGAAGAGAAAGTACTTTAAGGTTGCCGCGGAATGTGACGATTTGGTGTTAGAAAAACTCGTTCCGTGGGAATCTGATTTCGATTAATTGGTTTATTCACTGACGGATTAGTGCTTCCGGGTACGTCAGATGCTAAGGTCATTACTACCGTAAGTGTTTTATTGTGAGAGATGGTGGTGTTTCCTCTCAAGCTGTTTAGCGAGTTCCGGCGCGAACTTACAAGTCTGCTTGTGGGTTTTTTCTCAACCAGGTATCACTCACCAACGGGGCACTGCCCCAGCCGGGGCAAGCTCTAAGATCCCGACCGATATCCTTGGATGTGTGGTAATGTAGTGCATGTTAGGGTAAGTGTATGTAAGTAAGGGTTGAGGATAGGACAGGAAAAAGGAAGGAAAGATCGCACAAAATCAGTGGCGCATTCATTAGGGTATTGCTCCGGCTTTGCCTGGTGTTGATCCGAGGAACCACAGAAAAATAACGATCAGAGCAGCCGTTCCCCAGAATTCTCCTCCTGATAGCCGTTAGTGTTGAAAATACTGCCACCGTAGGGACTTAAAACGTCGGAGCCCTCCGATCAAAGACACTGCAAAAAAATCATTTGATGCTCTGAGCCACATAAGCTGGTCTTATGCGTAGTAAATTACTAAAATCTAACTAATAAGACTAACACGTGTAGACATCGTTTCTGTACATTCCACGTTTTATGGCTCCTCACCACCGAAAAACTGGTTGACTGCAAAAGGTCTGTTTGTCCGTCCGTCTGTGGTCGAACTGCGTTGTCTGTGGTCGGACGGTTAGTGTCTAAAACGTTTCGGACGGGCGGTTTCATCCAATATTGATCAATGACCAAACTCGAGGTCCTAATATTTGGAACGGATATTTCGATTTGGGGGATACTTTAAGTGTAAGATCGTAAAGTGTTTTCGTCGTATAGAATAAAAGATGCTTGAAAATAGTGTTTACCTCATTTTTATGGAAGCCTGAATTTTTGAAAATTGGAAAATGTTTTTCCGTCTTCTAACATCTACAATATCGAAGATATATATTGTTTCCTTAATGAAATTTGTTCTTCAAAGAAAGTTATTTAATTAAGTCCTGTATTTAAAAAATAAAAGTATTTCTCCGGTAATTTTGCGCAGTAATTAAAGTTAAAAATATTTTTTCATGAACATATACAATTTTTTTGTAATAGAGCGTAATAAATATTTTTTCAGCAAGAGATTGAAAATATTTCTCTGTACGTTTTTAAAAATTGCGCCTGGAATTGTCGTGCCTGGAATCATACAAAATATTCGCAAGATGTTTTACTCAAAAGATGCCAGTACCCAGAATTACATTCAACAGTTGTTAATGTGTGTCCATAAATTTACCGAAAAACTTTTACCGACATTTCTATAAATTTACTGGAAAAGAAGTTTCTTTTCAATGCAAATGGATCAGGAAAATGCACATGGTCAAAACTAGATTTGATGAAAACAGTCCAGTTGTTCAATCTGTGGATCCTTAAATTCCACGCTCTTGTCGACGGGGCTTCAATTGGTCTACTGTTTTGATAAGAGGGGTGGCGATATTTACAGCACTGTCCCACAGAAATAGGGGCCAACTGCATAGGAAATGAATGCCGATTTTAAATCATTGTTAAGAACTTAAACGTTACGATAGCGAAACATCTCGAATTTCAAGACAGACCTCAATTTCGCTTATTGCATTGTATTTGTTACTTTCTGAATAAATGATATAGTATTATCAGTAAAGGATAAATGAAGCGTTATCTCCAAAATCATCAGGTCCATTTAATTAATTTATTTTTTGACAAATACAGTGTTCATAGAAGCTTAGAATCAAATCCCAAAACAACAAAACGAATTTTCATTAATTATAAGCGTTCATCTCCTTTGTTAGTGCTTCATGCATTGTAATACTAAAACATTTTCTCCACCATTTGCGCAAGGACACGGAAATCAATGGTGCTCCCGTGGAGGTCGACTCGACTGCGAGTCTGCCACCGAGTCAAGACGCCGCCGTCCAGGCTGCAGAGATGCCCTCGCCCCCGCCGCCGCCGCCGCCGCCCATCGTCCTGCCAGCCGCCCCGCCGCCCCCGCCGCCACCGGCGCCCCCGTCACCTCCGACGGACCCGTCGCCTGCGCCCCCTCCCTCGCCGTCGTCCTCTGCCGTTCGCGCACCGATCATCGTCTACCCGTCACCCCCGCCGTCGCCTTCTCATCGCTCCCCAAGTCCCAGCCCCAGCCCCAGCCAAGAGGCCGACCTGGTACGTTTTAGCGTTGTACAATTAAAAGGATATAAGTTTACAAATCAATTACGGACAATCAATGAAACACAAGAATTTTCTCAGCACATGGGAGATTATTTTTCATAATAGAAAACATGGCATGGCTTTTCGTATTTTAAGGGAATCGTATCTTCTGTACATTGAAAATAATAATGAATTGAAATTGGATATACAAAATTAAAATTAGAAAACAGTTACAGTGTGCCAGAAAAGTGTCTCCTCAACAGCACCAGTGGCTGGTGATAGTACTAACAACAAAAATTATTTCGGTAGTACGAATTACAGCTAGTATCAATCGACAAAAAAAATCGCGGATTCAACATAATTCATACAGATGCTGAAAGTATTTACTGAGGTTCCAGTTTTCATCTTCAAGCAGAAAGTATTAATAGCTGATCTCCAACTATTTTTGCTGAACACAGAAAAGGACATTGGTAAAACTCTAATCCAAACATTGATGTTTCTATAGCCTAGTATCATGTCTTGTATCAACATTTGAGGTTATACTCCAAAGAATTCTCGAGCCTTTTACTCTATCTATGCATTCATGCGTATGTCATCTACGTAAGAAGTAAAAAATTGTTTGACAGTATCATGGGGGTTTCTACTGATATCACCCTGTCGTTTCCTTTCTCGATGCCCAGCCCACCCCTACCTCTACTAATTGCTCGTAATGTATTAATTTGCGTGGACATGTTTTTCTCCAGAGCGCGTTGGCATTTTACGCTGAGTAATATGTGTTTTGCAGGAGCGGAGCGTGCGCGTGCTGGACGTGCGGTGGCGCGTGGAGAGCGCGATGGCGCTGTGCCCGCGCCTGGGCTACGCGCGCGTGGAGCTGGCGGTGTGGCACCGCTGGGCGCGCGGCGCAGAGGCGCAGCTCGAGGTGGAGCTGGGCGCCTCGGGCCAGTCGCGCGCAGTGCACGGCCAGCCCTTCGCGCTCGCCGTGCCCGTGCCCGGTAAACCTTGCTAAACACACGTACTCCTTAACCCAGTGGTGGCAAGGTCTTCTACTGGTGGTTTGGGCATGCCACGAGCTTCTCTGCGCAACTAGCGTAGGGAAAAGGGAAGTATTACGAGTTGTAGTAACCCTGCCGTTTTACAATAGGGATGGCGTTGTCTGTGGTGGCGGGGCGATGAAGTGCGTGGAGGGGCGATTTCGTCGTGGCACTCGTGCCACGGACTTCCGCTCGTGGCATCGACCTTGACAACACTGCCTTAACCCATAGCCGCAAGGTCGCAAGGCCGGCCGCTGGTAGGCCTTAGCTCATAAAGAGCTGTTGTACAAAGTACATACATACATAGCAAGGCCATTACGGTATCAAAAGAACAACTATGCCACGTGGGGGTCAACGAAGGACCTCGTAATAAATTGCAACATAATGTAATGAAAATTTTATATATATATATATATATATATATATATATATATATATATATTATACTCATTCTATTACTATTCACATACATTATAACTCATGAAACATTATTAACAATGTAATGCAATCTTTTTATGAATGTTAGTATTACAATATTTTCAGTTCTTCTAGTATGGCGAGGGCGTATACATTTTGAACATTGGGGTCCTTCCGCAGAGACACTAATGTCCACGTCCTATTTTTGAAAAACTAGTCCAACATTCACTTTGTTGCTTCGATCAATCATCGACAGATACTAAAATAAGTTTTTTTTATGATTAAGGGCAGGGATGGCTGTGAAAGAACGCCGGAGTTTTTACAAAACGATTAAGCGTGGAGATGGTTTGGACATTTTTTTTACATCCGATAAGCGCCGAAACACACTTTTATATACTTAAATGGTTGTATTTATCATGATATTTGCCAACTAAAGAACAGTTCTGACTTGTTGAAATGACACTTGTAAAAGAAATATTGAAAGGCAGATTTCTGCTAATATAATATCAAATAATTACATATTTGATTAAAATACATTAATTTTTAACATGTCAAGGGAAGCTTTGACTTGATAAAAATGCTTGTAAGTGAAGCATTAAATGGCAAATTAGTGCACATAAAATATCAATTACATATTAAAATAATACACTTTAGTGTTCAGCATATCAAAAGTGCCTTTAACTGGCAAGACACTTGTAAGTGAAACTTTAAATGGCAGATTACTGCACATACACATTGAATTATTACACATCGTAAGGATACATCATAAAGTATGTGAACTCCTTGGAAGTTGCCAGCTGCTCTGATTCCAATGCGTGACGCAAAGCCAAATGGAACAGGTTACGCTCTTCATATCCATTCAGCAGTTGAAGAACTGCCACATACAGCCTGGTAATTCAACACCGAGCACCTTTTCACATTGTTCCCGTGACAAGAGCACAGACAGCTGTTGTAATCGAGACGAAGCATGAAATTGAAGGCCTTCATTCAACTAGGCGAAGCCATGTGCCACGTGGCTGCTCATTACGAAACACACCAAATGCACAATTTGCACGAGCAACGAGAAAAAACATGTTACCACATAAACTACATCGTTCCTGCCTGTGGTATTTTACGTCACTTAGAGGCGGTTGTAACATGGATGTATACCGTATGAAACGTATAACACGGATGAACACGGATGAAAAGTACACACCGCCCGAGCGTTCATGTTCGCGTTTCTTTCGCTCGTCTCCCTGACCGTTAAAGAGCAAAGCGTTTACTCGGGAAGAAGCTAAGCGGGCGTCAAAGCTAAGCGGGGAAAAGATAGGTAACTTCACTTTATCGAACACCATGCTGCAGTCTGTCAATGACACCCTATTCCGCAATGGTATGCAACTGTTAAAAATGTAACATTCTTACACTACTTCAAAACTAGGTTTTGGAAACTTCTCTCAAGGCTCACGGTAAAATGAATTATATGTACGAGACTCACTCCATGTTACAATTCTAGAATACGGATAGTCGCGATATCATCTTTGCGGCATGTCCTTTAGAGATACTACTGCATATCTTCAGTAATGATTCTCTAATGTTCTGAGCTATAATGAGACGGAACGGAGATGATTATAGTACGATGTAACCTACGTGGTAGTTTGTGTGTGATGTCACCTCTCGATTAACCATATTCCAATCCGTGGAAATCAATGATTTTTAGAAATTGTGAAATAGCAAATAAGAACATAAAGAATAGCCAGATCCATTTAAGCAATTATACAACTGTAATAATTTTGTAGTTATTAAGACACAACATTCGAAGGTAAGCATTCCCACTCCCACAAGTTGTAAGTGCTGTTTGCTTTTACCGGAGCAACCTACATGAGTGGAAAGTGAAAAGGTAACACAAAGAGAAAGTATGAAATGCATAGGCATGTCGTCAAAGTGAAAGGATGATATTTGAATAGGCTTTAACGAAGATTCCTTGATTTATTTTTACCGGAACACGTCCAGCCGATAATTAATTAAGAAATATAGTTAGGGAAGTATGATTAAATATGACGGCACGACCAAAAGAACTGAAGCACGGACTTCGGGCACATCAAATAATGGCGAAGGATAAAATGGTTAATAGGGAGTTTTTGGCACCTGAAACAGTAAGCACTATCGATCTTCTGCTCATGCGCAGTTCAAGTTTCGCATCACTTTAGTGCATCTGCGCATGCGCAGAAGATCGATAGTGCTTAACGTTCGAGATGGCAAAATCTCCCTAATTTCGACGAATTCCCTAATTTCCTGGCCCCGCCCCCGGCCCCGCCCCCGGCCCCGCCCCCGGCCCCGCCCCCGGCCCCGCCCCCGGCCCCGCCCACGTGCCCGCCGCTCATCCGCGTCCTATCTCGCCTCCTTGCCCCACCCCCGCCCCGCCTCCCCCGCCGCCCAACTCCGGCCGCGCTACCTCGCCTCCTCTCGACAACCAGCAACCACTCTCAGTTAAGATTAAATAAGAGGGGTTGTGTGTACCAAGACGCAACGATGGAAATGTGTATCGTGGCGAAATATGGAAAACTTCTACCAAGAAGTATTATATGTGCGCCTTTTTTTTGAAGTACCTCGTGACTGGTGTTTCCCTGCAAAGCGTCCGGGCTGCAAGCGGCGGGCGCGGGCGCGGGCGGCGGGAGCCACGCCCTGCTGCGCCGCGTGCTGCTGGCCTACCCGGCGCAGGTGAGCGCGCGCACCGCCCGGGAGGGCCGCCCCGCGCACCTGGTGATGCGCTCGCCGCTGCCCGCCGACCCGGGCCTCTCGTGCGTCGACCTGCGCCACGGCGACACGCTGCAGCCCCTGCTCTGCCTCTGGGTGAGCGCCGGCGCCCCTCACCCCGAGATCCCGGGGTGCGAGTCCCGACGGTGGTGGCAAGATTTTTCACACCAGCTGCATAGCTATACTGCGATTTTTCTAACTTTGCCCCTATTTCGTGACGTTCTCAGTCGTGCCGCCAGATATCACATGATCGCGTCAGTTTCAAGCAGTGCTTGCGATCATGCGAATCCTAACGGCACGACGGAGAAAGACGCGAAATACCGTGTGATATTCCATCGTGGACATAGGGGCTTGAAGGGCAGAGTTAGAAAAATCGCATTATACGACGAATTCAGCCGCTGTCTGGAGGAGAATTCTAGCAGACGGCTGATCGCTAGTTTTTCGTGATTTCTCCGAACAATACCAGATGAATGCCGGAGCAATATCCTACAAAGTGGATCACGGACCTTGCGCGATATTTCCTTTCCATTCCTTGTCCTGTCCTACCCCTTCCACACACTTACACTTACATGCATTACACTGCCACACATGTCAGGGGACCGGTCGGGAGCTTAGAGTTTGTCGTGTCTGGGAAGTGCCCCGCTGGTGGTAGATACCTGGTTGGGATAATCCCGCTAGCCGACGGTAGGTCTGCATCGGATATCTCGCCATTCAGCGGGGAAGGATCACCGCCACCTCCCGAGTAAAAGGCATGCACTACACTGATGGGAGTGATGACCTTAGCAGCTGACTCTCTCAGAATCACTAGTATTCAATCAATCCGTCGGTAGTACGTTTGAACCTTCTCACTGACCCCCATATTTAACCTTTCAAAGCGGTCGTCTTAAGATGGCACGTCCTTCTCACCTCCATTGATTGATTTATTGTGTTTCCGGGAGTATCAACTGTCATTAGTCCCATAAGCGTAGTTCATGTTTTTATCGTGGGAAGTGGCGATGTCTGCGTCTGCTGGATAGCGAGATTCGGCGCCGACATACACGTTGGCTTTCGGGGTTTTTCCCTAAGCAGGTATCTCCCACCAGCGGGGCACAGCCACAGCGGGGACAAGCTCTAAGCTCCCGACTGGTCTCCCTTCATGTGTGATAGTGTAGTTCACGTAAATATGAGGAGTGAGGATAGGATAAAGAAGAGAAAGGTAAGATCGCGCGCGGTCCGTGGCCCGATTGTTAGTGTACTGTTCTCGCAATTGGCTGTAGTTAATCGAAGAAACCACAAAAACTGCCGATCAGATCAGCCGGCCGTCTGGATGGTCATTAGGTCCACCCCGGTCAGAGACACTGCACTGACAATCAATTGATGCTCTGAGCCACCTAGGCCGTTTTCACCTCGATTTGTAGGTATCCATAGCAACAGATCTTGGCAGTAGGATGCCATGTGGACTGTCCACATCCATCTCCACTCGGCATCCTACCGCCAGGATCATTTGTTACAGATACGTACTTCTCAAATGTAAGGAAGTCTGCAGAGCACTGCTGCATGACTTTTGTTTCAATGGCAGTTGCAGATTGGCACGTTTTGAACCAGAGCGACCGTCATACTAATGGCAATTCTGCTAATGATACTGATTTACTCCTAATGATAATGATGAAAAAAGCAGATGCCCATTCTGAGTATCCGCTTTTCATAAAACTCTCGAGTTTGAAGTTTCAAGTGATTGAACTCTTGAGAGCCATTTTTCGTTAACATTTAAAATTCACTGCTCCCATTTGAGGAGTTGAACTCTGATTCTGGTAGCAAAGTGCTAATGACCATACATCTCGGGCCGGCCATTTAAGAATGATTTCTTTTTATAATTTTAAATTATTTTTTTTAAATTTCAAATCTGCTGAACGCTTTCAAAACAAACATCGTAATTTGTTTTGCTCTTTCCTGTGATAGCAACTTAGGCATGTAGTGATCTGCGCAGGTCCGGATGACAGTGACGGACACGGCCGCCGGTCCTTCACTGCAAGACGACGCCCCGCGGCCCGTGCACTCGCCGCCCGTCAGAGACGTCCCCGCCCCCGCCCCCTGCCCCGCCCCCGGCCCCGGCCCCACCCACGTGCCTGCCGCTCCTCCGCGTCCTCTCTCGCCCCCTTGCCCCGGCCCCGCCCCGCCTACCCCGCCGCCCACGCCCGTCGTGCCGAACGCCCCGCCCGGCCGCGCTCCCTCGCCTCCTCTCGACGACCAGCAACCACTCTCGGTGAGTACGTTAACATTAAATAAGGGGAACTGTGTGTACCAAGATGTAACGATGGAAATGTGTACCATGGTAAAGTATGAAAAACGTGTACCAAGAAATATTTATTATATGCGCACCCTTTCTTGCGTCCTGGAATGTCTACCCCCACTCCTTTGTCAACATTAGTTGAATAAATAGTAAATTATAGCAGCGAGCGTCGTAGACAAAATATGATAACCAGAAATGTTCGCTCCCGAGTAATAGACATTATTTTGAATCGAGAAATGAACTACAAGTCTGATATAAAATTCCTTTTTGAAAATTACCAAACTCTCCACTCCTCTCGCAAACTAGCGAAGATAGGACTCTAGTAAACGTGAGCGGATAATACATTAGGATGATTTTCATGTCAGGAAGGTTGCAAATTCTTTGATATACTCTTCTTAAAAATTAAAATGTAAATGAAATTGTAGAAAAAGAATTCAGAGTAATTTAACAACAGTAATTGGTACTGTTGTTACCGAGCACTTATAAGTAATAAACAATATTTTTGGGATTTTTATTAAAATAAGACAGAACATGTTCCTTCCGTTGTTAGGTTAAGTACTTTTTGTCATCTCAGCTGACGCAGAAAGACGCCTTCATCGGTAAATATTATCATTTGCGCACGAGCAGTAGCATAATTCAGTTAATATCTGGGTTAAGCACCTATCACTACCTTCTCAGCAAATTTGACGCAACACTGGAAAAAGAAGTTGCGATATTTTAAGTTAACAATCAGGTGAAATACTGTGTTCTAGAGATGAAGCACGACGCATTAACCGCAAGATTAATCAAATGTTGACATATGTTCAGGAACTCTATCACAGTGCCCTGAATTCAGTTACTGAGCAAACATCACCACTTCTTCAGAAAAGGTAGCGCAACACGTTGCAGCCCTACCTTTCATGCCTTAAATACATCTGAACAGGAGATGCAGCGCGACACTTTTATTGTCAGGTTAATAAAATATCCTCTGTTTAGGAGCTGTAGAGAAACGTCTTAAATTACTAGGTTAACCACTTACAACTGTTTAATAACTGATAAATTTATCGCTAGATTCATAAATAAGTATCATCTCTTCAGAAACACTAGCGTAACTTCTTGAAACAGTACGTACATCTCTTATACCTATCTGCTCAGGAGATGCAGGACGACGCCTTTGTCAATGAGGTAATAAAATACCATCTGCTCAGGAGCAGAAACTTCGCTCCATGAATCACTAGCGTAGTCACTTGTAAATCTTCTCAGGCGCTGTATCGGGATACCTTTATCGCTAGCTTAATAAACTATCTGCTTAGGGGCAGAACCGTAACTTCATGATTCACTAGGTGAATCAGTAATTAATTATCATCTGCTCAGGAGATGCACGACGACGCCTTTGTCAATGAGGTAATAAAATATCATCTGCTCAGGAGCAGAAACTTCGCTCCATGAATCACTAGCGTAGTCACTTATAAATCTTCTCAGGCGCTGTATCGGGATACCTTTATCGCTAGCTTAATAAAATATCTGCTTAGGAGCAGAACCGTAACTTCATGATTCACTAGGTGAATCAGTAATTAATTATCATCTGCTCAGGAGATGCACGACGACGCCTTTGTCAATGAGGTAATTAAATATCATCTGCTCAGGAGCAGAAACTTCGCTCCATGAATCACTAGCGTAGTCACTTATAAATCTTCTCAGGCGCTTTTTCGGGATACCTTTATCGCTAGCTTAATAAATATCTGCTGAGGGGCAGAACCGTAACTTCATGATTCACTAGGTGAATCAGTAATTAACTATCATCTGCTCAGGAGATGCAGCGCGACGCCTTTGTCAATGAGGTAATAAAATATCATCTGCTCAGGAGCAGAAACTTCGCTCCATGAATCACTAGCGTAGTCACTTATAAATCTTCTCAGGCGCTGTATCGGGATACCTTTATCGCTAGCTTAATAAACTATCTGCTTAGGGGCAGAACCGTAACTTCATGATTCACTAGGTGAATCAAGTAATTAACTATCATCTGCTCAGGAGGTGCAGCGCGACGCCCTGCGCCGCATCCGCGAGGCGACGGCGGCGCGCGAGCGGCTGGACCGGCGCCTGGACGCGCTGGAGCGGGAGCTGAGCGACGTGTACGCCACCTACGCGGCCATCCTGGAGCGCCGCGCCGCCGAGATGCGCAGAGCAACGCTCAACCTCCGCGAGGACGCGCACTTGTGCACAGCTCTGCGCAGGCCGCCCCCGCCGCCATCGACAAGCCGCGCATTGGAGGAGCACGTGGCCGCGAGCTGGGATACTGAACGCCTGTTGGAAGGAAATGAAGGGTTCGCGTTTGAGGGCCAGACGGAGCCACCAACGCCGCATTCAAGCTCTTGCTTTTACCATGGGCTAGAAGGAATGGCTCATCCCAGATGCCAGTATTCGGGATACGAAGGTGGTGGTGATGGAGACTCGATCAACGGACCTTCTAGATACCGCGTTCACGATCAGTACCATCCGTCAAGATCGCGTGATGGCGGTCGGATCGTTGGATCGACACCCGGCGCTCCCGACGATCACCTGCAGCAACCCCAGCAAAGCGAAGACGTGCTGGTGCAGGCCTTCATCAGCGCCGCTAGTCGCTCCTTGACCGAACGGTTGGGCTCCACGCGCGTGTCCAAGGCTCTGCTGCGTGCCTTCAGGCGCCGTTGGGAGGCGATGCAAGCGGCGCTCCACGAGCGAATGCGACGTGACGGCGACGAGGGCAGAGCGGCCGGAGCCAGCCTGCTCTCGGCGCCAAACGACGCGTTGCCCATGACGCGACAGTCGCTGGAAGTGTTCGACGCCATCTGCCACACGCTGTTTCAGACGATGGCCCAATCGTTGGGAGGTGAGGAAGGCGTGGAGGAAGCGAGTAGAGAGCGACGTTCTTCAGCTAGGAGCCGCTCGGAATCGAGGGAGTTTTCGAGCAGGAATGAACATGCCAGCGCACATCATAGCGTGTCTCAACACGCTGGCGGTTTTGAGAGGCATTCCGTTGGTGGATTCCGTTCAGAACATTCTAATGTCGATGACATGCATAGAGAGCGGAGGCATTATCAAAATACAGGAAGTAGAAATCATCGGCGAAGAGCAATGGATGTTAGTCAAGATGGTGTTCAATGTGATGTGGTACCAGAAGATACACATTTTATACCAACGTCCACAGAGAATGGTGGGAACTCAAACACTTACATGAATGGTCAAAGGAAAATGGAAACAACATTAAATGGATACAATAGGGAAAATCGCAATCAAATTAAGTTTACACCTGATGCGTCGCAACAATTGAGGGTCGTGGAAACGAGATTGAGAGGTGGTTTTGAAGCTGTGGATCATTCTGCAGAATCCAACAATGCAGGATTATCGTGTAAAACCATACGCGGGAGAAAACATAGCCGTGTTAGTGGAAACAACAAACCACTAAAGAAACGAAGGGTGAGTTTTAGCGACACGGTTCAAGAACGATCCCGCTCTGACGTCACACTCTCGCACTTACTCAGAACCATCCATCGCGAAGCGCTCGGATTGAGCCGCAGCCTCCACGAACTCCTGCGTCAATCCAGTGCTCAAGCAAACGCATCTACAGAAAGCGGATTTCCAATCAGCGAGTCTTCGTACGACGAGCGCGGAGACGAACGGGCTGCGGAATCGTCCGACGAAAGCGAAGACGACGAAGATCTCGTGGCGAGAATGGACATCCTCGCCGGACACGAGCCGGTGGATCCGGGGTACTTGCGCGTGCAAGAATGGCTGCTGCGTGACGTCAGAAGTCGGTCGACGGCTTTGAGCCGCGTCATCGACGGGGTTCTGCCGGCCGATGACGTCGCGGAGAGCAGGGACGGGATCGTGGATCGGGCGCCGCAGCGACGATATTGTCCTGTTCTGGGCGCCGACGTCGGGCGCAATGACGTCGCCATGGCGTCGGCCTCTCTCCGACGGAGCCGCAGCGGGGAAGAAGAGCAGGAGAGGCGTTTCGCCACTCGACCGCCAGGAAGCGTTTGAGAGGCGAGTATTCTATATAGTGGAACCTCAGTTTTCTCAAATTTTCATTCAAGTTCCATGTAAATAATGATAATATAATGCAAACCCAGCCAATTCAAAGGAAGCGCCTATGATGGATACCTGCGTTGATATTAATAGCCAGGAACAGTAGTCATTTCTAACTTTTAGAAATGAACCAAACTGTAATCAGTGTTTAAAGTTTTTTGAAGTAAAGAACTAATTTGTTAGTTCGAAGTTAAATTTATTACTTTCCTCCAATCTACTTTCCTTTATAAGAACAGCAATAGTTTCCAAAGACCTCTCAACTAATGTTCACGAAGGGCAGTAAATTCGACGCGAGCGACTACGTTTGTAGCCAAATTACACAAACAAGACTCATTTTTTCCAAATATTCAAAATGAATTTACTCGAAGATCTGTTTTCATGAGCATATTTCACTAAGAAAACAATTGTAACTTCACAGTTGTAGTTGTAAAAAGACACCGATTTTTTTTAAATTTTTTAAAATTTTCAGAAAATGAGACACATTAACACACATGGGACCTGCACCATTCTCTTAAGCGCCTTTTACGCTAAGTTGTAAATTTAATCAAAACATTTGTGAAGATTTTAAGAAAACGTGGATTAAAGGAGATAAAAATTACCTATGTTTGACACAAAATTTCGCAAAAATACTCATGTTTTTGAAACATTGAAGATGAAATTATTTTTAGATTTTTTTATGAACATAATTATTTTTAAGAAAAATGTTTATCTTCGTAGTTGTGTTTGTAGAAAGTTCCTCAAACAATTTTGAATTTTTTTCAATCTTCGAAATAATCAGAGTTTTTAACAAACGTGATACCTGTGCCATTCTAATAAGAAAGTTTAGTCAAAAGCATTGGAGCCATTTTTTTTTAAATTTTGAAATTGTTTCAGGGACTTCATGTAAAGTACCGTCCAAAATTAAAATATCGTTTTCAAATTCAAGGGGCCACGACATCATCGACATCGATTGGGAAATATCATTTTTTTAGAAATCTGCTGAAAAGTTTAGCCGCTAGTGTTGTTCACAGACAGATGTGTTGCCTTCCATCGATTTTTCGGCGACTCACAAAACATAGATTCTGGCTACACCATGTTAGATGATTTTTTTCTAAATTTAGCATCTGGATTTATCCCCTTTTTTGTTGCGAGGGTCCTGTAATAAGAGTTTTCTGCCACAAATTCGCCGTTTTTCGCGCAGCATTACATAATTTTCTCTCTTCCGCGGTAGCAGTAGTGAGAAATTAAAAAATGAAGCGTATAAATCAAGAACGCAGCTGGTTGCAAATGAAATTGGCGGGAAAGATGAAAAAGCGTGAGAATGAATGGAATGGAATCAAATGGAAAGATATAAGATATGTAAACCACAAAAAACATAAAATGAAGGCAGAATAAGAAAAGGAAAATCCTATGACTATGGAGAGAATAGTCAAATAAGGTAAATTGAAAGTAATAAAAAATAATAAAAACGGTTCTAAAGAACTGAAGAAAGAAAAGTAATCTCTCAAGAAATGTAACTAAACGGTAAGTCAAATCTTGTTAAAGAGGAATACAAAAATTAAAGAGACGAAAGTGACGTGTGAACGGGTGGACAGAGAAATTATTCTAAAGGAAATCTAGAGAGATCAAAGGAGAAAGACAGAGAGAGTCAGAGAGAGAGAGAGACAAAGAGAGGGAGACAGATAGAGGCCGAGAGAGAGAGAGAGACACGGAGAGGGAGACAGATAGAGGCCAAGAGTGAGACAGAGAGAGGTAAAGAGAGGCAAAGAGAGGGAGAGAAAGAAAGGACAGAAACAAAGAGAGACAGAGGCAGGGACAGACAGGTAGAGACAAAGGGAAACAGAGAGAGAGAGAGAGCGAACGAGCTCGCAGCACAGCGCACGTGGAGCCGGCGGCCGGCGGCGTCGAAAGGCCGAGGCTGAGGCCGAGGCCGGCCCCTCGGCGCGACCCGTGGCGGCGCGCGACGGCCCCAGAACGATTAGAGAGGCAGCCAGCGCCGGGGCCAGGGGCCGCGTGCGGTCGCTCTCGGCCGGCGGCTGGGGAGCGCAGAGTTGGGAACCACACCGCACATCCCCCGCCAGCCCATGCACGACGCGACCACGCCCGCCGGCTGCGGAGGCTAATTTCTTGTTCATATATAGGAGGCGGCGTATGCGCAAGATTGGTTTTCAGGGTAGAATCGGAAATGAAGAGATTTTGAGGTAGATTGGGGAGGAGACAAGAATGAAGACGGAAGTAAGAATCAAGGATAGGTAGTGGGATTGGATGTGTTTTATTGAACTGAGCACAGAAAGTTACAATCAAAGAGTAGGCGGACAAAGACATACAAAAAAAGATGAAAGTTCGGAATTCAAACAAAGATCATGTAGGGGTGGAGTCTCTTAAAGGTGAGAGAAGAGGTACGACACAAATCGATTAAATGTGTTTTAATTTAATAAGAATAACGACTAGAATTGAGAAAATGAATTGAGAAATTATAATGGTTTCAAACTCAAAAAAGGGATTTTTGTAAATTGATTTTTTCTTTAATGAAATACGAAAGAAAAATGTTAATGGTGGATATTTATCTCTGTACACGACCACTGTCCAACGATGATGAAGCCATCATTGAAATTTTAGTATTATCGCTTGATTACAATTTCTTCGCTTCTACACTACAAACGTATATATTCACAACTTCATGACAAAAAAAGAGATGTGCTAGAACTGAACATTAATTCTTCCTTTTTCGTTTCCGAAAATACAGAATGTATGCTGAAAATGAGGCCTGCGGGAATTTTTGAAGCGTCTAATGCTCTATCTGAGAAAACAATTAATGAAAAAATTTGGAACAGTTTTTGATAATATTTTTAATTGCCCTTTTTTTCACGCAAAATTATCCTAAAACTATTCATACTTTCCAAAATCTGACATAATCTAACGAAAATAGTTGTCATTAAACGACAATTGAGCTTCAATTTTCTAGTTTTAGGAAAATGCGAAAAACGTTTTGAATTTTTGCAATTTTCAAAAATCCAGAGTTGACCGAAAATGAGATATTACATTTTTTAAGAGTTCACTGCTCTATCCGAGAAAAAAATCAATGAGAAAATTTTGAAAATGTTGACGGTTAATGTAAAGTACTCTCAAAAGCAAAATATTCGCTTCAAATTCACAACATCTCATTTTCGTCTAGATCGAAGAACCACAAAGATTTTGGAGAAAAAAGTTCTAACGGTTTAGGCTCTAGGATTGCAAACCGATGGTCCGAAAAACGGACGTTTTTTCGTCAGCCAAGTTTTAGGTGTCAGAGACCCACAAAATGTGGATTCTGTGTATCGAACGTATTAGGGGAAGCAATTTACTACACACATTTTGATACCAGAGCTTCAAAATACGAGATTTTCTGACGAAAATTTGAACTAACCGCTATATTGTTATATTATTTTCTCTACTACGTAAGTACGTAGTAGATGTGAAAGTATTAAACACAAAACAAAGACAAATTATCGCCTAGGTTTAACGTTCATTAAACAATTGTTAAAAATAACTTTGAGAGAGATTCGTAAAACATTTTTACAGCTTTCAACTACTTATAAATGTACATCTTCATTTTAATACATTTCCTTGCATTGTTTTTCAGTGTTTGTCAGCTAAATAAAAAAATACACATATTTTAATAACAATTTATCTTTTAAAATAAAGCGATATATTTGTATACAATAGCATTAAAACTTAAACCCCATTAAAAAAGCAAACTTCTCCGCAAAGTATAAGACCTCGCGCAATCTCACACATCCTTTCAAGAGGAGATGTCTTTCTTCTTCTTCCTCTTCTTCCGTACCTCGCAACTCAGACCTCCACAGCCCCAATCAAAACTCCATTGTTCGTCCCTCCCCAAGGGTCGAGAAGCTCTAATCCGAACGAATATGGTGGCTTCCTCTTGAGAGTCTTAGGAGAGAAATACGTTAGCCCAGTTTATGTTGGCAGCCCTGAATTGCTTTCTCTGCGTCGCTATTTGTGGGCGTACGTGCGGAGACTCGCTTCGAGCGCAGCAAGAAGACGGAGCGTGGTGGCGGGCGGACCATCCACCGCGCCGCCGCAGCAGTGCTTCGGCGGAAAACAAACCATGCTCGCGCAAGAAGACGATGTCTTTGCAGGGAATTGAATGCTCGTGGCGTAACTCAGGGGTCGCATAGGCCAAGAATTAATTTTGTTTTTGTTTTTTTTGTTCACGTAGGACTTTAGGAGTGCTGTACAAGTCATACACTTGTTGACGTGTACCCTATGTTCTGACGTTCATGGTTGTGGATGGAAAATTTAGGAGAGATTGATTTATTGATTGATTAGTAATGCAGGGCGTGTCAACAGATAAGGCCATTATTCCCGTCAGTGTATGTTTTTTTTTCCTCGGGAAGGGGGGGTGGTGATCTTTCCATGCTGGTTGACGAAATCCGGTGTCGGCCAATGACGGCTTGTGGGGATCTTCGCCAACCAAATATTTTCCTTCAGCGTGGCACCGCCTCAGCTGAAACAAGTTCTAAGCTCCCGACCGGACTCCCGGCGTATGTGGAAGTGTAATGCATGTGTGTGTAAGTAAGGGTTGAGGATAGAGCAAAGAACGGGAAGGAAAGATCGCGCGCGGTCCGTGGCCCGTTTGTTAGGGTACTGCTCCAGCATTCGTCTGGTATTAATCGGAGAGACAACAAAAAACTATCGATCATAGCAGCCGTCCTCCAGACCGCAGCTGATTTTGACCAATCTCTCTATCTAGCTTTCCAATGTAAGCTACCTTGCCTAGCAGAAGGTCCATACCCACAAGGGTTGTAATGCCTCTTAATAACTAGTGGTGCTAAAACAACACGTTCTTTCTCGCCCTATTTAAACGCAAAATTACCCAAAAAGGACACACATTTTCAAAAAATTGTACATGACCGTATTTCAAAATCTACCTTTAAGGAACAGATTTCATTAAGGGAAAAACTTCGTTCTCTACACCATATTTGAGTAATTCTCCTAGCGTGCGTATGTTCGGATGTGTGGTTCCGTCACTCACCGCTAGATGACTTCCCGCGCACCTGTCGAGACGTGTCATTCGACGCGTCTCGTTCTACTGATGGGGAACTGATAGTTTGTTATTGGATCCGTTCGGATGATTCAAGTATATTTATAAACACGTGTTTCTGCGTGTTTTGGCGCAGCCATATTTGTGAGTATGCCGTGAATTAAATCAATGTCACGTAAAAAGATCTTTGTAGCTGGCGTTGAATAACTCTGGTATCCAAAGACATTTTTTGTTCAATACGCCACTGACTTTCATAACATTGGCAACACTGATGTTGATGTCCTTAAGTGAACAAAGGAAGTTTAATTAAACAAGTGAATCGTGCGACATATTTCATATTAATTTTTATCCGAAAGCCGAGCACCATATTTGTAAAATAAATTTGGAAAAACTAAGAACAGTATTGCCTTGTAACTTATTAATTTTGAAGAATTTCAAATGAATACGGATAAAACAAAACTGTGAGTAATGTTAAAGAATAAATGAACGTAGGTACAATCGACTTCTCACTTTTACGTTCCTAAGTATACAAATACCGATTTTCAAATGAATGGGGCCATTTTTTGAAAATGTTGAAAATGTCCCAGGGGCTTCATGTGAAGGACCCTCCGAAATTAAAATATTGGTTTCAAATTTAAGAGGCCGCGACATTAGTTAGATCCATTGGGGAATATCAATCTTGGAGCAAATCGGCCGTTTAGCTGCTAGCAATGTTCACAGACGGACGGACAGACAGTCAGACGGACATACGTTTTGCCCTCATTTGATTTTTCGGCATCAAGGACCCACAAAATGTGGATTCTGTTGACACCACATGTTGAAGGATTTTTCTTCTAAATTTAGCAACTGGATATATCTACTTTTTCCTTACCAGGTCCCTGTACTAAGAGTTTTTCTGTCGAAAACTCGCCTTTTTCGTGCAGCATTTCATAACGTTCTCTCTACTCCGTAGCGAGAGAAAAAATAGCAATCGTCAAAAATCCTACCATCGCATCGTCAGGACTTGAACCCAAGGACCACCCATCAAAGGCAATTTTGAATTTAATCAAAGGGAATATTAAAGGCAAATTTCTATACAATTAGATGCTATATTGATCGTCAAAAAGAAAAATAATGTTTATTTTAACAAAACAATGATAAATAATGAATTAGTTTGTTTGTATTGTATACGTTTTAAAATAAATATTTAATACCCCTGTAACAAGCAATGTACTTCAGCTTCGGTGTCAATGACCCCCATTTCGATCAGGTTTTTGTCCAGTTTCCCTGATCCATTGAGCAATTGCTGAGATGGCCCCTTGTTTTGCTTCTGGACGTAAATGTAGCTTCACTGTGCGCATGTTTTGTTGAGCACTCCTTTTGCTTCTGATACATTTACAGTTGAAATTTATTTTCTATAACTGGGGAACAAACATTTTTCAAATATTTTTATTTTTCTAAAATAGTAATTATTTTCTAAATTCTTGCTTCTAGTTTTTCATTTTTTTTTAAATTCTGGGCCTCAAGAAAATGTGCGCAGACAAATCTCTTTCCTCACACGTCATATACAGTTTTTACTGTTTTTTTGACAAATAAATAAATAAATAAATAAATAAGGCACTGCGGTGACTTCAATTGACACTCTGAGCCAACTAAGTCACTGCTAATCTTCGAAACATATCGAAAAATTATATCAGTAATGTAGTATGTAAATAATTACCTAGCATTATCCTTTTTATGTAATTATTTTTAAAATTTTGACAAAGTAACTAATGATATGGTTGTGATCTAGAAATATTACTAAGCTATAATTCCACTGAAATAGAAATCTGTGTAATTATAATCTATTATATTTTCATATTTATTTTTAACACATTGCAATGATTTGAGGTAAGAAAATATATCATTTATTTTAATATAATCGCACCTAAACTGCAGATTAAGCACTAGATTGAACATGAAAAATCCCATTTTTATTATTTTCCTGGTTTACATAGGTGTGTACACAACTAAAATCAGTTTAAAAGTTGTCAAACTTATCAGCTTATAGAAATAACCGAAGTAAACACTATTTCCGAGAGCCTTGTTCCGCGTATTTGAGAATTTAAAAGTATCGCCGGTCATTAACTTCCTTAACAGTAACACTTTTTTTATTTACAACAATTTAATAGATTTGATGTTAAAAATATTTGAAGGAAAGTGAAAATAATTCTGTAAAACTAGGTTTTTGATTTCAGAACTCTATTATTTCGTATCTTCTTTATGATTCACATTCTTCTGTGTCATTGAATTTATTTAAAATTTCAACGACATATTGGGTGGAAATTTGAAATTAAAATATATCCCTCTTGTTCGATTAAAGTTTGCAATTTATTACCCGCTTTCTCCCGACAAACTGCCCGGCGGCAGTGAATTCAATGCAAGCCACTGTAACTAATGTGAGGCGACAACAATTAAAGCGAGAATTACGCGTAGAAAAATGACTGCGGCGGCGCGTTCCGCAATGAAAAAAATCACGCTCACGCAGCGCTGCCTAAATCGCACCCCCCTCCAACATCACCTCCTCCTACCCCACCCCGTGCAAGGGCCAATGAGGCAAAGCAGCGCCGACTGATGGAAGTTTCGTGTTAAAACTAAAAGAGAAATCCTTGATTGATGAGTTTGATAAATCAGTCTTGTGGTCGCGGTCCTGAGCGCAATCCACTGAGCGGACGCACATGAAATGTATGGAGTCCATGGGTTTATTTGTCTGCCGTGACGGGAGGTGATCGGATAACGTATACAAAAACGTGCGCGATAGGATACAAGGAAGTCTTTTGCGATGGCTCTCTGCAGGAATGTATTGGTTTAACCCAGAACACAAACAGTGACAAAAGATCGAGTATATTGAGTTTTGATGTAATTATTGAATTTGATTTTGAATAACCTCAATAAATAATTGAAAGGTTATAACTACAAAATTTAAATGTCAAAATATATTGCGAGAAAATAACCTAAAAATAAAGCTGAAAAAGTATGTAATTAGTGCATTAACGGTATTTAATTGGACTTAAAATCAAACTTGTTAACATAGTTCTTAAAAATGATGGATATTTAATAAATATATCACTAAATTAAGGGATGCCATGATATATGATGGAAACTATTATAAATGAGGGAAATCATTATGTATTAAGGGGAATCACTCCCAATGTATTTGAATCGGTGATTTCATAAAGGGCATGAGTTACTAAGAATTTTTCAGGAGAGACAAAAAACATCTTTGTTCGATACAAGAGGTTTTCCAAAATTTGGAAAAAATACTACTGTAATGCCTTAATATAGATAAATATGAAAAATGTCAAATATTGCTTTTTGTGCAACAACACCCTGAAAATTAATTATGTTGTTTTACGACTTGTGCTCTTTTCGCAATCAACTGACCTAGACTACATTTTACACGTGGAAATCGTGTACTGAGCTGCAAACAAAGGTACTTTATTTTCTAACACATGAAATTTAATACATATCAGTATGTATAGTCTGTTCTTTAGTCAGTTTCATCCCATTTTTCAGCAGAAATATCCTGACTGTTGGCTCCTTCCACACGGTTTGGCCATTCTATCACTTCATTATAAAAAGACATGTTCTCTGTTGGTATGTACTTAAGAGTCTTCTTGATGTCATTGATTTTTTTTCATTTGGAGGAATCTTTTCTTCATAGGGTCATGCAGGATCTAGTGGAGATACTGAACACCAGCGCGCTCTTGCAACTACAAAGGAATGTTCAATTATCCCATCAATAAATTCCATTGTTTTTACTTCAGCACGATATTTATTTGACATCGTGTCACAAATATTGTAAGCAATGTTGGATGAAAGCTAAATTTTTATCACGTAGAATCTTTGTCTCCTAACTTTCACTGAAGAGTGAAAGTTTTTTTAATGTGTAGGCCACCAGGATTTGAAATTTAGAATTTCTTGTGTTTCGGCATGCATGTTCTATATTGAAACTGTTCCCTGCCTGATGCATAACAGAAGAAATTTCATGTGGAGTATATAATATGTCATGTCTCCATAACTTTCTTTTCAGTACTCCAAAATCCCGATCACAGGGCAAGAATGTGTGTCACCGCATTTGAAAAATTGAACAATTTTCTCAAATTTATTATTCATAGTAAAACTGAACAAAACACGAATAACCGTATGATTTTTGTTTTGACCTGGACAGCTGTCACTGAACCAGTTATTTTATGGTTTCTGTAATATTTGAAAAGTTGTCCCTGCGGAATCAACAAGCCTCATTAGGGGATTTTCTAGCCATTCCTTCATGACACTAATGCAGATTCGGATTGTCAGTGAGCAAATTGTGAATGCAGAAATTATTAACACCTAATTGTCTATAGTAAAAAATTTACTGCGCGGTAAATAAAATATTCGCATTTAATCAAAAGCAATCCCAAATACATACTCTTTCTCCTTGGACATTTTTTTACCTTGTCCATTTTGACATCTTCCATAGTACGAAGACGTACATATTACTCTGTACATTAATAATTTTTGCTTACCCAGGTAACTAAACACCATATTAAACACAAACACGATCTGCAAAATAAACACGTATTCCTAGAGTCTGCTAGAAAAAGAACCAATAGCTGATTTTGTGCATCGAATACGAGGATGTTCTCTTTTCAATTCAGGGAGCTACCAACTGTTGAGAACAGAATGGGCATGAGTCTTTGACTCACGCCCTTTGAACAGTCAACGAGAATTTGACATGTCTGTATTTGAGACTGGGTTAATGGTACTCATGTCCGTTGTACACCATACGATGTATCAACCTTCAAGAAAATATATGTTCAAAACTCAATTTATGAAGAAAGGTGACTCATACCCTTTATGAAATCACCGATTCATTTATTATATTGAGAAATGCATTAGAAATAAAGTTCATTTCGTACTTACTAATAATATATTTCTTGCATCTATGTACTTCATTGTGGTGATAGTCTTGAAAAACTAGGGATAGTCAGTGTACTATATCAAAAACAAATATTTTTAAATTGTGGGTTAAAACCTAAGAATAAAGCATATTTGTGCAGGTAATCGTTTTTACTTTCCCGTATACGTGCGTATACATGGAGTGATTTTCCAGAATTTCTCAAAAACGGCACCAATTTTTTTCTTTAAACTTTTTGTAGGGATAGTGCTAAATGTACACTATGAGATGACATTAACGTAATGTAGTTTGGGCGGTCATAGATGGCAGTTCTCAAGTGTATTGGCAAGTCCAAATAGCTAGCCGAGACCAAACGAAACAGAAAACTAATACGGGAAAGTCTGTGCCTTTCTGTAGCACCACTAGTCATTATTGGGATAGTATTTTTAAGCACAAAGATGTGTGTACATCTTTATGAATTCAACACTTTAGAACACATTTGCTAGCACTAAAATGTGTTTATTTGAAGTGACTTTCCCATTCTCATTCAGTGATTTTGTGTTGTACAATGTGCATGTTTCTATCGTTGCGTGTGTTTTTCGAATGTATGTACCCAATTGACATATGATATAATATGGAGCACATCCTCTACTATCCATAGGTTTATACTGCAAAAAAAATTGTACGAATAATAATTAAACGTTAATCACGTACGTGTACGTGTAGTAATAATTAAACGTGATTTTTGCAAGCCTCTCTTCATTGAGCTTGAAATCATAGTTTTGTTTTGTGAGAACATATTTTCGTGCAAAGCAGATATTTACATGTCGTAGCAATCATACTCATCTCGTGTCAGTATCAACAGCAGTGTCTGTACCAGACATCCACCTTACGTTACTTGACAACCCAGTCAGACGGCACCAATTTAAATCAATATACTCGTACAATTTTAGGTCCCTAGTAAACTATTTCTGCTGCATAACTGTTTCTACATGAGTATACATTTACTGATAAAAAAAGGATTTTTTATTTTAACAATGATATTTAATGCATGAGTTAACATTTTCACTGAACAACTGTGAAATGTACAAACAATGTCTCGTCATAAACTATTACGTGATCGTTGACATCATTCACCTTAGGACGGTTATAATCGTGACCAGTTCCGAATTTATAGTAAAATTTTGGGCGCCAGGAACAGGTTACGATAATTGAAACCAATACTTCCACAGCTAATTTTAACGAATGGATAAACGTCCGGCTAGCTGGGTCAATGGGTCCCGTAATAGATAATCGCTATCGTCTAGATAGCCGATTACTTGATCTACCAACTATACAGTATGGCGAGGAATCTGAAAGGAAATAATTATATATCTCTAACTACTTAACAATTGTGATTGACCGAATGAAAATCTTTTCATTTCCAAAAGAAAAATTTAACAATTTATTTAACAATTTGACAATTGTTCTGCCTTTAGGTCATGACCTATTAAAATAAAACCTTTGTACTGCAGTACTTATCTAACGTCTTGATCGAGGACGCCCCGCAGTATCTTCCCACTTGAATGCAGATGATCCCAAGTCCAGCTTCTTTCTTCTGATCTTGCGACACGGCCGACGTATCCAGCCCTCACTGCCTAGAATATCTGTTGGTTCTTACGTGATATTTACAGTTTCCAATTCTCCCCAACTACGTGTTAAAACATTAAAGTCCAAACCGCAATATAAAAAACTTTCCAAGTCCTACGCGAATTTACTTCTGCACATTAACTTTCAGAGTCCGAAAACTATTGAGTCTCACGTCAACACTTACAAGTCCCACTCCCCTTATGCTAATCTCGCGAGCGATCTGTACTACTCGACGACCTCTATCAGAATGTCATTTTCTCCTCCGTTTTTCGCCCTCAACGCCTCGGTATCCGTCCTTCGTTCTTATTTTTTTAAACAAAACGACAAAATTCGACAGTCTATTCTCCCTTAGCCAATACATTCACTTCTTGCCAAATCAAGTAGCCACGCCCTCGATAGTCATTCCTTTTCAGACCAATCCCACATTATTTTATATGTCTTTCTAGCCAGCGCCCCCACCTATTCAAGGCCTGAATGGAGTTTATTGACCTTGCCAACCACTACGCCGGCGTTGCTAAGGCTGTATATTGCCATTTGCCGATCCTTTTAACCCAACCCATTTACAGCATATGTTATTGACAAAACCTATAATATTTTGGTATATCACAACTGAAAAATACTACACGTGCCTTTGACAAGAAATGTACCACAGTTTCTGGGACGACTGCCACCTCGATCAGGTTTTTTGTCCAGTTTCCTTGTTCCACTGTGCAAATGCTGGATTGATCTTTATTCTGTTACGGACATAAATTAAGCTTCACTACATCCACGTCTCCATTTGCAAGTTGTATAAGTTGTAAAGCCTGGAGGATTGGTTGTTATGTTGATAGCAATACCGTAAAATGAAGATTGTAGTTTGTTTAACAATGAAAATAAGTTTTCTATAACTCAGGAGCAAACTTTTTTGTTTTCAAATCTTGCTCACTTAGCTTTATTGGTGCTTTTATTCATTATTCAACTATGTATTCTATTTTTTTGAGTCTGCGCTTGCTATTCGGAATTGCCACATACTCGTGCCAGGTGCCATTTATCGCCGCCTAAAGTACATTTTTTTACATTTTCTTAATTTTTCGCTTACCTAGTGGTAGAACGGAAGTATTAATTTTAGAGTGTTAAGAACACTAATACCTCCTCCTAAATGTCAATTTTCTTTGAGAAATTTGGAGCCGTTTTTAAGAAAATGGCGTTTAAGCGCTACTAAAAATGCCAAATTTGAAGCTCTTTTTCACAGAAAATTTTTGAATTTTCGAAACACTTCATTTAAAGTTATTTGAAGCACTTACACTCATAAATATAATAATGTTTACAAATTTCTGGTAATGTACATATTAACTTTGTGAGAGATCTTTCAAAAAAATTACTTTTGTGTAATTTTTGAAAATACAAAGAAAATGAACTTTTGGTAATAAAGAGTACAATTAGCACTAACCGTTCGAAAAGTTTAAAGAAAAAATTTGGAGCCATTTATGAGAAAACGGCGTTTGAGCGTTTCTGAAAATGCGGAATTTGAGCTAATTTTCACAGAAAATTGTTGAGTTTTTGAGGAACTATACTTGACATTATTTAACGCACATATATTCATTAATATAATAATTTGAACAAATTGCTACTAATGTAAATTTTACTTACGTGAGAGACAGGTCTCGAAAATTACATTTTTTGTAATTTTTGAACAACCAAACCCAGGAGTGTCCCGGGTTTGGGGTGTAACCGGGGAGTGCTGGCAATTGATCTCTGAGATCCACGCCACGTCAATTTTTTGTTCCTGAAATATTGCGATACATTAGTCGTCTGGTATTCCATGTATTCCTCCATTGTCCTTTTCTGAGAACACCTGGCCTTCGATTTTTATCCATTCGTTCAATCATTTCCCGTAAGCATGTTGAATCTTGGTCGCTGCGTTGCGCGATATCTGTCGGATACTGTAGCGTCGCGAGGTGGCGCACGTGCCGTTTCGCTGGAAAGCCCGGCCTTAAGCCGGATGGGGGATGGGGGTTGGAATGCGGCGGCGCCTCGCCGGCGCGCGCCGGGCAGGAAAATTCCAGCCTCAAAATAACCTGGACAACAGGGCGTGCCTGAGCGCGAGTTCATTGATGACGGTTGCTCTCTGCTGAGGGCTGGCTTGCGAGCCGAATGACGCCAGCCGCTGGTAGAGTGGGGGACGAGCCGTGGGGTATTTATTGCGGCGCCGACATGCGCTCGGGGGATACGCTAGTGAGTCGAAAGACGTGAGGTATCTCCGTGCAACCTTGCACGTTTTGGCATCCGGCCATGTAACAATCTAGTTACGGGGACTTATGTCCGACAGCTCGCACTTCGCGCAGCTTCTCATGCTCTCGAGCAGAGGCTCTGGGCTAAGCCTAGGGACGGTCGCGGGGTTTCGCGGCTTAGAGAATAGAAAGGTTGCCTAAGGTTTTCAATTTTGTAACATTATCTTGTAATTTATTATTGTAAATATACTGTACATACTATTCAGAATCTGTCGTCTGTGCTTTTCATGTCCAGTACGTCACAATACGTAACGTGTGCTGGCGCCCGCATTGTGAGTTCCTGGTAAGCGGTTCGTGTCATGGATTTTCAGCATTGCCTATTCAGAAAACGTAATCATTTGTACTATCTAGGATCCAGTGACAATTTTTTCCCAAAGAGAGATTCGCAGGAGACGTCTGCAGGAAAATGAAAAAAAAATAACTTTGCAGAATGGAAAAGACAAAAACCCTCAAATATTTTTTGTGAATAATGTAAAATATATGATTGTTTAGAACAGGTCAAAATAATTTATGGAAATTATATTTAATGTCATTAAATCAGATAATAAGATATTTAATGATTTTTGCGTGTACTTTGTCAATTTTTACTTTCCCGTATACGTACGTATACACGGAGTGATATACGTAGAATAGGGAAAATTATGTAATGCTGCGCGAAAAAATGGCCAATTTTCGGCGGAAAAAAATTAATTGCCGGGCCGTGAAAACGAAAAAGTGGATAAAACCCGTTGCTAAATTAAGAAAAAATTCTCTAACACGTGCTGTAGCCAGAAACCCTGTTTTCTGGGTCCTTGATACCGAAAATCCAATTGTGGGAGGATGAGTTCGAGAGATAGAGAGCAGTGGACTTTTCTTGCTTTTCGAGACGTTTGTTCTCCTCCCCCCAACACCTTCAATAGTTCAACTTACATGGATCGAAGGACCAGCTTTTAAACAGGTTGCATCTGTGTATTGAATTACTGCTATTACGGTTGGGAAAATAAGTTTGCAAATGACACAAGAAAAACATATATTAAATTTAAGCACTAAATACTACAATGTTTAACAAACGGTTACATATATACATCCTTTATTGCTCGAGTCGGGGAACACAAGCTCGAGGAAATTGTGTTTGAAACAGTTGCTGCCCAACGCCTTCTAAACATCTTCACGTAACGCGTGGCGCCGCCGGCGTTGCCAAGTTGCGCCCGCCTAAGGGAAAGCGGGCGGAAAGGTTGCGCTGTGAAAACAATCTTATATTGGCGCTCGTCAGAAGCACCGTTGCAACACATTCACTAGCACTGTGGTACTGTCAACATTATCAAGTTCTGTCCGCCTTAGGAAACGCGGAGCAGGAAGGCTTGCAGTGCAGAACCGAATTTGTATTGGCTTTCGTCAGAAACACCGTTACAACACACTCACTAACACTGTGGTACTGTCAGCATTATTAAGTTCTGCCCGCCTTAGGAAACGCGAAGCAGGAAAGCTTGCAGTGCAGAACCGAATTTGTATTGGCTTTCGTCAGAAACACCGTTACAACACACTCACTAACACTGTGGTACTGTCAGCATTATCAAGTTCTGTCCGCCTTAGGAAACGCGGAGCAGGAAAACTTGCAGTGTATAAACTGCTCATTTTAGTTACCAAAACACTACACTTGAGAAAATAAAGCAAGCAGCACGCGTCGAAGACAACGGCTGCCAACACGCCATTACGATCCTTTCTGCAGCAAGACTCAGAACAGACTGACTGTGGCGTCGGGTGACGCAGGAAGGAAAGAGGGGTCGCAGCCAATGAACGTGCGTCATTGGTAATTGTGAATTGCTAAATAAGTTTTAAGCGTTTGAGTTTAATAGATTTGGTTAGCATTTCAAAGTAGATTTTGAAATTGTTGAATTTTGAAATTATAAATTTGTTTGAACTGATGCGTTTTTCATTTGCTTTTATAACAGTGATTACGAATTCGCGGAAGCGATGTGGCGGCTTATTGTTGTCTTCGATTTTGTGCCGGAATTAAGAATGGATGTACTGCACAATTATTTTACGGACGTGCCTTTTAAATTTTGTGGAGTTGTATTTGCTCCACTGTCCCCCCAGAAATATTGTAATTAATTATTTATTTATTAATTTATGTAGTGTGCTCCGACATACACCCCCACAGAAAGCATATTGCTTTCGATATAAGAATGGAGGAGCAGTTGGCTATTTGGGTGGGAATACAAATGTAGAAGGTGTGGTAGGGACGGCCGAGGCCTGTGGATGGTTTGAGTGCACTGTGCTGTACAGAGTGTTGGGAAGTCCAATATTAAAAATGAAAACATTAAGTACAAACATTTTAAATAAAAATAAAAACACCTTAAATACTAATAATGATAAATTGTGATGTTAAATGCTGCTAAGATTAAAGCGAGTAAGCAAAAGAGAACCTTCAACAGAAGGGCAAACGCGGAGCGTTTGATGGTGGGAGGCGATGAGCTAAGCTAACATCGCGAAAAGGAACTTACATTGAGTGTAAGGCAATGAATTGTAAGCAGGTATTGCAGGAACCTGCATTGGGCGCATGCCGCTGCGTAACAACGACGAGAAATGTGCGATGAGCGTGGCTAACATCGCGAATGAAAACTCGTATTGAGTATTGCAATAACCCATGAATAGGTATTGGAGGAACCCGCAATGGGCGTATGTCGCTGCGTAACAACGACGAAAAATGTGCGATGAGCGCAGCTAACATCGCGAATGAAAACTCGTATTGAGTATTGCAATAACCTATGAATAGTTATTGAAGGAACCCGCAATGGGCGTATGTCGCTGCGTAACAACGACGAAAAATGTGCGACTAGCTTAAAATATCTAATACTAGCACCAATTGAATTGACATCAGCACAAACCAAATTAAGGAAAGGCCTATTACTAACAATGCGATAATAATGACATACAAAACTACACAAGAAGGTAAATCCTAAACAATAGACATTACAATGACATAGAATAATAACAACCATGACAATGACATACAAGCTAAACACAAATATAAGCCCTGAGCAACACAATAACATGACATGAAAATGCACAAATATAAATCTTAAGCAATATAGTAACATAACATGAAGTACAATGATATAATACTTACAGCTAACTGACAACTTAAATGAGAAGATGATGTACTATTCCAAAGGAAGGGGACACAATCTATTGATGTGTCTAATGAACACACCAGATTGTGTTTTAACTTCGACTGTCCTGACGCGCCCATCGCGTGCAGGAAACAGTTGCGAAATGATACCCATTCTCCATTCCAGAGGTGGGAGATTGTCATCCATGATTAGCACAGGGGTGCGCAAAGCTATGTTAGGTGAAGCAGTGTTCCACTTGCTTCGTTGTTGAAGCGACTGCAAATATTCCTTACTCCATCTTTTCCAGATGGTGCAGAGTGCATGCTGTGTTGAGTCCCAATGTGATCTTAAAGATTTGGGTTCAAAATAGTTGGGTTCTGGTAGTGCCTTGAGCGCTCTGCCTATTAGGAAGTGTCCTGGAGTAAGATAGTTGAATTCAGACACATCGTCAGTGGGACGAATAAGTGGTCTAGAGTTAAGTATGGCCTCCACGTGAGTTGTCACGGTGAGAAGCTGCTCATAAGAGAGCATTGTGTCACCTAGCTCCTTGATCAGATGGCGCTTTAACATTTTGATACCTGCCTCCCAAATGCCTCCAACATGGGGAGACCTGGGCGCTATAAAATGCCATTTAATACGAGAATTTGTACAGAAATCAATCACTGCCTTTTGGAATGCTAGAGATTGAAATAGCTTGTGGAGAGCTTCGAGACGCTTCTTGGCGCCTACAAAGGTGGTAGCGTTGTCCGAATAAATGGCACTAGGCAAACCTCGCCGAGCAGTGAAGCGCTTGAGAGCCATGAGAAAGTTTTCAGTGGTCAAATTACTAACAATTTCGATGTGAACTGCCTTGGTTACCATGCAAACAAATAAAGCAATGTAGACCTTTGTACAGGCCTTGCCACGGACACCAAACTTTAGCCAGAAATGCCCACTATAATCCACCCCCACAGTGGAAAATGCCGGGCTAGGTGTAACGCGCACAGAAGGCAAATTACCCATTAATTGCTGCGCCGGGGTAGGCGCATGTCTAAAGCAAGTTACACATCTACGAATCACTGATTTGATCGCTCTACGAAGCGAAATTATCCAAAAACGCTGTCGTAGGTGCACTGTCAGCACTTGTACATTGGCATGTGACAAATTCAAATGGGCATTGAGAATCAGAGCACTGGTGAAGTGATGTGTGCGAGGAAGAATCAGTGGGTGAAGCGTGTTGAACGGCAATTCTGCTTCTGATAATCTCCCGCCTACTCTTAAACATCCTTGCTCATCAATGAACGGGTTAAGTGGCAACAGACCACTATTGGCAGGGCAATTAGCATTGCTATCAAGTGCCTTTAAAACAGCTGGAAAGGCAGCTTGTTGTACAAGTTTGATGCATTGCAACTCAGCAGCATCAAGTTCAGAGACTGTTAAATGTTGTGCCAAAGGAGTTTTAAATTTTTCTACCTTACCAGATTTTGATTTAAGCAAGGTAATAAATCTTAACATGTAAGCCATTACTCTTAAAACCTTGTAATAGGAGCCATAGTGTGAACAAATTCTGTCATTTAAATAATTTGAATTGACGTTAGAAAGAAGCAGGACAGAATTTTTAATAACTAAAATACCGTTAGTTGGCCATAATTCTGAGTGGAGTGTTAAAAAACTGGGCCCGAACCACCAAATGCTGGAGTTGAGTAAGTCCCTTGGTTTCACACCGCGAGAGAGCAAATCAGCTGGGTTTTCTGCTGATTGCACGTGCCTCCAGGTAAATTCGTTGGTTGCCTCTCTGATATATTGAGCGCGATTGCGAGCGAAGATGTTACCTTTAAGAGGAGGTGTTTTTAACCAATCCAAAACAATATTGGAGTCGGTCCACAACATGACACTATCAGGCAGAAAATTGTTAGCAAAAATTTTTATTACCTTATTTACAAGTTTTGTTAAGAGGACTGCTGCACACAGTTCCAGTCGAGGGATTGTGAGGGCCGCGTCACCCTTAGCCTTCATGCTAGATGGTACCACTCGTGATTTGGCACAGAGCAATTTAGAGGCATTGATGCTATGCTCATTTGTAGAGCGAATGTAGATGACAGCGCCATAAGCCTTCAGGCTACTGTCACAAAACCCGTGCAGCTGTATGTTCGAACAGTTCGAAGGCAGCACACACCGTGGTATTTCTAAATTGGGAATGTCCGCTAATGATAAAAATACCTCATGCCAATTAGGGGCTATGTCAGGTGGTAATGTATGATCCCAACCTAAGTCATAACTCCACAATTTCTGAAATAACAACTTGCAAGCAATGATAGATGGAGCCAACAAACCTAAAGGATCGAAAAGAGAACAAATGACAGAAAGCATTGTTCTTTTAGTAAATTTGCTAGTGTTGAAATCAATTTTGTCAGACAATACCAAACTAAGCATGTCCGTAGCAGTGTTCCAGGATAGCCCAAGAGTAGAAATCTGCTCAGAATCTTTAGAACCGAAAATCTTCTGACTAGATTTAGCTAACAAGGATGTTGACAGATTTTCAAGTGCTGCCTTATTATTCGAGGCCCATTTACGCAATAGAAAACCACCCTTAGACAGGAGTGTGTTGATTTCGGCTATAACATTTTTAGCAATATCAGTGGTTGAACAAGAGAACAAGAAATCATCCACATAAAAATTACTTGTCAATAAATGGGAACTCATGGGAAAGCTTGCCTTTTCATCGACTGCGAGCTGCTGTAATGTTCGAATCGCAAGAAAGGCAGCTGGTTTAAGACCATAGGTCACAGTAGTTAGCACGAAATCTTGTATAGGTTCAGAGGGACAATCTCTCCAGAGCACGTGCTGTAAGTTCCAATCAGTTTTATCTAAATTGACCTGGCGAAACATCATTTTTAAATCAGCAACAATGCCAATTTCGTTAAGTCTAAACTTGAGCAATAGATCAAAAAGATCATCCTGAATTTTGCCACCGTTCATAAGTGCATCATTAAGTGAGATGCCAGTGGTTGTTTTGGCAGAAGCATCAAAAACTACTCTTATGGGAGTACCTTCACTGTTTTTTAGGACCCCATGGTGTGGCATATAATAATTAACACAATCATTATAGGACAATGCAGGCTGCATATGTCCTAACTCTATGTACTCGTGGATGAACTCGTGATAGGATTTTTTAATGATGGATCACTTATGAATCTTTTTTCTAAGGCCAGAAGCCGTTTGGTTGCTTGAGCCCTTGAGTCTCCTAACAGGTCCAATTTAGTGTTGGTAGGCAACCTTACTGTATACCTGCCTGTAGAATCCCTATAATGGGTGGACATGAAATGGGATTCGACCACTTCCTCCTCATCGAGAATTAATTTGGTGGGTGTGACCTCCTCAATTTCCCAAAATGTTTTAATCTCATTGGGTAGATTGAATGGGATTTGAACTAAATTGCACTGTGGTGAAGTATAGTTGTCTGAAGGAATTTTACCAGCAACTATCCAGCCTAATTCTGTATCCTGGAGTACAGGAAGATCTTCACTAAACCCTTTGCGCTGCCCAGGCAACAGAATGTCAAAGAAAACACCTGCTCCAAGCAAAAGGTCTATCGACTTCGAGTGCTCGAATGAGTTGTCAGCATAAACAATATCAGTGGGCAAGTTCCAGTGATCAGTATTGACACTAACACACAAAGATCTAGGTATATCAGAAACAATGGCACAAGTGATTGTTTGCGACCACTCGGAATTGATATTGCATGGCCTTATGGCAAAAGTAACACTGTGCGTGCTTGTCATTACATTAGAAGATATTCCTGAAATGGTGATTGGTGTTTTTACAGTAGGCAAATTAAGTGACGCTGCAGCATTTCGAGTAATTAAATTCACGCTGCTACCTGTATCAAGAAGTGATACAAAGGTTTTAACCTTGCCATTGTTGGCAACACAAGCAATTTTCGCAGTTGGAATGAGCACAGAACTAGCAGCTTTGGTTACGCTGCTTGGTATGGTGGCAGCAAGATGTGTATCTGTTGGAGGGTTTTCACCAAAATGCAAAAGCTTGTGATGAGGCCTGGCACAAATTGCACACTTGAAATTGCAGGAGTGACCAGTAGTTTTAGGATTGAAACATTTCACACATCTGCCAACCTTACTAATAAATTCCTGACGATTTTTAGGTGTAAGACCTAAAAACGCATGACAGTGTTTGATAAGATGTTCAGATTTACATTTGGGACAAGTTGGGGCCTTGTTTTTCACACTATTGTTACTTGCAAACTTTGTTGAATTAGATTGCTCATTAAATTTTAATGAGGTCTGCACTGGATCGTCAATGACTCCTAAGCTACGTTGATGCAATTCTAAATATTCTAACAATGAGTCAAAGGTGGGCAGCTCTTTCTCTGACAATGATAGCTCCCACAATTTTAAGATGTCAGAAGGTAAGCCCTTTGAGATGAGAGCTATTAGTAACAAATCGGCGAGACTTGTTTCTTGATTGATTCCCTTAATAGCATTCACATGCAGTCTATAAAAATCAATTAAGTTTCTTAATGAATTGGCAGAACCTACAACGAGTTGGGGAGGTTTGAGAATACTGTTTAAATGACGGGCAACTAACGATCTGGGTGAATCGTATCTTTGTTTCAACAATTCCCAGGCAACATTGAAGTTACTATCTGTTATGGGCAAATTATGCAAAAGGTTTTTGGCATCTCCTTTGAGAGCACCAGAAAGATAGTAAAATTTACTAGAATTTGGTAATTCAGATTGTACAACTAGCCCTTCAAATACATTTTTAAATGTCAACCAATTTAAAATATCCCCATCAAAGGTTGGTAATTTAATTTCAGGAAGCTTGATGTTGGCTTTGTTTGAACAAGAATTGCTACAAGAGTTGATAGTGTTGTCTAAATTAGTCTTTGCAGCATGAACTGATTCATAGTCTGATAATTTAGTGGATGCTGAAGCTTGAATTTCATAACATTTGGCAAGAAATTCTTCTAGCTCAGTATAGAACTCAGGTGATGCCTCAATGGCATCAACAGCAGCATCAAGTTTGTTGAAGACCTTGTCATAATTTTCTAATTTGATTGCAAGCTCTTTATGTTTATTTTGAGTGAGAGATTCATTCTCTGTTAAGAATTTGTTAATGGAAATAGAATTAACTTCCAGCCTGGTCATCAAGGTGGTGACCTTCTTAGGAGGAGTGTAGTTAGACATTTTGAATGTTTTATTTTTGTGGCTATTAAGAATTAATGTTCCACTTAACACTCAAGTTAATTAGCATCAGGTGCACCGATTGGGATTGGATGTGAAATTCTTAACAGGAAGCCAACACATAACAGACACTGATTGATATAAACTAATCTTACACTTTGAAAATTACCTTCCTAACCTTAAAAGAATAATAACACATACATATAAATGACCCTTGAAAAATACTTGACACATAAGAGAAAATTTCACTGCACATAATAAACAACATAAATAAATCACACTGAATGAGCACTTGTAAATAAATAATGCCTTGAAACACTTTGTTGTTGCACGTCTGAGTGTAAAATAATTGGTTGGTACTCACGACAATCATACAGAATAATAATCAGCTTCAGGTGAGCAATCATCTGTGATAAGTGCAGCTTGGCATGGAATGTACAGCTTGTTGGGTTGCACATGAAACATTTAACAAATGTATGAGTTGTGGTTCACAGAGAATGCAATGTTTCCCTTGAGAAAACCAAGATAAATTTCCTTAATAATAGCAGTAATCTCTTTGATACCTTTTAGATTAGTTCATATATGCATGTACTTGATTGATATCATAAACAAGAGCATATATGGAACTAAATTTAACATTTTGAATAGCTTTTGATATAATAAATTTTTAAAATGTTGAATAAATATTAATGCTGGTTCAACTACTTCTCTATTACATAGAAGATAGTCGGCTCGAAAAAAGGACCAATCCGGCTCGAAGGACCAGTGTGGGAGGATGAGTTCGAGAGATAGAGAGCAGTGGACTTTTCTTGCTTTTCGAGACGTTTGTTCTCCTCCCCCCAACACCTTCAATAGTTCAACTTACATGGATCGAAGGACCAGCTTTTAAACAGGTTGCATCTGTGTATTGAATTACTGCTATTACGGTTGGGAAAATAAGTTTGCAAATGACACAAGAAAAACATATATTAAATTTAAGCACTAAATACTACAATGTTTAACAAACGGTTACATATATATATCCTTTATTGCTCGAGTCGGGGAACACAAGCTCGAGGAAATTGTGTTTGAAACAGTTGCTGCCCAACGCCTTCTAAACATCTTCACGTAACGCGTGGCGCCGCCGGCGTTGCCAAGTTGCGCCCGCCTCAGGGAAAGCGGGCGGAAAGGTTGCGCTGTGAAAACAATCTTATATTGGCGCTCGTCAGAAGCACCGTTGCAACACATTCACTAGCACTGTGGTACTGTCAACATTATCAAGTTCTGTCCGCCTTAGGAAACGCGGAGCAGGAAGGCTTGCAGTGCAGAACCGAATTTGTATTGGCTTTCGTCAGAAACACCGTTACAACACACTCACTAACACTGTGGTACTGTCAGCATTATCAAGTTCTGTCCGCCTTAGGAAACGCGGAGCAGGAAAACTTGCAGTGTATAAACTGCTCATTTTAGTTACCAAAACACTACACTTGAGAAAATAAAGCAAGCAGCACGCGTCGAAGACAACGGCTGCCAACACGCCATTACGATCCTTTCTGCAGCAAGACTCAGAACAGACTGACTGTGGCGTCGGGTGACGCAGGAAGGAAAGAGGGGTCGCAGCCAATGAACGTGCGTCATTGGTAATTGTGAATTGCTAAATAAGTTTTAAGCGTTTGAGTTTAATAGATTTGGTTAGCATTTCAAAGTAGATTGTGAAATTGTTGAATTTTGAAATTATAAATTTGTTTGAACTGATGCGTTTTTCATTTGCTTTTATAACAGTGATTACGAATTCGCGGAAGCGATGTGGCGGCTTATTGTTGTCTTCGATTTTGTGCCGGAATTAAGAATGGATGTACTGCACAATTATTTTACGGACGTGCCTTTTAAATTTTGTGGAGTTGTATTTGCTCCACTGTCCCCCCAGAAATATTGTAATTAATTATTTATTTATTAATTTATGTAGTGTGCTCCGACAGATACCGAAAATCCAATTGAAAGGAAAACGTCCGTCTGTCCGTCCGTCTGTGAACACTGGTAGCACCTAAACCATTCGTACGATTTCTTCCAAACTGAATATTCCCCTGTCGATCTGGTTTTAGTCAAAGCTTTGAGATTTTAAAAAAGATTCTCTAAAATTTGGGGTAGTTTATATGAAGCCCCCCGGGGATTTTCAAACTTTTCTCAAAAACGACACCAATTTTTTTCTTTAAATTTCTTGTATGAATAGAGTTAAATACACTTATTAACATGGCACAAGGTCCGATTTTCACGAATAACTCTGAATTTTTGAAAATTGTGAAAGTTGAATTTTTTTCGGCGTCTTTCTTCAACTACAAAATTGAAGATAGCGATTTTTTCTTCAAATAAAATTTGTTTTGCATATTGAGTTCTTTCATAAAGGTCATGTATATGCTTTTCAAAATTTTAGTAATTTTCGCGCAATATTGCGTGCAATATGTGCAATTTTAAAACATTACAAAAAAAAAGATTTTCTGAAAAACGGCTCCAAATATTTTCTTTAAACTTTGGTAGAGATAGTGAACAATGTACTCTATCAGATGACATAAAAGCCATATTGCTGTATAGGTTGTTTTTTTTTTCAAAAATTACAAAAATTTAAACTTTTCACGATTCTTACGTCGATAATATTTACTTTAGCGGCAATTTTTTCACATTATTATATTTATGAGTACATGTTCTTTAAATAATGTCAAGTAATTTTTATTGAAAACTCAACCGTTTTCTGTGAAAAGTAGCTCAAAATTTTGCATTTTCAGAAACAATCAAACGCCATTTTCTCATATTTGGCTGCAAATTTTTTCTTCAAACTTTTGTAACGGATAGTGCTAATTACAATCTTTAGTATAGCGTGAAGTTTATTTAGAGTTTTTTTTTGTTTTTTCAAAAAATACATAATTGTAATTTTTTGAAAGATCTCTCACATCTTTAATATGCACATTACCAGCAATTTGTAAAGATTAATATATTTGTGAGTGTAAGTGCTTCAAATAACTTCAAATTAAGTATTTTGAAAACTTAAACATTTTTTGTGAAAATGAGCTTCAAATGTTGCTTTTTTAGTAGCGCTAAAACGCTATTTTCTCTTAAACGACACATAATTTTGAAAAGAAAATTGCTATTGATGACTAGATTTTTGTGTTCTTTAATATTATAAAATTAATGTTTCCGTTCTACAAATAGGAAACCGAAAAATTAAGAAAATGACAAAAAAATGTACTTTTGGCGGTGATAGATGACAGCTGGCAAGAAAGAGTTTGTGGCAATTCCGAATAGCTAGCGAAGACCCAAGGAAATAGAAAACTAATACGAAAAAGTCTGTGCTATTCTGTAGCACCACTAGTTGCTCTTGGTTCCATACATTTTCAGACAAGATTTCTACAGTGATTCATTAACGATTGCATAGGGGGACATGTACAAACTAAAGAAAATACGCATTTCAGTAAATAGAGCTTCAGATCATTCGCATTCACTAAAAGTGGCAGCTATAATCTGAGGGATACATTGCGAGCACTAGCGTAAGTCTACCTATTGCGGGCACTCCCGGATTAATATGACGTTAAGTTTATTTTGAGGTATTTTCAAAAATTCCAAAAATATAATTATTTTAAATATATCTCACATCTTTAATATGCATATTTTCAGCAATTTGCAAACATTATTATATTTGTGAGTGTGTTTCAAATGACGTCAAATGAAGTTTTTTGAAAACTTAAAAATTGTCTGTGATAGCTTCAAAGTAGTTTTTAGTAGCCCTTAAACGCCATTTACTTAAAAAGGATAAACATTTTTCAAAGAAAATTGCCATTTAGAAGAACGTTTTACTGTTCTTTAGTATTCTTAAAATAATATTTCCTTTCTACTATTATAAACAGAAAAATTAAGAAAATGTCAAAAAATGTACTTTGGGCAGCGATAGATCGCCGCTAGCAAGAGTAAGTATCAAGTCCGAATAGCTAGCCGAGATCAAAGGAAAAAGAAATCTACTACGGGAAAGTCTGTGCCGTTCAGTGGCACTACTAGTTTTACTATTAAACACGTCTCTAGTCAAATTATAATTATCGGAGTGTCCCATGATGTAACAGTTCAAGCGCTTGCCGTCCACCGCTGGCAACGAGTTCCAATCGGTCGTCCCAAATGGAATTTGCAGTGGAAAAGGCACCCTCTCAGCAAATATTTTCGGGGTTCAGTTTCCTCTACTTTACATTCCTCCATTGCTCCATGAGGCTATTTCTTCATAATCATACATCCAATAAATCATTTTACATTTCAGATATGGCTATAAGAGTCAGGAATTGTAATAACGAATACCATAACTGTTATCAAAACCCATTATTATCGTGAATGGAGTATCTGGAATTGCTAATATCCAAGTCACTCAGCTCGTCTGAACTAGAAAGGCGACATCTATGTTCATGTTTTCAAAACATCCATGTTTTTTCTAGAAATCATCAATATAGTAAAAGCGACATTGTTTAAATCAGTATTTTTTAAGAATATGTATACGTTTTGGATGTTTTCTTTTTTGTGAAGCAAAACTTCCTATAATTACAATATTGAAAAGGTTAAAATATGAAAATTACTTGAAGATACCTCTTCTGGTTAAGGTGCTCAAAACAAAAAGAAACGATATTTGCATAAACCATCTCTAACTAAAGATTATCCCGATACCTTCCTAGTATTTCTTAAATCATTAATTTGACCACTTTTCATTTTTTTATTTATGTCCAGTAAGCGCATTCCAAACATCTGCATTACTATACGTGCCATGCCGTAGGAGAGCAACATTTAAATCTACCCATCCAACGATGCATTCGTCAGGTTTGCGACCTCCGTGCTGATGGAGCACCGGTTCTAGCGAGAAAGAAAAAAAAAAGAAAAAAAAGAACCCTGCGGAACGCCAAAGTCGATTGCGCACGCGCGAACGCGGGCATAACGTGGCGCGAAATTTCCGCGCAACGCGCGTCGTTTGGCGGTTTACGAGCGCGTTTTACGCCCGCGCGCGACACGCGTCGTCGTCTAAATGCGATGTGGCAACACCGCCGGGGGACCGGTTGGGGGGCAGGGGAGGGAAGGAGCTCGGTCCGTTGACAGACGAAAAAGATCATCTGCGTGAACTCGCTCGCGTTATAAGCGATTCGTATCATATAACTGATATCGTTAAAGGTCGCGTGTGAAAATAAAATATATTGAAAGTTATTATTAGGTTGAAGGAATGTGTTTGGTAATCAGACGGAGAGAGCCCATGTAAATATCGCGTTTCTTTACGTGGCTCTTCATTCAATCATTCTGTGGGAACGAATTTTTATGTAGAGACATTTGGGTGATGGGACGCGTGGGGTTGGAGGTAGGGAAGAAGCTTGGTTTGTAAATATGGTATGTGTGAAATTGGATGCAATGTAAGTGATTCGTCTTCATTTATGTTGTGAAAGGTAGAAGATAAAAACGAAGCTAATGGATGCCAGAGGCAATAGGGGTGGTGTGTAAACGGTTGGAGTGTACGTCAATATATTTATTAATTAGTATTGTAAGTTATGCTGTTAACCCATTCTTGATGTATCATCCAAGTACTGTATGCAAATGTTTGGTAACACTAGGTCGGTTGTCGTGTGTGACACAAATCTAAAAGCACATATCGAGAGAGGAAGAGAATGCACAGAACCGCTTCCAAGAGTACTGCCAAAGCGTTTACTTATTTTAAGTAAATATGCTGAAAGTGAACATTCTGACATTAAACTAGTTACATAAATGTATCGAAATGATTTAAGAAATACTGTACTTTGCATATTCTATTTTCAATTCATTCAATAACGATAAAGTAATTTCCAAGAATTTAGTACTGGTGGGTCTCTTTCTAAAAGTTGTGATCAACGAAACTAAGGGATTTAAAATTTCTTCTTAGAAATAATAAACTGGAATAACATAAAATGTGTCAAAGTAAATGTGAAAATAAACGAATAAGCTTGCCAAAGTATTCCATTGTGTAATTTTGATATTCAATAAATATTTATACAATTTTTTTCAACGCGTAGGAAAAATTGAATTCGTTAAATAGGCACGTTTTTCTATTCCTAATAGCCTTGTTAACAAAAGTTTTAAAAACCTATTTTCTCGTCGATTTAAAAAAATCAGTTTTCAATATTCTATTCCCAGAAATTTCAATGTTCCGACTACTTTCGTTACTGTCAAGTTGGAGTTAACTTATCCTACGGATGCTGAAAATGAATATCTCTTTCTTTTTCTGTACGAGCTCTTACCAAATACGCCCACCATATTGAGGATTGTGATTGAGTATGATGTCTTTGCGTGCGGCTATGAAAGGGCATTTATATTCTTTATGAGCGTGATATATTTTTGAAATATTCTATGGCTCCTGTCATGCAGCTTATGGCAATTGCGACACGCTCTTCTGCTGTTTTATGTCAAGACGCGTGCGTGAATAGTTGCCGGACGGTTTACGACGCATGCATATAATGCGTTTGTCGTGCTGGCGAGAATAATATGTTACGTGGTCTTGCGATACAAGTTTACGAATAGATATGAATCATGCACGTATCGTCACTGAAGATGCTCATGTAAAATATTACATTAAAATATTGTGATGATTAAATATTTTCAAAATACTTACATTATGTATCGTAGTTTACATAAATAGAAATTACTACTGTTTCATAAATAGAAATCATTACTGAATTTTCTTTCATTTATATATTCTTCCGAATTTTGACACATATTAATTTGAACCCCAATGCATTGTTAAATAATAACCATGGCCAACTTTTCAGAAATTTTATGGATTTTTTTGTATTGTATTCCATGACAATCCATTTTTCTCCTTCCCTTGAGTAGGATATTGTATTCGAAGGCATTTTTGGGCTTTTCATATTATTATCCATTATTTTCTCTTGTTCTCAGTGAAATAAACAGAAATTATATTAACCCTAGAAATAAAATGAATGAAACATAGATGAATACGTGACGTAAACTCTTATTCTAAAATATATAATCAATGTACAAATACAAGGTTTTTGAATATTTATTTCCAATAAACAGCTATTTAGTTTCCACTGATAATGCATAGATATTGCATGAAAAAGACACGTCGAATACATTTCTTGGAAGAAAACGTAATTTCATTTAAAGCATGTATCCTTGCATGACTTTTTGTCCATAGATTTAATCCTTGCCATTTTCATTGAGAAACCCTTAAATGAAAAACGGAAGACGTAGGATACCATTACCCTTTATCCTACCAAGGTTTAATAAGTATCTGCCTGCACGTTTTGCTTTCACAACAGATTCATTAGACAGAGAAAAATGAATTACATATATTGTTACAATAATCTTCGAATGTGTTTTTTTTCTTTTCCAATGGAACATGCTTATTAATCGTGGTTGAAATTTTGCTTTACGTTAAGTACATCAAATTAATTTACCTACAATAAATTGCAAAACAAAATCTAAACTACAGAAGCATACAAACATGAATATAACATATTAAACCGTTCTATGATTACAAATTCGTAATTTGACATCCAACAGCCAATTGCGATGATGAACAAGTGGTGATGCCATCGTTATTCCGATCGTTACCAGAAGAGGGACTCGATTCCCCCTCCGTAACGACTCGCTATTCCTGCGTAACCATTTCGGCGGTAAAATTCAATTTCAGAACCGCGTGTTCAACTTCCCCGTCGAAATGGAATCCATTTCTTCAGCCTGTCACCGATCTGAATGTTTTAGGTGGTGGTCGGCAGAGGAGGAGGAGGAGGCGGCGGATCGCACATGCGCCGTAGCGACCAAAATGGCGCCGGCCGCGGTTCGTTCGCCGAGCTGTCATCCATCAAGGACGACGAGCCCTCGTCGCCAATGTGGAGGAGATAACTCAAAGGAGCGATTCGCCTCTGGGAAGGCGCTGAAGGCAGCGAACGGCTGCGACGGAGCGCCGGCGGTGGGAAATCCACACCCGCTTCTGAAAAGAGTCCGCGTTTGAGGGTTAAATTAGGAAAAGATTACTTGGGTGTTGGAACGACTGTAGATTTTTGAGAAGGGGACGCAGCTGCAACGTTGATAAGTAAAGAGAATGACGGGCGTGTGATCTGATATAGAGGGGGAACTAATACTTTGAGTGACGTATGAATACGACAAAGAATCGACTTTGTCTACTGATATAGATATAACACATTATGTTTTTTATATAAGTGATAATTTTCATACTTAATTATTAACGTAAACATATATATTTATTCTTATGTACTATATATCAAGTAAATAAACTCCGCTAACAATGTACCAATATTGTGTTTACAGTTTTTCGTATTAATTCGGTAATTATTTCTCCAAGTAAACTATCTTCTAAGAGTGCATTTGTGTCTCACTTATAAATTATTAACTGGGATAAATCAATAACGGTAGATATATATTGTAGGAAAAGAAATGGCATGTTATTGTGGGATTCTCCTGAAAGTATAGAGAACAATGGATGTATAAACTGGTAAATTGCCTAGAATATTATTCAAATATCTAGGAGCGGAATACCACGAATGACGCATATATTTGTGTCATTCTTTCTGTATATTTTTTATAAAGAAATAATCTTCAGATTTTTATAGTTAACAAAATAATATATACACAGAGGTCCGAGGAGGAAACATCGAAACTTCGAAAATATATTATTACGCCAATTTTAACCCTTAAGCGTGTGCGTCAAATTTCGGAACATAAGTGGACGCGCGGCGCACGGGAGGCGCCAAGCAGATTTCTGTTTTTTCTGCAACTACATTCTGATATTTGTGTCTCAATTTGTGGCACATATCATCACAGTCAATTATTAAAGGCACAGTCAATTTAATACAACCCACTTCTTCCTCCTCTTCGTATTCGAGCAAAAGTTTTGTAATACGACTTGTTTCTCTCTCAAAATCACCCCTGGAACAAAAAGGTATTGTTTCTCAAAAGAATACGATTTGAATTTACTAGTTTGCGTACAGTGAGTATAAAATAATTTTTTCAACATCGTGGAGACATCAAAGTTCATAACGAAAGGATAATTTGAGACTCTGTTTAACTCTACGCGTCGTACAGTATGCGACTGACGATTCGTCGAAGACTGATCCGCCAATAAATCAAACCAGGAGTGAATGATGACGACGAAACTTCACACACGGAAAGCCAAGACCTCACTAAAAGGTTACACGAAGTAATAAGGAATATCGACTCATCTATCGGAAATAGCGCAACAATATCTGCGTGATGGAGCACGCTGTGCGCCAACGCGTCCACTGAAGGGTTAAGCATATTTGTGCGTGGGCGCGCGCGCGCGCGTGTGTGTGTGTGTGTGTGTGTGTGTGTGTGTACTTGAGACGAACCAAGAAGCACATAAATATTAACTTCACTTATAAAAAAGTCCTCTTCCGGAAAGATTCATTATTACTTCTCCGCTACCCGACTCTTACATGTTCACCATGAATTTCAAAGTAAATGGCTCGGGCAAAGAGCAGGTTGCGGCTATGGTACAGGGAGATACACCTCGCATTAATTTGCTCTCAGACAGCTAGATGACCACACTTCTGTTTACCAGGATTTGTACTCGTAACTTATACCACAATTTTTCGATCCTAATCTACTGGATTCAAGTTCTGTGCTGCGGTAATCAACAGCTGAACCATACTCTTCCGGAGGACTATTTCACTCATGTCTGTCCGCGTCGTAAGTAGCCAAGAGTAAGCAAAGATATATTCAAATTAAACCAATCCCAGATGTTTATCGTCATCAGTTTGTTTACCTTTTTTATCGCTGTAAAACCTTTGTTTACCTTTTTTAGATAACGATAGCAATTGTTTCACCTCCAAAATAGCTTGTGTGCACAGAGCAATTCCAAATTTTCTTTGCACAGAGTAATTCCAAATTAATTTATTTAACATTGTTAACCGTTGCCATAATTGCTCTTGACAAGGCATGTACAAAGCGTGCGAAACGTTGAGCCAATAATAAATGTTTTTTTAAAAAAGTTTTATTCCTGAAATCAATTTTGATTGATCCTATATAGTCTAATACATATATTTATTCGTACCATCAACACCTCCAATTCCAAATTAAATTATTCAAAGATTGCCTGTTCTTTAAAGTGATTTTAACATCTTTCAAGGTCCAATAATTTTTAGGCAGACACACATAGAACAACTTAAAGATTGTTTAATAAAAGTTGTTCAATGTGTGTCTGCCTAAAAATTATTGGACCTTGAAAGAAGTTGAAATCATGCAATAAAGCATAACTTTACAAACTAGTTGCATAATATACTATTATAAGACACAGAAATCTTGTCACTAAATTCATTAGGTCAACCAGTGTGGAAGGAAAAGTTTTAAAGGTAAACAAGGTGGTTGGTGGAATTCTACCATGCCACAACACTCAAGCAAACATTCATTGCCAATAAGGAATTCTAACCCGCGATCCCTTGAGCCGAGTCAATTAGGACGCATTCACGTTAATTATCTCGACTACGTGGTCGCCTTAATCCATTTATGTATTACTAGTGGAAACGTATGCGATTTAATCGCACAGGGAGTTTTAAGCCTAATTCAATTTTACTTGCTCGAGTATTTGTTTAACATATTCATCTAGTCAGATAGGAAAAGGAATAAAGTCTGCTTATAGAGTATCCCAGCTCTGCTTTGCCTTGCCTTGCCTTGCCTTTCGCCGTACAGACCAAGCTGACCCTGCTCCTTTCCACACCCCTCATCTCGCTTTGCCTTGCCTGGAGCGGGGTGAGATACCTCTCCTGACCGCCCTATTCTGCCTATTCACTACAGTTACTGTTGATATCATCCTGAAAATTACATACTAATTCAGAGATGAAGTGGTAGTTCCATGGAAACTATCAGAACTGATTAATTACATTTCCGCCCAATTGTGCTTGATGTAGACATTTCAAAAATTTCTTTAATTTTATTAATATTTAAATAATAAACGTGTGTTACACGTGCATTCATCAGGCGATTCCCGCTTTCAAGCGACATCTCATTTGTTGCAATAGATGCATAATAATTGCATAATAGATGCATAATAATTGCATTAATTCATCCGTAAAAGAGATACATAATACGTTTTAGAAATAATATATGTGATGGTAATGAGCTACTCCGGGCCACTGGTGTCCTGATTTTAAGGATAAATGTTTCCCAAACAAATAATAATTGACAAAATATTCATAATCAAAAGGAAATTCACAGTGTAAAATAGTTTAGATGTTATTACGATTTACAATAGGCTTGTATTCAATATCAGAATTCGCTTTCTCAAAAATTAAAAACAATATTAGCCTATTACAGTCTATTAAGAAAAAACAGCGTGCGATAACAGGATCAGACTATTTCAAATTTAAAATGGCCAGTCTGGCATGGTTGTTTATGTTCATCCTTTCACCATATCGTGTCATCTTTGTCATAACGTTACTTCCAATAGTGACCGAGTAGTTGATGCGACCTTAAATAACAAAAAAAAAAGCCTTCACTTCATTTGCGACGTTTGTCCCTCTTTCGAGACGAAGTGTCCCACTGTGCGGCGGCGACCGAAGAGCGCGGGCGCTAAGTGACGGACGGCGCGGCGCAGGGCCTACGAAGGCGCCGAGCGGATCGCCCGCGCGAGGGCGTCCGTCTCCGGCGATAGCCCCGCTGCCCACGCCCTCGCCCTCGCTCTCTTTCTCTCTCCCGGTGGGCCCCGACGGCGAGTATTGATTCCGAGCGCGCCAACGAGTTACTCCCGTAGGTTTAGTGCTTGTTGTAGCCTAGAAGGTACCGGGAGGGGTGTCTCAGGGCTTCAACTTATGTCACTGCAGTGCCTCTGACCGGGAGAACCTAGGTTCGAATACCGACTGTGGCGGGATTTTCGACATTAGCTAGATAGCTAGGTAGAGTTCGGTCGCTGATTGAAGGAGAATTCAAGCCGCCAGCTGATCTGATCGGTAGTTTTCCGTGGTTTCTCCGGTCAACACCAGAAGAACGTCGGAGCAGTACCCTAACAAATGAGCCAGAAATGAACCCTGAAATGCAATTTTCTTAAAAACGGCTCTAATTTTTTTTAAAGAAATTTCTATTTAGGACGAGGTTTTACCGTTCATTAATATTTTTAAAATAATATTTCCGCTCTACTATTAGGAAACCGAAAAACTAAGAAAATGTTAAAAAATATACTTTGGGTGGCGATAGATGGCAGGCAGCTGGCAAGAGTATGTGGCAAGTCCGAATAGCTAGCAGAGGCCAAAGGAAATAGGAAACTAATACGGGAAAGTCTGTGCCATTCTGTAGCACCCTTAGTTTCTACGCTGATTCCTATGTCTGTTGACTTTTATATGCGATACTATTCTCAGAACAATCCTATTTTCGGCACGTCGACCAGTCTTGGTAGCCATTATGTTTTTGATTAGTTCGTGTAATTGATTTTTTAAGCGATACCACATAAATAAACATTACAACATTACATACTGATTTCCCGACTTGTGTGCTATTACTCAAGTTTTCTTGAAATCTCATTTCTCTTGATGGGGGAAGAGTGGGGAATAGTTAGGACCAGGGCCAACAGTTTTTCAAGTAGTACCAACCATTGCAAAAGAAGATTAATTGTAGTCTTGGTTTAGTTAGTATTGGTAATTAGTAGTTTGTATTGGTAATTGTGTTTGGGATAATTTTCAACAATTCTCACGCAAATATTACACACACACATTTATTTACTAGTATGCACGATCACACGCCCATGCTTCTTTCTATTTGTGCATATGTACCCTTTAAATAATTATCCTAAGCTCATCAGAATTCAAGTTTTTGTTTTAACATAAGTTCACACGAAATATGCTATAATGCTATAATATTGATACTAATGGTAATAATAATAATAATAATAATAATAATAATAATAATATGAATTTTAAAATAACTTTTGTTCCAAATTTCTCGTAATAAATAGCTTATATCTCAAAGCTAAAAAAATAATTGAAGTAAGGATATGCGAAATAAAACAGAAACTATGGGTGACTTACTACGTTGGGGAGAAGTGTAACGTGTCCTCAGTTCCTTAAGGTCTGGAATCTCTATCTTAACTTATATAACGCATATTAGGTTTAATTATGAATACATGTAGAAACGAGCATTTTGGCAAGAATTAGTAAGAAAATGTTCATTTCAATGTAATAATTACTTAATAACTGTAATAACTAGACAAATAAGATTTAGATTTTGGCATTTGAGTTCGACTATTATACATCATCATGAACTTCATGACGGAATCGACTTTCTGCTGGAAGAATATGGAGGTTTGTTTGAATAACTATATTCCCAGCTGAAATCAGGAAAACGTGCAGAGGCAATAAATTTGCTCAACGGATTAGAGAAACGGACGAAACCATGATCAAGATGGGGATCAGTACTACGGAGGAAAATGGGAGAAACAAAGAAACTGTGGGGATGAAAACATCAATCTCGCAATTTTGACCATGAATTGTCCATTCACAGATTGATATTTATACATTTGTGACAATAAATGAAACCGTGCGCGTTTGAAGCTGTTCTGCTCGAATTTGCCTCTGCCAAGAAATAAATGACCGACCCTGCGAAGAATCTTACAGTTCAGTTCAAATTCCTTCAAAGGTTCGTCATCTCACAACCAGCCGGAAGTGGACAATTATTTTATTGGAAATGTCTTCGTTGCAGGGGAGAACTACGATTGATTGATTCCGGACACGCCAACTTCGAAAGTCATTAGTCCCGTGAGTGTAGTATATTTTTTTTATCTCGAAAGGTGACTGTAATCTTACCCCACTGAATGGTGAGATCCGGCCCCAACCTACCAGGTAACTTCTATCAACGTGGCACCGCCCCAGCCGGGACAAGATCTAAGCTCGCGAACGGTCTTCTGGCATGTTTGATAGTGTAGTACTTGTAAGTAAGTATGTGTAAGTAAGGGCTGAGGGTAGGACAAGGAGGAGAAGGAAAGTTCGCGTATGGTTCGTTTGTTTGGATACTACCCCGGCTTAAGATTCTGTCGAGGCTACTTCACTTGGTATGGATCGGAGAAACAACAGAAAACTACCGAGAAGAGCAACCGACCGCTAGCATTTTCCTCCAGACAGCGACTGAATTCGACCTTGGAGTAGCTACTTGGCTGACGTATGTCCTGATGCGAAATCCATTTCGCCCTGAAGAAGGTGGTAGAATGTCGGGCGTAACATTGGCACTGGTGGACGCGGCATCTCCCGGACAGCGAAGTCGCTACTGACTCCGGCTGCAGAAGCCTACGCTCTAAATTCGACCAAGCTATCTAGTGAGTCCTGCCCCCATTGCGACACAATCCTAGGACCTCTCGGTGAGAGTCACTGCAGTGACATCTGTTCATGCCCTGAGCCACCTCTTCCGATGGCAATTCCACGAAATATAGCTTTTTTAACGAGCAAAAATGTACAACTCATTTACTTCTTATGCGAAATGTGGTTCCCTGTACCGTGGTTGGGCGTCAAGTAGCACTTTGATTTGATAATTTTAAACAATTTTTTTACTTTATGTTGCTATGTTGGTTAATAAAAGATTATAATTTTGTAATTTGACAAAGAGCTGATTATACCAGTGTTGTGACATCCCATTGTAATAGGTAACTCTTGCACCGGTAGTAAAAGTAACATTGAATAATTTTTAGTGAATATGCAATCATCTCGGAAAAAATAGATGCAGTGGGTGTTAAGAAAAGTGGAAGTGCTAATGAAAGTTGTTGTTACAAACGAGCCGCAATTTCTGCTAAGTGAAACTTCGCGAGTTTGCGAAAGCTCGATTTTACGTTTACAAAAACAAAGTATATATCAAATGTACTCACTGGATTCTTCGCTGAATTTATTACGGAAATAATTGTAGCCACGGTGACTCAGTGGAAGAACGATGATTCCCTGACCTGAAGGACCTAGTTACGAGCCCCAGTGTAGTTTGGGATTCTTATCTGATGATTCACATTGAGGTCGGCTCTGAGGTCGACTCAAACTCCTTTCCAAGTGAGTTCCGGAATCTTTCCGGGGCTGAAGGTGGCCGGAACATTGTACTCGTCACACAACCTTCTCCTTGTACCGACGGCGACGAGTAGGTGGAGCCCTACCTTCACATCCGTTTTGAGCCACATTGGCCTGTGTGCAATTGCATAGGGGTACCTTTACCTTTTAATGGTCATGAATTGACAAATAATGTTACGGGTATTATAGAAATACTTTATTGCGAATTACATTCATGGGTTCTCGTCCTTGTTTGCGTAAGTAGCAAGGTATCTTTCGAGAGGCAAAGGGAGGTCATTTCCATGAAATTATCATCTGTTTACCTCTCTAAACATTTCTGCAAAATTTCTCTGCTAAACTGTAATTTCATACATTTAAATGTCTGAATAAAATATTCATCGAATCTCTAAACGCACAGTCCCTCTTCCTGTTAAAAGTTTGCAAGACGAACAATTAAAATCAATTATTTTCTTCTTAGTTTTAATAAAATATGAAACTAAAACAAAAACAAAGCAATATAAAATTGTATGTAGTGTTGTATTGTTAGTATATTAAATTTGTTTATATTATAAACAAAAGCCTTGATTTTTGTTGATAAAAGAAAATAAAATAACTATATAAGGCCTTGATATTACACCCCAGGAAAGGAAGAACTGCAGAAAAGTTACAGCAGAAAAGAACTATATTATTATGCACAAAGTTATCTATATAATCGGAAACCCCAAAAATATATTTTCATGTCTTCCAAAACGTATTCGCTAAGATTAATGAAATAAGGGAGGTTCAAAAATTCTGAAAAAATACTAATATAATCGCCATTCACTAGATTTACACAGGTTTAAGAAAATGTAATTGAAATATTTTACATTTACCAAGATCTCTACATCTAGTGTGTTGTAGTGCAGTATAGCAATCAATCCTTGTACCCACCTTAATTTCAAAACGCAATGCATCACATATAATTAGAACCAATTAAATTCATTTGTAAAGGAACTCATGTTTCAAAAGATTGCTGGACAATGAGTTTACTCGTATGTATGTATTCACTAAACTTCTCATTTAAAACAGTCAATCTTTGAACATTAAATCTATCTTCGTTTCGCGAACTTAAACAATGCAAGGGCCATCTTTGCATCTTCACTCACACACTTGCTCACGCTAATGGCAAAACGTGGACTATTTCGAGTGGCCGATGACAAGTAGTAAAACAGAACGGCCAAGATCTCTTACAAAGGTATTGTAGTTCTTGAAAATGACGTAAAGAACAAATGATGGCAGATGAGTAATTTTAGTATAGTATGATTTAAAATAATGTATTTACTATAAAACCAGTTAATAAAAGGAAATGACAACACATCTAGTGCCCACAACTTTCATGTAAATAAAATATTACGAACTGTTCTTAGAGATAAAATATGTTTCTAAACGGAAAAACTTGGTGTCTTAAATATGTGTAGATAAGAGAAAAATAACGGCGTAATATAAATGAAATAGAACTAGAGTGCTTCTTTGACATCCATCCTGAGCGCAAATTACAATAATTTTCACGATATAAGTGAAATGTGAGAAAAATGAAAATTCATTCTAATAAAACAAGACATTCTCGTTAATGAAACATCACTCCTTATAACAACATAGGTCGCCCAGCTTCACCCAAAGTCGGAGTGAATGCGGCGGTGTGTGGCTTTGGATGCTCCATAGAAGCTAAGCCCTGGCGCAGCCTCCTCACCGCTGCCTGTGCAGCGATATACCGCCGCCCGCACGATATATCGCCGCGCATGCGATGTATCGCTCTCCTTCACGACTCGCGGCAGGGGGCGTTGCTCAGCCGCCACCAGCGCTGCCACGCGGATTAGGCGATAAGCAACTGCGCGGTCCACGCGAAGGGGTCGCCACGGTGACTGGACGCGTAAAGGCGACAGAGGTAGGAAGGGGCGCAGGCGCGCTGGGAGTAGAGTGGGAAACAGAGACAAACGGAGAAAGGAAGGATAGATAAATAAATAGATTGATACAGCTATGTCAGAAGATAGATATAGTGGTAGATAGAAAGATTTGATCTTCTTAGTGATTAACAGCTGATGGCACGTTGATAAGAAGCAATGCAAAATATATCGAATAAACATTATTACTCTAAAACATTAACATAAGAAAACTAGTGGTGCTACAACAGCACATACTTTACCGCGTTATTGGAAACAGCTACATAGTACTGAAATATTGCACTTTATGCGCTACTAACATCTTAGCTATTATTTAAAACGTCCAATTCAAAACCAATAAGCAAACAACTCACTGTTTCCGCCTTGTTGTCAGAACTATGTGAATTCTACAACTGCACAAAACTAGAATACAAGAGTTTTGTGAACCTGTATGGAAAAAGAAGCCTGATACCTGGACAATATATTCCAGGCATTCCATAGGGCCATGATTAGAGAAGAGTATTCTAAAACCATGCAACAAATACTCTACTCACTACAAATGGTACAGCATTTGGTGCAAAAACTAAATATTTTCATGCAAATATCAACATAAATTAGACAATGATTACTCCTAACTTCTGAAATGAATCTGGCCACAGATTGTTTACAACAGACAAAAATTTTGATTTCGATATCCAGGTACAAAAATGGAAATTCAAAAAAGCGACGTTTCGAGGATTATATTTTTCCTCATCTTCAGGCTATAAACAGTAAACAAAGAAGATATAATCTAAACAGTGACAAGAGTATGAATCAGTAGTCATAAAAAATGCATATTGAAAAAGCTAAACAAATGAAGTATATAGAATAGTACTAGATATATTATATAAATATATATACAAGGAGACTCACCAATTCAAATACAGATCAAAAAAATATATTCAGAAAACTAATATATACACTATATACAAAATAGCGTGCAAAGCACGGGCAGAATGGCTGTTACAATGCGACCTTTATTTAAAATCTTGCATTGTAACAGCCATTCTGTACCATTGTACTGCATTCTAATAGCCATTCTGTCCGTTCTCTGCATATCAAGATTTACTAATATTAATATCAGAAGGAGAAGTAGGTATATCATAAATGTTGCTCAACGCGGGCCAAAACAGAAGTTGATTAATAATTCAAAAAAATGGAAAATCTCACAACTGCATAAGCAGTTGCGAGGAATTAAAACTATAAAATCCTATTTGTTTAACACAAATATTCACAACTTAATTTTAATATAAACACTGAATACATTCATTCATACCAACACACATACAATGTATCATTTACAAACACGCGAACTTAGGAAGCACTACCGAACAATGACAACCGGCATTTGCGCAATGTCAACAATCTTAGCCCTACAACAACAGCATACATGCATTCACCCGTTGTGTCTACTCCACACTCATCCGCCACCACACACAGACTTTCAGTCCCCAATGATTTTCTTTTCCTCACATATTTCAGGAAGTAGGACTCGGAGCCATAGCCTCCCCATGCAATTACCAGATTGGACTAACGTTCTTGTTCCGTGTTCTCTTCACACGGACCTATTTATGCACACTCCCTCGCTTCACTGCAGACTTACTTTAAATAAACCCATTTTCAACGACAGTCACCATATTCATACCTACCAGTTTTTAAACAAAAAAATTCGACAAGAACTTTACTTATAATATCACAGAGGATGATAAGTACTAACTCAATTTTCAGCTTAAGCAAAGAAATAGATTTACGTGTTAATGCTCTCCCATTTCCTGGTTAGAGGACCTCAGTGCTGGTTTGTTTTAATCTTAATCACTGCTGACATCTGTCGGTTATAGCATGTTTGCGTTGCAATGAAATCACTTTTCAAAAATTTTAGTTATAGAAATATGCATGTTTATTTAATTTGTGTACTTACTTTTAAAATCACGTTACGATTTTCTTACATTAATTGAAAATCAGATCCGAGAGTGTAATAAGCGCGTAGTTCTGCAGCAGCGGGGACGTTAATTTCTAGACCAATGGTGTCAAGATCTTCTAGTGGTGGCAGTGACACGCCTCGTGGCACCGTGTCATGCCATGAGATTCTCTTCACCACTAGCGTCGGGAAAGGGAACTATTAGTAACCCCGCCGTTTTACTGTAGTGATGGCGTTGTCTCTTTCGGCGGGTTTATAAACTGCGTGGAGGGGCGATGTCGTCGTGGCACTCGTGCCACGGACTCCCGCTCGTGGCATCGACCTTGAAAACACTGTTCTATACACTACCAGTGGCAAACCATTCGTGAGGATAACTTCATTCTCCAAACCTGAAGCGCGGATTCAGATTAGTAGGGGAACGTGAATGACCATCAGATTCTAAGTTTTAAGAATACGTCATCGTAGTTAAAGTGTAAATGTGAGCCAGGTAACGTGTACACAAATTACGACATTATTGGAGGTCACAGAATTTAGATACATATTCTGGTTGGATATAAAATTTAGAAATATAATCAACACGTAATTAAAGAGATGCCGAAAACAAAAGTATAAAACGATGCAATGAAAACTTCAAGAAAGCAAATAAAGATACAAGATTTTTAGTTTACAATTGAAACAGAATTTTCACTGAACATTCATGGCAGTGGAAATTCAAGACAATTTCCTAAACGAGAGATCACGTAAGTTCATTCAAAAGCGATAATTATTATTTAATCGATCAATTTTTGAAATCGATCAGTTATTTAAAGAAAGTATTTAAAATAAATAATCTAAAAATTATTATTCAATTCATTCCCCTCAAATATTTGTTAACAATGTATGCACTGCACTTATCTAATAATACTGTAGAGTTGTTGACTTACGGATTTGTCGACATATTAAGTTCCTTTTAATTCAAAGCAGCTTCTCTTAAAACAAAAGCCGATCAAGAGTATTCCGACGGGGGAAAATTGAATAACCCGATACAATCTCCTCTTTGCGTTCGATGAAACCGTTTTCCCTGCGGGTCTGCGACCGAGAGGCAGATGATGCCACTTTCAGCACAGGAGGGTAGATGGAACAGAGGTGGTGATGGAGGGAGCAAAGCTAAGTAGAGGGGGATGGAAAGTTGGGGGATGCGGAAATGATGAACGGGGTAGAGGAAGACGAAAACAGATAGGGGCAGAGGGAGTGGAAGGGAAGAAGGGGAGGCGAGAAACGGAAAGTCGCAAGATGCAAGAAGGTGGAGCGAACGGTGGAATGGAGAAAGTGGAGAATGTCTAGAGTCGGGCGTACACGGGTGGTTGTGGAGTGGAGAAGGGACAAAGATTGGGAGAAGGGGGTGGGGAGAGATCTGTTGCCCGACCCGGAGGCTACAGGCCTGGAAAGTGGTCTCTTTGGGGCTTAATCGGACCTTGCAGCCCTTATTCTCCGGACTCCGTTAAAAGATATGCATCTAGCGCCAAGACGAAGGGGCAGTTAAGATAAACGCGTGCTTTGTTCTGGTTTGTTAGGCGTAGGACCTTGATCCCCTTGGCTTTTCTGAGTAATCAAGTCTTTGATTAATGTGCTTCATGGCAACTAAATTGCAGTCGTAATTGTTTTGATGTTTGATATCAGTCGTTTGTGTCAATGATAGCTTGTCAGATTTTGATTATGTGTGCTTTCGTTTGTGATTACATAATGACTTTTAACTAGACTTTTGGACGTTTCCTCTTCGTTATACAGAGTGAATTAGGTCAATTTATTCTCTGTGATTAAATTCCGCTGTTAGGATATAGTAAGGCATGATTGTATTAATGTAAAATGAGTGATGGAGTACGTTCTGATACTTCCTTTGTGAACAATTTGATCGTGATTTATTTGATATCATTGCTATAACAAATAACTGAGGATGGTATTTTATGGCAAATACATACAGTATACACATATATCAAATTTTAATAGGCACAATTAAATTTAGATTTTGCTCCAACATGAGAATAGCAGATAAAACATTCATATCATTTATTTTTTGTTGTCAAAGAGCAACCGTTTACAACTTTTATGAATATTAAATTTATACGCTGAAAATTAGTTTTCGTCTCTGAGATACTCTTGTATTATGGAATATTTTTTGGAATGGAATATTTTATGGAATGAATGGAATAGATTGGAATGGGAAGCAATATTGAAAAAACAAAAACAAAGAGGTTCAGGCCTTAGCGTGGCTTTTATTACTTAATCTCTATTTCTGTTACAACTACCGCTTAGCTAACCCCTATTTCTGTTACAACTACCGCTTAGCTAAGGGCAGAAATCCTTTCCGTTCACTGTTCAGGAGTTTCCCGACAGAAGCAAAGATGGTCGACAGACGAACGTCCAATAAAAACCTACAGCGCCCCTAGGGTGAAGCCCGGGTGAACGGTATTCGGTCAAAGCTCCTCTGGCTGATTCTCGTCAATTACTAATACCGCAAGTTGCGCAATTTACGAATTAATATAATCATTGAGATACATGTTCAGGCACACGTTCGTGGAACTCAGGTATTGAACGGACTGCAGTTCTTTCATCTTTCATTATCTAACTTACGACCCATAAAATTTCCTAGCAAAATTTTATATCAGAAATGTTCGGAAAGTGCAAACAAATTTATTACGATATTTCATTATGTGAGCAATTTTTTTTACTGAATAGGTTTTTAACAATTAATTTAAGTGACTCAATTTACCCTGAAAAACGAAAATAATAAACTAAAGTAAAATACACCTTAAATATCAATAACAACAATTAATGAATAATAATATTAATAATAGTAATAATAATAGTAATAATAATAATAATAATAATACCATAACCTCACCATACCAGCCAATAGACCCGACATCACCTTGCTAGATAAAATGAAACAAGAAGTCCATCTGATTGAAATTGCCATTCCACTCTCCCACAATATCGACAATAGCTATAGCAACAAGATCAGCAAATACAAGGATCTAGCAGATGAAGTAAAGAAAATGTGGAAAGTCAAGAAAGTCTATATTAAACCCATTATAATTTCGGCCATAGGACTAATTCCTACAAGCACAAAGAAACACTTGAAAATCCTTCAATTAGAAAGCTATCTATCAAAAATTCAGAAATCTGTGATACTGGACACTTGCCATATTGTGAGGAAGTTCTTAGGAGACGAGATTGACTGATATCAACTCAACTCTTATACAATACTGAATCTCAATTCTGACGTATTGTCTCATGTCCAACAGTGTTGAGATTTTGTATCTTATAATAATAATAATAATAATAATAATAATAATAATAAGATTTGTTTTACATGGATGATCTGAAAGTTTTTGCTAAGAATGAAGCGATTCTCTCCCAAATGCTGTCTGTCGTGAATGACTTTAGCAATGACAGCTGCATGAAGTTTGGTCTTGACAAGTGTGCAAAAATCAATTTAAAAAGAGGGAAACTCACAACGTCTGAGAACATTGAAATTGATACGCACACTGTGATTCAAGATCTTGAGCCAGGTAAAACTTACAAATATCTGGGCATTGAAGAATGTGAAACCATCTCGAATGACAGAATGAAAGAGAGAATTCGTAGGGAGTATTATAGAAGAGTGAGACTGGTCCTGCAGTCCGCTCTCAATTCCAGGAATAAAATTTCTGCAATAGGTAGTTTGGCGGTACCTGTAGCCGAATACAGTTTTGGACTAGTGGACTGGACTGAGCAGGAAATTCGCACCATGGATCGAAAAACCAGAAAACTGCTTACAATGCATCATGTTGCCCACCCCCGAGCTGATATACATTGAGTTTATGTGTCACGTAAGGAAGGAGGAAGAGGCCTCAGACAAATTGAAGCCTCCTGGCACAACGCAATAGTCGGGATGGGAAAGTATGTAGTCAGCCATCAAGATGACCCTCTAATGAGGCAGGTCATGAAATCTGACCGAAGAATGGGAAACAGAGGCATTGTTAGTGTAGCTAGAAGCATTGCGAAGAAAACTAGGCAAGACACGTCGAATAACACAGACACTGAACTTCTTATGCTGCTAAACATGAAGTGTGAAACACAAAAAATGTTAAAGAAATCGTGGAGAGACAAACCACTCCACGGACAATACCTAAAAAGAATGGACAAGGTGCAGATCAATAAAGATCAATCATTTATGTGGCTTAAAAGGGGAAGAATGAAGCCAGAATCGGAAGCACTTGTAATAGCTGCCCAAGATCAGGCCTTGAGAACACGACATTATGATAAAGCGGTTCTCAAAATTTCCCAAGATGATAAATGCCGCATTTGCCAGGAGCAAATAGAAACCATTTATCATATTGTCTCAGCTTGTCCAATCCTAGCAAATACCGAATACCTGAAAAGACATGACAGGGTGTGTAGCTACCTCCACTGGCAGATCTGTACCGCCCTCGAAGTTCCAAACACATGCCCCAAGTGGTACGAACACTCACCAAAACCGGTGACGTCTGTTGGATTGTGTACAATATTGTACGACCAACAAATTCAAACTGATCGCACGATAGCGGCAAACAAACCGGATATAGTTATCCGGGATTTGGCGAAAAAATCGTGTTTACTTATCGATGTTGCTGTACCTTGCGATCAAAACGTCGTTACCAAGGAGGCAGAGAAACGTCTTAAATACAAGAGTTTGGAAATCGAGATCAGCCGAATGTAGGGCGTAAAAGCACAGGTCGTCCCGATAGTTATCGGAGCTCTGGGATTTGTTCCGCAAAATTTGAGTAAGAACTTGTCTAAACTCCCCGGTAATTCAAAAGACTGGGAAGTGCAAGAAATTGCTTTATTTGGAACAGCCCACATTTTGCGTGAAGTATTGTAGAGGCACTGATAGTCACCGGGTCTGCTCCTTAGGTAGCTGGTTGCAACCTGGAGTAGATTTTATATTCAGCCGACTCATAACATCTTTAGTCGTGATGTAATGGAATAATAATAATAATGTATCTGTACAGAAACTCTGACCGGGGAAACCCGGTATTCGAGTCGCGATGGAGGTGGATTTTGGACATTAGGTCGCATAGAAAGCTACATCGAATTCAGCCTGTGAACGAAGGAGAATTCTAGCGGCTGGCTGCTCTGATGTGTGGTTTTCTGTGGCTCCTTCTATCAACATACTGTGGATGCCGGAGCAGTACACTAACAAATAGACCATGGTCTACGGCCGATCTTTCCTTCCTCTTCCTTTTCCTATCCTCTCCCGCTCACACGTGTACACACACATACACACGTGCACTACACTACATCAGTCAGATCCAGCTTAGAACTTGTCCCTGCTTGGGTGAAATTCTGCTGAGGTAGATCCCCGCTAGCCGCTCGGTGGCCGCCAGATATCATTCTTAAGCAGAAGAAGAACTCCGCTGTCTCCCTAGATACAACATAAAATACACCACATTAACGGGACTAATGAGATAACAGTCGATGTGCCAGGAAATATCAATCAATATTTTTTTCGCCGAAGTAAAAGATACATGGAAGTGTTTACTTGCAAAGTATTTCCCCGAGGAGAAATATTGGTATTACTGTGCAGAGTATGTGGCGCATGGTTTCTATGCATCACAGCACCACCAGCAGTGACAAATATGGACTTAACAAACGGGCCACTGACACCGTTATCTCTCCTTTATCATCCGTTGTCATCCTTTCGCCTTGTACAGTTCTCTTACGGATTACACTACCATACATCTCGGGAGACCAGTCGGAACCTAGTTTCTTCCGACCGATCGGGATACATAGAGAGGGAGAGAGAAAGAGAGAGAGAGAATGTTTCTGAAGTCGATATTTAATTTACCGCTGCACTGAACATCCCAACGATCGAGGGACACCAGCTTCTGAGGATTTCTTGATTGATTGGTTTATGGATGTTTCCGACAGTTTTCACGTCGTGTCAGTCCCGTTTGTATTGCAGGTTTTATCTCGGAAGATGGAGGTGTTCCTCCAACGCCAAATCGTCAGATCCGGCGCTGACGTGCATGTCGGCTTGCAGAAGGTTTTCTCTTGCAAAAATCGCCTCTAGTGAGGCACCCACCCCAGAAGGATTAAACATTAAGTGCTCGACTGGTCTTCAGACAAGTGTGGTAGTGATGTGCATATGAGGTGAGTAATGAGAGAGATTGGGACAAAGAACAGGAAAGAAAGATCGCGTGTTGCGGAGTCACTCCTCCGGCATTCGCAAGGAATTGATCGGGGAATCACGGAAAACTACCGATCAGAGCAGCCGATCTCTAGAACTCTCCTCCAGATAGCGGCTCAATTCGATTTGGCTAAATTAAGCTTGTGTTAAAATTACACCACAGTTGGGATTCGAACATTGCAACTTCCCGGTCAGAGTCAATCAGAGATAGCGACATTGCTGGCTCGTAGCTAACTCAGCCCAGCCTAACTTTTTCTAACTTGATTAAGTTTTCACAATCATGTAAATGCTTATAATCGTATCAATAGCAAATGCAAAAAGTAAACTTTTGACCCGTAACTGGTGATGAGGTGGCTGTTAGTACCCCAGCCTTCGAAAAATACCGACCCTACGCAAAGTGGATGCGCGAAGGAACTCTGTTTCTGAGTACCTCTCAGGAAGTTGGTTGTTTTGCGAAGCCGGCGGTGGTCACATTGTAGAAGGTAAGCTGACATTTGTTATTTTATTTTTTCTGGTGCCTGGAGTGTAATCAATCCCCACCTCACCGATTACGTTTTTATTTATCGTGTGTTTATTTTTTTTATATTTCACAGAACTATGGATTCTTCGAGGGTTGTTATTAGGGGAGATGACCGTGGATTTGGGGAATGAGTGAAGGTCAATTTAGAAGCGGAAGAGAGCGAATTCGGTGGTGAAGAGGGGGAAAGCGTGGAGAGCGTATATGCGGAAATTGCAGTGAATGAGGGACTGTGGAAAGTGATTTAAAATTGAGGTTGTGTTGTAATAGTCATTAGATGTGAATATTTGTTCATCCTTAAACAGATTCTGTTTCTCAGACGACAATTTTAATGTTAGTCTGTATATTGGTACAATATATAGTTGAAAGAGTCCTTTTTTAGTGATTCATATTAACATTAAAATATTGTTATAATTTTGATAAGTAACTGTCATTCTTGTTTCATTATTTTGTATTAATCCTAATGATAATGTACAAAATGTCTTGTTCATATCACCAAAACACACGTTTGTGTTATTTTTTCATTTTTAATCAGGTTTTATGTTGAGGTATGTGTAGTCCCCACATCACCAGTTACGTGGCAAAAAAATGACCTCACCAGTTACGGGGTAATATGAATCATTCCAAAGAAGTAGAAATATGTGAAAACAGAATCGAATAATGAAGACTATTTCCAAAGAGAATCGCCTTTCCGTACCAAAAAATAATCTTTCGTTCTCAGAACTGCCGTATCAGTTGCCACATTGTAAGACAGCAAGGGTAGCGCCGCCGTTGAGTAGTCAGCTTTGCTTCCGGAGGTGAGCTTTTCGACCTAAGGGCGTATACGGTTCGGCTCCAAGTATTGTGTTTCGCTCAGACAGGATAAAGCACTCTTCACATTCCAAGCCATCAATTTCTTTTTGCAGCTTGAAGCATTGAAATGTCGGCGAAGGATGCTTGACTTGTGCGTGCTTTGCGCATGCACGTGCGGGCTTACGAGTGCGTGCGTGCGTGATTTCTTATTTTATTACTAAACACTCCGCAAAATGATTAACGAAGGGAAGTTATTTTCTCTTTATGTATGATGTGAGGGATATTATTTTGCATTGAAAATACCAGTATAATACCGATTTAACCATTTTTGTGTCCAAACCGGTATAGACGTCCTACAAAGGTATTTTACTGTTATAAAAGAACAAAAGGTGTTTGATAGAGTGATGAAAAAATACCGGTATATTTAGCGGTATTCAACACCATTTGGCTCCCGTGTAGCTATTGTCACGTAGATACATAACCTAATCACACATTATTTATCAAATCTACAAGTTCCTAATAGAATACAAATATAACAATAAGCATAGTTTAATCCAAAAGTTGGTCGTAATGTTATTGATATACTATTATTATTATTATTATTATTATTATTATTATTATTCCTTTAAATCACGACTGAAGATGTTATATGTCGGCTGAATATATAATCTACTCCAGGTTGCAACCATCTACCTAAGGAGTAGATCTAGGGACTGTCGGTGCCTCTACAATACTTTGCGCAAAATGTGGGCTGTTCCAAATAAAGCGATTTCTTGTACTTCCCAGTCTTTTGAATTACCTGGGAGTTTAGACAAGTTCTTACTCAAATTTTGCGGAACAAATCCCAGAGCTCCGATAACTATCGGGACGACCTGTGCTTTTACGCCCCACATTCGGCTGATCTCGATTATTATTATTATTATTATTATTATTATTATTATTATTATTATTATTGCAGTTGATGTTGAGGTATTTATAGCCAGTTCTATTCGCAATCACAAGATTTGGTCGATTTAGTCACACGCAGTTACCTACCCTAATTCGCGAATCTACTGAGAATGATTCCAAAAGTCTTTCACTACAAAACTTTGTTCAAAATTTTTACCAAATTTCAATAGTGATGGCAGGGAAACGTACGTTCAATAATCAGACCACTTTTGTTATGTGAGATATTTTCAACCAATATTTTTGCCGTCTACATTTTTAACAATTACTTTCGACTCGATTCGCCTTGTAATACGAAAATGATATTCTTCCCGATACTAGGTTAAAAACGAAATGGTATAATGCTATAACAATAATAAGAACAATTAATACCAGAAAATATAGCAGAAATATTAATACAATAACATTGTAAAAGAACAGTGTAATTAGAAGATAAAGAAGAAAACACAAAACAAAGAAGAAAAACAACCTCTAATCTAAAGACTGAAACCTTTTCTGAAAGAACCCACAAGAGAATTAAAAAGGCGTGCGCCTGCACTCCACTCATCGAACCCGCCCCTCCGCTCGGCTTCCGCAGCCGGCTACTTACTGCAAGTTACTGCAGTTTGCTGCGCGGAGACGTCGCTGCCGCAAAGAGCCCCTGGCCGTAAACAAGAGGCGAGGCGCCCGACCTCCGCGCCAATAACATTTAAAATTGGGATTTATCACGGAGAGTTGCCTGCGGGCGCGGCCTCTCTTTCCGTTGTCTGCCGCCTCTAAAATGCTCCGCTCCAAACCTTTTCTTCCCCCCTCCCCGCCCCATTCCACCACTCCACCTTCCGCACTCGGCTTTCTCCATCTCCCTCTCTTGCTCCATCGACAACCTGTACTCGGCCTTGCTTTGCGTTATCCCTCTCAAGCTATCTTCTTTCCATCTCACTCTGCATTCTCTCTCATTCCTGCTCTCAAGCTTCTCTCCTCAACCTCTAATTGCCACTCTCTGCATCGTTCTCCTTTAATACAATTCAATCATCCCTCTACTCCATTCTTCCCCGGAATCCTCTATTCCTTCCCGCCTTAATAATTCTCCCTACTATCCTCTTTCTGCATTTTTCACATCCCACTCTCTTTCCTCCTATGCAAACCTCCCTTTCGTTCCTCCCGTCCACCCACTATCACTAAAGCTTCCCCGTCTCTCTCCTCGTTCATCGACTCTTCCTCGATTCTTTTCTTCCAACCTCCCTTCCATATCCCTCCATCTTCCTCTCCACTTAACATCCATCTCGTAGCTTCATCACCGTTCCTCCCACGGCATACTCTCTTTCCACCCAGTTTATTCTCCCTTCACTCCATACCCACATCCTGTCCTTCGTACACCCCCTCCCGGTGTCGAGTTTTCCACTTCCCACCCTCTGCGATCCCCATCTCCAACTCTTTCCCCAACTCCACCCTCCCCATTCAGCCACCCTGCGACCGACCCGAGCAGCTCCAACTTAAAGAAGAATTAATGATGCAAGTCGCCGCTAGGGACGTTTAATCTTCGCGCAAAGAAAACGAGAGATAGCACCGGGTGGAAAGTGCGTGAAAGCGACGAAAGAAAGAAACCAAGAAAAAGACAGAAGAAAAAAAACACAAAAAGTTTGAAGAAAGAAAAAACAAACTCTCAGAAGGGAGGTGAAAAATTTGTGCGGGAGACAAGATACAAGAAATTCGTTTTAATTTTTAAGTTTTTTTTTCGAATTCTCCCTTGGGCGTTTCGTGTTTTCCGTTGTGGGTTGCTCTGTGGGCCAGAGGGATACATGAAATTAGATTTAGGATTGTTTGCACACTTCGATTATTTCATTTTTACCAAGTGTTATATGTAGAACGTTCCAAAAGCGTTACCAATAACAGAGGCGTAATATTCTCATGATTCTAAGGGATCAGTTAGAATAGAATGTTTGCTCGAATATTTGTGAAATCTGAAGGGAAACCATATTGTAAGGGACGCAAAGTTTGTGTTCAATTCACTCGTAGGGTATGAATGTGCAATGAATATGGAGAGTGGGAAGCGAAGTTAAAACACGGGAAACAACGCATCCTTTAAAAATTCACTAACTGATAACCCCACGAGATGATATCCCTTGCATTTATTGTGCCTTCTCCCAGACTCGTTCTGCAACAGCCTGGAGCAAAAGCGTAGATGCAATGTAGATTGAATTAAGTGGAAGATTGCAAAAACCGCATATTCGCGAGTAAAATTTCGAATTGAATCTCTTTCTTGTGATTATTGCACTAGTATCGAAAATCCACCACCGACAGGACTCAAATTCCAGGACCTCCCAGTCAGAGTTGCTGAAGAGTCAGCGGCACTTTAAATGACGGAGCCATGTTAATCCAAAGTAATCTTGGCAAGTTTTATAAATCAAATAATATAATTTCATTACATTCAGTTCCAAGTTTCCGGCTGCATTTTCTGGCATTACAGGAGTCTTTTCAATGATGTTATATTTACTTAAACTATCTTACAACAATACGTACAATGTATTTCAGAACGTGAATGTGTATATACATTGAATATATGAATATATTGCTTCAAATGTGACCTGGGGTACGATGTCTGCCGTAGAGCAAGAGGAAGAATGTTCTCCTGCATGACAAACTCCTTTTTTCTTGTAATTCCAAATTCATAAATCGCTTACTGCCTGCGTGCAATGCCAGACAAGAAATGCATGTAGGAACTATGGTCATATACACTAATCACAACATATCAAACATAGATGACTTTAAAGTAGATTAGTGCAAAGAACCTTGAAAAGTCTAGAAATTTTATAAAACCTGTCGAGAAACGGGTATTCCTGATTTTTAACTGACATAACTTTGAAGCCCTTAAAGGAAAAAAATAACATTCTATGGTGTATGGTGTCAAAAGCATTTCTTAATAATGTGCAGAGAAAATAATTCTCCGTCATATCCCAGGTTCTAATTTTTCAAATGTTTTTTAGTGCTTTTTCACCTCATTATACAGTAATCCCTCGACATCCGCGGATTCGCTACTCGCGGGTTCCGAACATTCGCGATTAGAGAAATGTTACCGGATTTAACATTCGAGACTTCAACATTCGAGTTCTTTGAAAGCGAGCATATATCATTTCCTTTATCATCATAATCATCATCGTATGAGAAACGAACTCGGCAGACTTAGGAGCTCGAAGTACTACGTTCTTCAAAAATTTCACAGATGAAATATTAATTCACATTTATAGAATAATAAATTGTAAAATAATTCACTTCAGTTGCGTCGAATTGGAGGTAAAGGTTTTGGACAAATTAACAGAAAGGCCATTCAGGATCTGTGCAAATCTCATTATAATGAGCTCATTTTAGAGGAGCTTCGGGAAATCATCAAAGAAGAAAATCTCCTAGACGGTAATGATGAAGTAACGGAAGCGAAACTGCGCCCTGGAGCAACTGCAATGTCAAAACTGTTGATGGCGTTCTAAAATTAACAAGCTCTGGTGGAACTAGCATTCGAATGTAATCCAAACATGGAAATGTCTCCGAATTTTAAGAGAATAGAAACAGGAACTCTTCCTTATTTGGATTTTAGAACAGCGAAAAAGGTGAAACAAAAAAATTAGCAAATCCTATATCCAATCATTTTCAACTTTGAAATAAGTTTCAGACGTGGTTTTATTTCTTCAATTTGGAATGTTTATTGTGAATTCTGTTTGTAGCAGCGCTTAATCAGTTTTATTGTAATTGATTGTCAGATTTTTTCTTTCTTTAAACAGTTTTTCTATTTCTGGGGACCTAATCCACCTTTCTTCATTAAAAGATGGACTTAACATTCGCGGATTTAATATTCACAAGGATTTTTGGGAACCTAATTGTCGCGAATGTTGAGGGATTCCTGTATTTGCTAAACACATAATCCTCACCAAATCCAAGAGAAAGGAGATTTTGCTCGTCATGTTTCTAAACCAAGTGCGTTAGTTAAATCTAGCTGGGCGATGGTTTTCAGAGGAGAGGATAGTCCCACTGTGCCATGCCATTTCATGCATTGCAAAATATATGTGACTAAAAAAACCTCGATCAGAGAACAGTGCAAATAATGCCTAACAAGACTGAGGTCATTGTTGTTTTGGTCCCTGATAAGTTTCTTTTTTGAACAAATTTCCAAAGACACGGGATTAAAAAAACGGTTTTTCTTCATTCGTGTACATTTTACAACTTAAATGATTACAAGTGTTGTCAATGACAACACTTGTGATCATTTAATTTTAAATGCCAACGACATTTCACCACTAAACCAACATTTTACAACATTTTCAGAAATAATTTTCTTTAAACTATTTAATGTATTTTATTTAAAATATAGAAAATGTACCTACTTTTTGAAATATATTGATAGTTTGAAAAGTATAGTTCGTAATGACTGATGATGTGAAGGGTTCAGAGTAAACATAAGAAACAAAGCAGCATTCTGAATTTTTCGTGTAGATCACATTTTGTTCTCTGAGCTCTCTTCTCACTCAATATAATAAATCTCAATTTTCTTATCAGAGAAAAGGAGAAAATCTTATTGAGATTAAATTTTAAAAAATTAAGATTAAAGTTTGATGTTAAATATTGTGAAGGACGTATAAGAGAATGGCGCAGGTCTCGTTTTCGTTGAAATCCCAGGTTTTTTGAAAACTGCAAAAGTGCAACTTGTTTCGCTGTCTTCCTACAACTATAATATTAAAGATGAGATTTGTTTCTTTAATGAAATTGTTTCTTAAAGACGGATCTTTACATGAGTTTATGTACAATTTTTCGAAAATATCAGTAATGTTCCGGTAATTTGCCGCGAAATATACGCAATTAATTTTTTTTCAAAAACCGATGCAAATTTTCCTTTCAATTTTTGCCAAGGATAGAAGAAGGTCCACTTAAAAGAATGACGCGGGTCTCACTTTCGTTGAACACTGAATTTTCGAAAATTACAAATTTAGAAATAATGCCGGAAAGTATATGCTGTTGTAGAGCCATTGGTTTATGTTCATTGGCTTACATAGGTTTTTCAAAAATTAAATATGCTATATCTCAAAACTGCATTAGTGTTGTGATTTTTTATTGTTTTTAATTAAGAACGTTCAGAATAGATTGCGGATAACAAATAAAAACTTAACACGTTATAATAGAAATGTATTATTGCATAGTCTTCGTATGTTTTGGAAATAGATATTCTTTAACCTTCAGGTATATTTAAAACTATGACAGTGAACAACACAACCATAAAAAGTAATAACATTATTTTAATAATAGTGTTACAAGCGAGGGAACACAAAATACAAGTAGATGCAGGTTGACGTTTCATTTTCAGAACCAATGCATAGTTTAATAGAGGAGCATTCAAAAATAATTATTAAAACATAGTAATACTTCACGTCTGTGAGATGTGAAGAACACCGTAAAGTAAAACATCGAAAAGAAAGAAGGTCTGTGGAACTGCGGCTCGGAAGGTGTAATGAAGGAACGAGAGAAGAAAGAAGAAATTATCGCTACTTAGTTTACTACTCACAATTCAACCTGATTAACCTTTATTAAAAGTAAACTTAAGATTAATTAAAAATAACTAGGATAATAGTTTCATAAGAAATGCAATCGTGATTATTACGATTACGTCTCTGACCTCTTTCAATTTGTAATACGTTATCATAGAACTCCTTCCGATTTCGTTCTCACCACCTACTAAAACGCCCCCCCCCGCGCCACCCCGCCGACCACCATCCGCTGCCGGCAGGTCGCCGCCGGCAGGCACCGTGCCAACCTGTTGAGAGACTCGGGCGGGGCCTGCTCCGGCAGGGAGCGGCAGGGGCACTGCAATTGGAGCGGAAATGAAATCATTCGCGATATAGCTAGTGGCTTCCCTGGTGAGCCGCGAACTCCGGTGACGCCGAGAGAGAGAGGGGACTCCAAAGAGATGAAGGATTTAATGGCGGGTACAGAATCAGATGGGGGAAGGGGAGTCGATGAAGATATAGAAGGAATTGTGTGGAGAAGAGGGTGGCGCGGAGGGGATGAAGCGGGATTGGCGGGGACGGCGGGGACGGCGGGGACGGCGGGGACGGCGGGGACGGCGGGGACGGCGGGGACGGCGGGGACGGCGGGGGCGGCGGGGACGGCGGGGACGGCGGGGGCGGCGGGGGCGGCGGGGATGGCGGGGGCGGCGGGGGCGGCGGGGACGGCGGGGACGGCGGGGGCGGCGGGGACGGCGGGGACGGCGGGGGCGGCGGGGACGGCGGGGACGGCGGGGGCGGCGGGGACGGCGGGGACGGCGGGGGCGGCGGGGGCGGCGGGGACGGCGGGTCCAGTCGGCTGACGGGTGGGGGCAGGTAGGGCAATGCAGTAATGGGTTGGTGCGGGAGCACTGTGAGGGAAGGGGCAGTGGAACGGAGTGTACTTGGGTCGCTAATAGCTGGGGAAAGGCTGAAGGGTGGCAGGCATGGCGGAGGCATTGAAAGTGAGGGGGAGTCGGCGGTGGCGGAGGCGATGGGGACAGTAAAACGGCAGGGGTGGCGGAGACAGTAGAGTACCGGGTAAAAAGCGGAGACGGCAGCACTAATGTCGGATGGCGGAGGGGACAACTGTTGCGGGGAGGCGGAGGCGGCAGGGACGGCAGGGATGGCGGAGACAGTAAGAGTTGGAGGCTGGCGGTGTGGGCGGAAGCGGCAGAGGTGATGGCGGTGTCAAGAAAGGTAAGGTGTCTCAGGCAGTGAGGTCGGTGAAGGTGACGAAGGGAGTGGGAGAATCGAAAGAGGCTATGGCCAGTGGGTTTGAGTGACAACAGGATGGTGGAGTCAGCGAGGGTGGCGGAATTAGCGGTAGAGCGTGGTGGACTTTGCCATGGATGGAGGGTTCTGTGGGCGGTGCTCAAAATCGTGGTCTACTTGGAGAACAGTGGAAAACAGTACGAGGAGTTTGTGGAAATGTTGGGAAAATACTTCCTCTGAGCATACTGAAAATGCTGAATACGACCGCGTAAACATTCTTACGCTCGTTATTTTAACACTTTATTATCGTAATACACCATACCATTAATATGATTACCTATTACTTCCGTGAAATCACAAATTCGCATTTTCATTTTAATGATTTACTGATTAGAGAACATAATCATTTTATGTGATAAATGAACGTAAAAAATTGCAACTTCATGAGAGTTAGGCAAAGAATAATACGTTGGAAATGAAATATATTATTTTCTGGTTGCAATAAAAGTTTATCCTGACAGTTCACTCATGACGTTTGTACTCGCACTATTGCGACAATTCAACTTCAATTGTGATCAATCTCTAATAATTCTCCTCCTCCCTAAGACAGAGTGGTGCTCTCAAAAATGTAAACTTTTCAAAAATGGCGATTTATTTTCGAAATCGTTATTATTCTTCCTGTTTATTTTGTTTATCTCCTCTTAAAAATTTCATATCTAGATATTACGATTGAACCATTTGTATTACTTAAACTTAATGTTCTTTAAATCTTTGTACGCAATTTAAATTTGGTAGTGTTACATTTGTTTAAGAAATAAATTAAAAATGTCTTCGAGATATAATAGTTGTATTACAAAATTTTACTTTTCAACGCTTAACCCTAAATAACGTTACATAATAGTATGTTTCTTGAACGTAATACACGTTAAACCCCTCTCAACAAGTTCAATTTCAACGTCTGAAACTTTTTTACAAAAGTAAGTCGTGAAATACAAAAACGCAGTCACATCTTATTAGCTCTCAGCCCGAGCCGCCTCGGGCCGATCCTCTGTATCCGACAAAGGAGACGACGAATCCTCGGGAGAGACCCTTTTCACATTTATTACTGTTGATAGCCGAGCGACACTTTCAATAACACGAGACCCCTTGTTACGTTTCAACTTCTCTGTCAACAACTTTTTTTTATCACCCTAAGTTTAAAAATGAGTGGGCCGCTCTTTTCGTCGAGTCTTGTCTTTCAAATTCAATCACCTTCTAGAGCTTCTCCTACCACTCACTTCCCCTCCCACCCCTCAATCCTGCGACTCTTTTTTTCCCTTGAAGGGTTCTCCGCGCTCGAAAACAGCCCTTTTCCATCGCGCGCCTGGTTCGAAGTGCGGCTTCCAGCCAGGGCGGAGTTGAAGTAACTAGTTTGCGACTTTTGTCCCTTATTTTAAAACACGTCCTCAACTTTGAGCGACCTTTCGGTGGAAAAATTCCACCCTAATGACCCGTCTCATTGGCTCGGTCGCGCGCGCGCCTTTTATCATCCTTCAGTCGCCTGTGTGCTCTTCCTTCGCTGTCTCGAGCTGGCGCTTGTTAATATTTTCCGATTCATTACGCGTCGTTGAGTCAGTTAATTACGGAATATTGCGTTAACTTTTCTTCCGACTGACAAGACGTGTGATAAAGAAGCGTTTTATTGAAGTTTAACAAACTGTCGGTAAACACGCTGAGAAAACACGGGAACGTCATCTGGGATTTTCGTCCAAAGGTTTCTACAAAAATAGACTCTAAAATAGAGTTATGCACTATTCTAAGTTTTGTGTGAAAACTTTGAATATAAAAGAAGACATTTTACTCATTCTGTATGAAATTGATTTTCACGAAAGTGTAGTGAGTATTAAAAATTATTAAGTGTTATGTCGATGCAAGGTACAAATATGTTGATACACTTTACAAATTTTGTAAAAAAAATTATTACAAAAGGAAGGCATTTTAGTCCTACTGTATGAAATTGGTGTGTGTTCAATATTGAAAATAATAAGTATTCAGTTGTTTTAAGATCTCAAGAAAAGGTCTAATTTCAAATTACACTACAATATACTTAAATGGAAAGAAGCCAACATTCTTTTTACAATACTGTTCAGCTAACACAATCATATTTTCGTAAAACCGAAATTGATTTCAAAATTGTATATAATCTGCGAAAACTTCTGACTCCTCAATTTATTTTTAAATCAGTATTTTATCACCCATCTGATTTGTAATAAGCATAATACCTCTGACGTTTCGAGAATAATACTCCTCAGTGGCCGTAGACGAACACATAATGTTTAATAGAAAGATTAATCCAATACAGTGACCCACAAGCATATGTGGTTAGTAAGAGAGAATTCGTAAAAATCCGTCTTTCACTATTCTTAGAGAAGTTAAGTTATCAATGACATGAAATAATATTTTGGGTGAGGTTCGATTTTCAATACGAGTAAATGAGTGGCATATATACTTTTATATAATTACTACTTTCCTGTAGTTACTTAACATACACTTCTTTCTTTTATGTGATTAAATCACAATAGCTTGAGCAAATCACTCTTAATTTAATAAAATAATAAGTAAAGAATAGATTAGAATAAACGTGTCTCCGCAACTCATATCCGGTCTTCCACATGAGAGCACTCAAGTGTTATACTCCACGGTGTCCACCATCTTCCTCCAATATTTAACTTCCCCACCCCTGAGTTGCCGCGCCAGATGTGGAGAAGTCTCTTCGATTGTTTTGCCTGTCGGGCGTTTCCCAGACTGCCCGCTGAGCGCGCTGCAGTCGCCATCGTCGCTGTCGCACTCCTAAGCTCTCTTAAGTCCCTTTATGGAATCTGTGTCACATCTGAGAGCTTACAATACCAGTAATCTCTGTCAGAAACCGCAGTCCTACGCAGAGAACGTTGCAGTGTGGCGGTATTCATAGCAGAAATTCTCTCGTTAAAAAAATAATAAAAATGGAAACGTTTACCACACTGGCTGGTGCATGTAAATCCGTATCATATTTGAACAAGCAAACGCTTCCCCCATGCTGAGCTTGTACGTAATCCATGCCCATTACAGGGCTGAATATGCATGTTCCTTGCCCGGGTTTGCCTCCTTCTGGCGTAATATTCTTTTTGAATTTGACGCTCAACTTCGTTGCGCAGTTTCACTAAATATTTGCGCGTCTGGGACCGGTTCGCTAATCGCTTCGTGTTTGCTTTGCAGCCTCAGCACATTTTTTTATTCGCAAAAGCATTTGCTAAAAGTGATTGTTGCATTTTCATTTGTTTTCGGATTTAGTGGTTTCCCTAAGTGGCTCTTGTGAATTGTTCTTGGGGGAGGCGTTAAGTGAGACGGAGGAGACCAATTTATTTTTCTGTCGTTCTGGATTGTACGAGTATCAAAGGGAAAATTATTCTTGGGCGGGTAATTTTGCTTTCTCGTAATTGCGTACTGAAATGAATGCTCACACTGAGTCTTTGTCCACAGCAGTCTATGTGAGATTGAATGAAAAGTGAAAACCTGATTTGTTCATGTGTGTTTCACAAATTACAATTCTCAGAAAAGACTATATTCAATCCTTTTTAAAAAGAGCAATGTTCTGAACCGTCACGAAAATATGGAACATTTTTAAAGATAAATGTAGAGTTATTTTATTCGAGATCAAAGTATTTTAAATTTATACACTTTAAATTCGCTTTATTATGAGCACAACAAATTAAGAAATTACTTATAAAATTGTACACTCCCATGAGATTCAGAAATGTACCAAACATAATGGTACTCGGACATAAAACTGGCAATTTCTTTGAGTGTACTCCAAATGCACATCTCATTACCTGTATTATCACCGATTGTTAAGATTTTGATTACATAAGTGTGATAATTGCAAAAAATGTTCATGGGGAATGAAAATTCCACTAAAAATATCCATAACAAAGTGAAAATACGTTAACATCACCATCTTTAGAAAAGCAGATTTAACAACAAATATAATTATTGATTTCCCTATCTTTCAATTCAACGAAGAATAAACAAAATATTTTTTAATAAATTTGTTTTAACGTGAGATAACGTGTTAAAAAACACGTGTTAAAAATATCTTTTCACAGTAATAAAGAAGACAAATAAGATGAAGAGGGTGATAGGTTTCAGCGATACTAATTCTGCAACGTCTTCAATTTCTTCGGGTGCACAAAGAATTACATTCATATTTCATTTTAAGCATACTAATAAATTCAGATTCCATCAAAGCACCTGTTAGGAAAAACCTTAACTATCCGACAAATAATGATAGAGTTTTTTTGGAAATAAATTTTACCATTTATTAGTACGCTATAGCTCTATAAATCTGAAAATCTGAACAGTGGATGAGAGAAAACTGGCGGAGAAAAATGTGTTCACTCGCTGTGGCTTTCTCCATATGAGTTGTGTCTCCACCATAATTGTCGCCGAGGAAAAGTGACGGCGCAATCCACCTTACACATCACATCCCAAGAATGTTGAAGATTACATTACGAGGTATAAGTAAACTTATCAGTCAACGTCTTTCTTACTGTCATCGCGTATTTTTTCGCAAATGAGAGTTCAGTTTCATGAATTATCTTTGCTTGATCAGTAGGGGCGGATTTTAATGGAATGTCATTTTTTTCTTTTCACTTCAGAACAATTCCTTTTAGTACAGACCTTAAGTTTATGTTATGACAAAAGGAAATGACCCATTTTTATTACTTTTCTTTTTCATTTTTCGGCGATTTTGACTATTAAGTCTTTTTGTAACTCTTTCTGGTATTTTAAAGCATTTTTTCGCTGATTTCATCGATTTAATCATTTTAATGGTACTTGCTTCATATCATATTTACGAGATGCAACAAATATTCTCCACAGAATTGACTAGCTTATTCGATGTCTGCGCTTAAAAACTGTAATGTCAGCCATTGTATATAATCTAAAGTTCCTGTGACGCGTATCAGCGCCATTGTCACTTTTGTCGATTCTGGAATAACTAAAGACACATTTCCTGATAAAGAAGAGTCCAAGTCAAAAGTGAACAGCTAACAGTTTGCTTGAACGAAAGGAAGAAGACTAGATCACTTCAGTAATATTTCCAACAGCTTAGGGTGTTCATCTGGAGTGGTTTTGATAAAAAAATCGTCATTTTTCTGTGCTTTTAGGGCATTTTAAAAACATTTTAAGATCAATAAAATGATCATTTTTGGCGTTTTAGGTCATCCAAATCCGCCCCTAGTGAACAGGTTAGTCGTTCTGTTACAATGACGAAATATAATGTATAACGATAATGCATAACAATATACAATGAATAAATGCTGACTGAGATTTTTCGTCTGGACTTATATGTAGCTTCACTGTGCGCACGTTTTGTTGGGCTCTCTGTTTGCTAGTTGTGGTAAGAGTGGAGTCTAGAATCTGGGTTGCAATTTTGTAAGGAACACTGCAAAATCAAATCTGTAATAGCAAATTAGTTTCCTGTAACTTGGGTGTGAAAATGTCTAGCTTTCAGCTAAACCCGCTTTGTACTTTTATTCATCATTTAACTATCTTTAGTGAAAAGGTGGGTGAGATATTCTGGAGGTAAAGAAAACGTGCTCAGGTTATTTCTCCCATACGTCACATTCTTTTCTTACCGTTTTTTGACGACAATAAATCAAACCAAATGAGAGTGAATTACTTATTACGGCATTCCCTGAGAGGAATTACTGTTCCTTATCGCAGTAGTGGGAAGCAGTTTCCAGTTCCTTCTGAGGTAAGTCCCAATCTTGATCTTTTTAGACAAATTGAATTATCATTTCTTTCTAAGTGCACGCAGAAAAGAATGTATGTCATCTTTTCCACTCTCAAGGCCTCCGAGCTGTAGGATTAGAAGAATTTCTCTTATACACAAATCGTGAATGTCATTCGAAAAAGGCATCTATATTTGCTACAATTATTGTTTAAAATGTATGGGTTTTAACTTCCAAATAATATGATCTATATATACAAAAGAATATATAATCACAGACACGCACTATTTTATTTGTCACTGTTGCTTTGTATAAGCATGAGTGTTTCTTTTCTCTAAAAAGAGTTATGAAAAAATATTAAAGCACATGAGCATGAGGGATTTTTTCAAACAGTGCTCCACGGTTGACATTCGCTAGAGCAGTTGACGAAATTGTTAGAACGATCGTTTTTCCGGTAATACTATAAAGTTGCAATATAATTGAGACAACAATCGACTACCATATGAAAAATATCGGGAACTTCATTTTCTCAATTCATATTTATTACGTGAAGATAACGACGCGTGTATATTATCCCCAAGGCTGTGTAAAGATTTATATGAATAATACGCGAGTTTGCTGCCGTAGAGTCTCATTGGAATAACATAAACATGTGTTCAACTTCGTGATGTTTTTCCATCATATTTTCCCGACCGTGCGTCGGTAGAAAAGCAAATTGCGTTTTTCAAAGCAGCAAATAATTGAAAAAAGACGTATTGCGAACGTTTACTTTGATGTCACAGAAAATAGAGACGTCCACGCAACTACGCAAAGACCATTCCAGGAATCGACACATCATCGTTAGCCAGGAGACCGCAGGTCGTCCCCTCTGTGATGTGGGAAGTAAGTCAATGAAGGAAGGTAAAGGAAGATATTGATTGATTGATTGTTAGTGATTCTGGGCGCGTCAACTATTGAGGTAATTATTCTCGTAAGTGAAGGGCATGTTTCCCCCTTCCGGAGGTGCCGGCGATCTTCCCTCGTTGGATGGCGAAACCGGCGTCGACCTACCAACGACTACCGGGGTTTTCACTAAGTAGGTATCTCCCACCAGCGGACCACCGCCCCAGCCGGGACAAGCTCTAAGCTCATAACCGATCTCCTGGCATGTGTGATACTTTAGTGCATGGTACTGGAAATGTGTACGTAAGGGATAAAGATAGGACAAGGCAGAGGAAAGAAAGATCGCGCGCGGACATTGACCCGTTTGTTAGGATGCTGCTCCGGCTTTCGCCTGGTGTTGATCGGTTGATTGACTGACAGTGATTCCGGACACGTCAGCTACTGAAAACATTAGTCCCGTAAGCGTAGCGTATGTTTTTGCATCGGGAGATGGGGTGATCTTCCTCTGCTGCATGGCGAGATCCGGCGCCGACTAGCTGGATTTTCCTCAACCAGATATCTCCCACCAGCGGAATACCGCCCCAGCCGGGACAAGCTCTTGGCCCTCCACCGGTCTCCCGGCATGTGTGATTGTGTAGTGAATGTTAGTGTAAGTGTGTGTGTAAGGGGTGAGGATGGGACAAGGAAGATGAAGGAAAGATCGCGCGCGGTCCGTGACCCGTTTGTTAGGGCACTGCTCCGGCATTCGCCTGATGTTGCTCGGAGAAACCACAGAAAACTACCAATCAGAGCAGCCGACTGCTAGAATTCTCCTCCAGGCAGCGACTGACGTGCAGGAAGAGGCAAGCGTGAAGACACAGAAAAGCTTATGACGGACCTGGGCTAGGTCGCCTACCAGCACTTCCCTTCGGGGAGAAGACTCCCCCGAGGTTAGGGGTTGGTTGGGTGTGAGGGTGGGGTGGGGAGGAGCCGTGGATGGGGATGAGCATCAGTAAAGGTGTTTTGGAAAGGGAAGAGCACTGATGAAGTTCAAAGTGGATGTGAATGGGAAGGAGAGACGGAAAGGAATATTGAGGAATTTGACGGGAAGTGGGACAAGCGGAAAGAAAAGAATAGGGAGGGATATAATTGATTGATTATTGAGAGTTTCTGGGTACGTGAACTACTGTTTCATTAGTAGCGAGCATCATGTCGATCATTCTGTATCCCGATAAGTAGAGGTGTCCCGAGCAGCGAATCGTCGCAGCCGGGGTAAAATGTAAGCTGCCGGCAGGTCACCGGACATATACGGTATTGAAGTGCATGCGTATGTAATTGTGTGTGTGTGTGTGTGTGTGTGTGTATGAAAAGAGAGAGGAGAGCAAAAGGATGAGGAAGGAAAGGTCGCGCGATTTCCATGTCCCGTTTGTTAAGGTATTGCACCGGCATTCGCTTGACACTGATTGTCCAATCCACAGAAAATTACCTATCAAAGTGAGATCGTCGTGGAAACGATTGTATTAGACATGTCTATGTAGCTTAACTCGAAAATTTGCCTTCATCATGTATAGAACCCTTGTATCTCCCAGACATTAACTGTTCACGGGCAACGGAAAATTCGCCTGAGCAATCGGAGCCAGTGGAGTGACGTGTAGGAGCGAGGAGGAGGGGAACAGGGAGACCGATAAGGGGTGGATACGGCAGAAAAGAGGAGAGGAATGGAGAAAGGGCCAGAAAGGACGGAATGGAGAAGGGATAAATCTGCCGAGAAAATTAGGATATGTACAAGAAAATAACGTGGGAGAAGAGCACAAATACTAGAAACAGGGAAAGGGAAGCTAGGTTCGATAAATGATATGAGGAAACGTATAGATGCGGACGAGGATCGTAACAAAAGTCTCCAGGTGAATTCAGATACGGAGAATGGAGACTGGAATCGATTCTTTGATTTAAATGTGTCTCCTTAAGGTCAGGAGCTGGAAGGAGATGCGGACACTGTTGTTCAAACGCGAGATTCGATACGCCTTAAATTTTTGGTACTGAAGCTCTCGATTGCATGATTCCACCTCTCCTTCTAGCTCCTGACCTTGAGGAAACACTGTATTGAAATTGGACACTAGAAGGAGAAGAGGTCGTGGGGGGTTGACAATGGTGGCAAGGCATTGGAGGCAGGGGTGGTGGCCTGGGCACGCTAGGAGCGCGGAGTTCGGGCAGGCGAAGGCCAGAGGATCCGGGCGCGGGCATGGGAGGGGGAGGCGGGGCAGGGGGCCGGGCCGGGGGGCGGGGCCAGGGGCGGGGCCTGGGGGCGGGGCCGGGGGGCGGGGGCGGGGGCGGGGCTGAGGGGCGGGGGCGGGGGGGCGGGGTCGGGCAGGGGCAGGGTCGGGGGCGGGACCGGGGGCACCAGCAGAGGCAGCGGGACCAGCCGGCCAGCGACACGCGACAAATGAGGCGCGCCGCGCGTCCCCGTGATGATGACGTATGTCTCGCACTCCGTCCGCGTCCCCGTTTTTGCCCCCTTGCGGAGCGGGGGCGGACGAGACGTCTCCAAAAACGGGTGACGGCGGCGGCGGCGGCGAAGGATGGCGAAGCAAACAGACGGCCGCCATTTCTCACGCCCCCGCGCGGGGGTTTCCGCTCCCGCTTGCGCCCTCGGCGCCCGCGTTTCTCTCCCCCTCCCCCTCCCCCCCGCGGCGGCCGCGTCGAGTTCCCGTCGCAGCTGTGAAGCCGACGGTCCCTGACTCACCCTCGGGGATACGAGTCCGCCGAGCTCTTGAAGGTCACGCGGTCTGAATTTTCGGTGACGAGGGTGCGCGCGGGGGAGAAAATGGGAGAGTTCTCCCAAAACCAGGACTGTTCTCACGAGACATAAATCGTGTTTACGTACGGAGTGTTAAGTGAGTCGAAGGTCATTTTGCTAATTTACGTGTTTGACATTTTGGGTCGACTTTGCGACTTTAGCCGCTAGCTAACGGTGTCCCCCATGCTTGGGCCTCGTTTTGTTAATGCAAGCTAATTTAACGCACTGTTAAAATCGACATGTCTGCGTTTTTGGATGTAATTATCGAAAAAGGGTTACAGAATAATCTCATTACAGTTTTTAACCTACAAGATTATGTAGTAACAATAAAAATAATTCTACACGGTTGAAAATGATACATGCATAGTAACATTATTAAAATTATTTTTATACGTCAGTGTAGATAGAAAAGTTAACATTCCATTTAACATCTCAAAGTATTGATCTTTCTCTGGGCTTTGAAATCTCGAAGATGTAGTATTTGATGTTAGGAACTCAAACACGATTACTCGGGATAACTTATTAATATTGCATGCATTTTTTTATGTTTGACTACGGAGTAAAGATGTGAACAGTAAAAAGAGGATGATAAATATTAAATGAATTTGAAACGTGACTTTGGAAGAACATAGAAATAGTCAAATAGACGGAAAATGCTAGATGTTAATATTTCGAAACATGTAAATGAATAGGAAGACTACTATACGTTATGAGAAAATTGAACCAACAAACATTGAATATATCTTCAAAGGAAAAGGTGTCCTGGAAATAGCCTTCGGGAGTTACGTACAAGTAAAGATAATAGGTTGCGACGGAAACAAACACAACTAGATGATCCTATTTCCGTAGAAGGAGGATGTAGTGAGCTGAAGCAAAAATGAATGAACAGACAAGTTCAGACAATGAAATGTAATAATAGTCAAAATATTCATTTATGATAATGATATTGCTGGAGATTTAAAACGATACATTTACATATCATTTACGTATTCTTTTTAAAATGATAATTTACCTATCGTAATTTTAAAGAAGATGTATGCACTTTTTCGTTACCAGGGCCGAGCAATAAGAGTTTCTCCACGGAAAATTTGCCGTTTTGCGGCCCACGATTACATAACTTTCTCTTCTTACGAAGTTCCTTCATAAGGGCGAGAAAGTAAAAACATTACTTATTGTATTATAGGAATTGCATCTAAGGTTGAAACGTCTTTCTTTTCTCGCGTCGTAAAACGAGTTCACATTGTCCCGAGAGATGTAAAATACATTACAGAATTTAATTCTCAGAATTTAATCCTTTTGTGTTAACAGAACATTAACTTGTTGACTTGGTGAAAGGGATAAAGAAACAGAATCTGCTGGAAGAAACGTACATCATATTATTTCTTTCAACCTTACAAAGGACTTCAAAAACTGAATTTCCCTCTGCTGTTCCAAGTAATGAGCATTGCTTTAATGAAACACGTTTCAAAGTACGTAGCATATAATGCTTCTTTCATAAATGCTATTCATTGTGTGAAAGGAAAAAAAGTTGTGAATTACAAAATTGATTTAATAATATTGCAATTATTATCTTTGATTTGGAACATCTCACACAAAATAAAAGCTCAATTTACTATTGAGGAAAAACCTTCCTCCTAAAATATAGTTACGTACACATGGATGGAGACAAATTGTTAAATTTCGCCGAGGTTCGAAAGGATAAGAACAATGAAGTTATAAATACTCGAATTTAGTTATGAAATAATATTGGAAAAGTTTTTTTGGTGTCTAAACGATGTTTAACGTAATTATCGATAAAAATAGACATTTTATTAAAAAACACTAATCACTAATCAAAATGCACAACGTTTGAATAATGGTTAGATAAATAAATAGAGGCACAATGAAACGTGGAATTTTTTAGCACGAAATACGCATTTTTATCAGCTGTGAAAAAGCATTGAAATAAGACAGTTAAGAAAAGTGATCATTCTGCACGTTATCGGATGCAGTAATGATACCGATTCTACAAGCCGTGTGAGAATATTATTCTCCAACGGCTGTCGACCAATCACATTCGTCTTAGTTCATTACACCATGACAGAGGGTTCTCGCAGTCGCCTACAGAGGCGCTGCGTGCTCTGCCGCGGCTGGTCGCAACTGTCATCAGACAGGTGAGCCCCGAAACAGTATGCGAGTTGGTGTTGAGGTTAAGGCGCCCATTGGATATTTTTAAAATATCAATTTTAAAGTCGTAGAGAAAGTATAGTCTTCTACTCGCGTAGAATGGCTATTATTCACTCGTTGAAATTCCGACACTCGCTCCTACGTCGCTCGTGTCGTAAACATCAACTCGTGAATAATAGCTATCATTCTACGCTCGTTGAAGAATATACTATTATGTCATTGCGTGTGCACAGTAAATACGTCATTGCGTGTGCACACTATATGAAAAGAATGTCATGAATGACGAACGATTGTTTTGATACCATGAACGGAAAGAAAGAATTATAATAAATATTAAATTGAGTTATGTTATTGTTTGGGTTTCTACGATTTGATTTTATTACCGTGTATTAGCGCTGCGTTTACTGAAAGGGGGATTAAATAATTATTTTTATACAATTGTTAAATTAAATCAATGTAACGTTTAAATTTCTTAGTAAATGAACTGGGGACTTGAAAAACTTACGCTAGGCATGATAATTTTGTACAAGTGCTCTTACAAGTAATGAAGACTGATGGCAATCAGGTTCACTTCCAGAGAGTCAGAAGGTCCCAGGGTTCGAGACCGAAGGCGTGGCGGCAGGTTTTCGTCACGAGCTACAAAGCCAAGTTGAATGCGGACGCTGCCTGGAGAAGAATGGTGGTTTCTTTCATCAATACTAGGCGAATGTTGAAGCAGCACTTGAAAAAAACATGCGCGTGATCTCCGTTCCTCATGCATCTCCACTCTTCTCAGAAACACACAGTTACTCGTGCTAGCACACACATCCGGAGACCAGTCGGAAGCATAAAGCTTGACAGAACTGGGGCTGTGGATTGCAGCAGAAGATACGGCGAGGGAAAAACCACACAAGATAACATTTCGTTCAGCACCGGATCTCACATTGCAGCAAGAGTTTCATCGATTGGTTAGTGATTCCGAGGGTCATTAGTCACGTAAGTGTAGTGCACGTTTTCCCTCGGAAGGTCGCGGCGTTCCTCCCATGCTTCGGCTAGAGGGGTTTTCCCCAACCATGTATCTCCCACCAGCTGGGCACCGCTCCACCAGGGACAAGCTCTAATATCTCGACCGGTCTCTCGGCATGTGTGATAGTGTAGTGCATGTTAGTGTAAGTAAGGGGTGAAAATAAGTTAAGGAAGTGAAAGGAAAGTTCACGCTCGGTCCGTGGCCCTTTTGTTAGGGTACTATTCCAGCATTCACCAGGTGTTGATCGGAGAAATCACGGAAAACAAACGATCAGAGCAGCCGGCCGCTAGAATTCTCCTTCAGTGTGCACAGAAGTTGACTTAACTACCTAGCCAGTGTCGAACATCCTGCAACCGCCCGAATTCGAACGGTTAGAGGCACTTCAGAGACATCAGTTGATGCACTGAGCCACCTTTGCCGGTTACAGTGGAGGAAAACTGCCACCTTCCGACTACAACTAACGAACTAACGAAACTATCAAAGGATTCTTTACGAAAATGCGATATACACACTAACGCAACTGAGTGGAGCGGTGTATAGTGCGATTTTATAATTTTGCCCCTCAAGGCGTGTCTTCACGATGGAATATGTCACGGTATTTCGCGTCTTCCCCAGTCGTGCCACTAGATATCGCATGATTGCGACCGTATCTAGCAGTGCTTGCGATCACGGGACATCTAGCGGTAGGACCGAGAAAGACGCGAAATGCCGTGTGATATTCCATCGTGGTCGTAGGGGCTTCAGGGGCAGAGTTGTAAAAAATCGCACTACAGCACTGGTCTGCGACAGTTTCAGGTGGACGGGTGAAGGAAAGCGAGTAACCTCAATCACCGCTTGGTGCGCTGCAGTGCACTACCGTACGGCGATAACCGTCCGCCTCGTCGCGGTGGGGGCGCCGTCGTCGTCGACGGCAACGGAGCCCGAGGCCACCTCCGCGCATATCGCGCCCTTTGTACTTGCCCTCGCACAGCGATCTCCTCCACAATAGACTCCGTTCGCAAGCTCAGCTCCATTGCGGGCGCTAGCGTCGCCGCAGGAGGAAATATCGTTCGGTGTCCAAGAAGTGAGGATGTAGAAGGCTTGCCGACCGGAGGCGAGCAGTTCACTTTCGTGTGGCAGCAACAGTGTCTGCGATGCAGAGAGAGAGGAGAGAGAGAGATGAGAGAGAGAGAGGAGAGAGAGAGGAGAGAGGAGAGAGAGAGGAGAGAGAGGGAGAGACGAGATTGGGTGTTTTTTGCGCCGTCTTCGACTACGATATTTAGGACAGTGTGAAATGAGCGTGCGTAAGTTAAATTGAAATATGTAAAGTCATCATTTCAGAACGGGAATACCTGCCATTATAAACTATCAACATTTCTAAAAAAAGAGCAAATATTTTAACCACACATTTATTACTTGCCTTGAAAACCGCCGGTTTTTAACAATTACAAATTTATTCATCATTAACTTATTGAAGTTTCTCTTTTCAGTAAGGAGTTGGTTTTATATTGACTTCTTCTGCAGATCTTAATGCCACAGTGGTAATATTTGAGAGAAAAGTGTGAGTAAGCTTAAAATAATGTTTGGCCTAGCAGGGATGGTGTTTTGTGCAAACTATGTGGCCTCGAAGCACATGTCTAGTAGCATGGGCGCAAATGCCCATACTTTTGCCATAACAAATAAACAGGTATAACACCGTTCTACACAATGTTGTTATTATAAAAATAGTTTTTGCTTTGAATACATCAACAATGTTATTACATTGGTTCTACACTGCAACAAAGTAATGATCGGTTCAAAAACAGTTCAGAGATGTGTCTTTAGTCCGTGAAAACTGCACTTTGTAAATTATTGTTTTAAAGTGGAAATATATTTATTTATTCAGAATTGAACTTCAAACAGCCTGACCCTGAAGGCTGCAGTACATAATGCAGATCGTACAATACATCATTAAAATAAAAAGGTATCTGGAAAGGATATTACTAAATAAATGTCGTAAATATTTTTCAGAAAAACGAGAAAAAATGCAAAAGAAAGTACACGAGATTACATGTGAAAATAGTGGTAATGAAATATTGACTATTCACACAATTTCAGACCTAAACTTTAACAATCCTCGTCTCACTACAAACCACTGAAACCTTTTATCGGAATTTCGCCCGTCGTGCGCGGAGAATTGCCCGCTGGTGCCGGTGACCTGCAATATCTGGCCGAGGCACTCCCCCGCCACGGGCGCCGGATTCCGTTGAGCGGGCGCGCAGGTGCGCCAGGTGGCGGGGAAGAGGGGCGGGGACGTGCGGCGAGAACGATCCGAGCCGCAGGGCGTGCCGCCCGGGAGGAGTGTCGCGTGTGAGGGCATAGGAGATGCGAAGGTAGTACGAACTGCACGAGTATCGACGTGCTCGCCGGGGCGGCGGCGGCGGCGGCGGCGGCGGCGGCGGGCCGAAACGGGAACGGACGGCGACCTGAGGCGGTTAGGTAGTGCGAGGGCGAACGTGTGAAGAGGGGGTGGAAGTGAGGCTGGGGGTTGTCGTAGGCGTGGAGGTGGAGGGTGGCGACAGAGGGAACAGATGACGTGGAGGTGGCGCGCGGGTTGTAGATGGGGGGGAATCGTACAGGAGGAGGTGAGGTTGACGAGACCAGCAGGGGTGACCGCTGTAGTCTCAGAGGTGGTGGCAAAGGCATGGAGGTAATGGAGCCGGGGAGGCAATAGGTGCGTTGAGGGAGGTGATGAACACAGTGAAGGAGGTGGGGAGGGAAATATCGATGGAGAGAGCGAGAATGGTGAATGTGGTGAGAGAAGTGAAAGCGGTAATGGCATCTAGGATCTTTCGTGCGCTGGCGATGGATGGATGCGGAAGGGTTAAAATGGGAAGGTGGGGGTGCTTACGAGGGTGAGGGCATTGGAGGCAAACAATTGGGAGGGAGTGACAATGGGTAGGGTGGGGAGGTTGCATGGTGGTGGAGGTACCAGAGTGGTTGAAGTACAAGGGTAGTGGAGATGGCAGGGTAATGGGTTGGCAGGGTGATGAAATGGCAAGTTGGTTGGGTGGCAAAGTGGTGGGGTGGCAAGATGGTAGGGTTGCATGATCATAAGGGATGTGTGGTGGGATAGCACAGTGAGTGATAAGGGGCAGGGTGACATGGGATAATGGTGCTAGCAACAGGCTGATGGTGTGGCAGATTGGAGAATTGCCAGCTTGGAGGGGTGGCATTCAGTAGAGTTTGAAGGTGGCAGGGTTTCGCGGTGGTAGGGTGGTGGGGTGGAAGGGAGTGGTGGGGTGCCAGGGTGATAGGGAGCAGGATGGCGGGGTGTTAGACTGGAGGGGAGACAGATTGGAAGCGTGGTGATTTGGAGGGAAAGCAATTAAGAGGATTGGGAGGGTGGCAGGTTGGTGGAGGTGGCAGGGTGGTAGGTTGATGGTGGTAAGGTGGTGGAGGTAGCAGAGGTGGTAGGTTGGTGGAGGTGACAGGGTGGTAGGTTGGTGGTGATAAGGTGGTGGAGGTGGCAGAGGTGGCAGGTTGGTGGAGGTGGCAGGGTGGTAGGTTGGTGGTGGTAAGGTGGCAGAGGTGGTAGAGTGGCGGGGAAACGGGTTGGCGGGTAGCGCAGTCGCGGAATGGGGGAATGCCGGGGGTATTGAAGTGGCGGGGCGGCGTGACGACAATGGTTACGATGGTTACCGCTGTGTACTAGCGCGACCTGATCCGTCGGTGGGCGCCTGTAGCGCTTTTCGAAACGGGCGGAATTTAATCTCGATATAAATGACCCGGTGGTCGTTTAATCTTTTTACGGCGGAAAACCAAAAACGGCACGCGGCTCCCGCCAAAGAGATCGCACGCGCCGGGGGCGTCGGGGCGGGAGGGGCGGACGCTGAACAGAGCGCGGGTGAATGGGTGGGGGCGGGGCGATGACAACGGCGGGCGGGCCGGCGCCGGCCCAGGGGCTGTGCTGCCCCAAACGCACTAAAACAGATTGATACGCCCCCGTTAGCGGTTGCAATTGGCAATTTACAAATAAGTATTATTTGCGGGTTTTGTTTTTGCGCGTGCGTTTGAGGAACGGGGCAGACGCGTGAAACAATTTACGCGGATTTTGTTTTTTCCGCAAACGGGAATTGCCGCAAATGGACGACGCGAATTGGAAATATGAAGGTTTTCTGTTGATGTATCGTGTCTTACAGGTTGATACGATGAATTGATTTTAAAATCAAATACGTTTGGTGAAATGTGGCGAGAATTTAACGTAATGCGTTTGTTTCAAACTCGTATGCTTTATGTACACATCAAGATCGATTGAGATAAGTGATCTTGTGTAAGGAGATATTAATGAGAGACAGAAAGAACAGTCGTAAAAGCTTAGTCAATAAAATTCGTCAAACGAATTCGACTTTTGTGACATTATTTATGGTATAGCATAAACCTTTATCTGTATATTTTTCTCACAATCCTAATACTTTTCCTCGTAATTCGTGGTTTTAACACCGAGAACACTCTTTTCTAAACAATTTAAAATCTAAATTCAATTATCTGACAAATTACTATACAGTTATGCAATCTTTATATGCTTTAACAGTTGAAAGCTGCGGGCTGTGGTATGCTAAATAATGTATTTACAATAATTATATTTGATTTCCCCCCACTCCTAAATGGAAAGAGATATTCATTTCTTCTATGAATCTATTGCATTTACGTGTTTGATGTCGTCAAAAGTGCAACTTAAACATACATCATCTTCGTTGTATTTAGAATAATAGAAAATTATATATATATATATATATATATATATATATATATATATATATATATATATATATTGTAAATTGAAATCAATACTTTTTTTGCGATGCGACGTAAACTATTTTTCTGGGCACCTCTTCCCCAAATTATTTTTTACTTCCCGCAAAATTAGCACCATCAACCATTGTACACCTACAAATTACAATTACTACAGTTGTTTTGAAATAATATTTGTAAACCCTTTCTACATTTCCAACACTGTTTAATACAGCAGCCCCGTACGCCCCTATTTAACAACGTAAAAATACACCAACTCGTTTCCTCATTACTTTGATCTCGAAAACGACGCTAGTAGAGAGAGCAACGCAAATCGGTTAAATCCTGTAATTTGTGCATGTGTGACTTTGTCATTGAAATTAATTTGAAACAAAATGGAAACAATTGAACCACATTTTCCAATCACCACACGTCAATCAAAATCGTTTTTCCTATCTTTCCATCCGATTCGGTGATTCTAATTTCCGTTGTACATCATTATCACACTTCTTTCTCCTCAATACAATTTAGTAAACCAATTTTTGAAACTAGGTTATCACCACTCAGAATAAACAAAGTTAAAAATATTCTAAGAAGCATACTTATAGTGTTATTTCTTTAGTTGAGATAACAAGTTTTAGTTTAAACGAATAAGGTGAGCCTTATACGTTGAATATTATTCTCTTGTGAAAATAATGTCAATGAAAATAGACTAATAGAAACAAGAAGAAAACATTAGTATTGATTGTACTGTTCAATAATATTAAATAGTGGCAGGTATGCTTCAAATATTGATGTTTCTCACAAATTAGGATACAAAGTAGAGATTTATGTCACCTTTCGGCAAAAGTTTAAGACAGTAAGTGCTGTTCTACAACATAATGTCGAGAACATAACGGCTGAGGTAAGTGCTGAAATTTATAACGGAGAAGGCAAAAGAGTGCGACCGAGATGAGCATTAAGGCTGAAATAAGAAAAAAGGGAATGTCGAGGTTTGAGATGTTGTCAGCCACCTTCAGTCAGTGCCAGTGTGTAAACGTAGAGCAATAAATAGGAGAAAACAAAGAAACAATTAATGGATGAGATAGTAGGAGTAAAATAAAGGCGACAGAGGTGAAAGAGGCGAACATGGAGTCAGTGGAAGTACCAGAGGCAGTGCATGATGTGTACTATGACCGACTGCCGGGGAGGTGGGACAGCCAACTTTACATAATCTAGCTCAGTGAGTTGGCAGTTAATCGCATAAAAAATAAAGGTCTTGGGTTCTCTTCACTTGAGAGTGTACACCAAATCATTCAAGATCAAATCTTGTGTACCAAAATATACTATAATCTCCTATTCTCCCAGCACATACACTGAATATACAAAAAAATCGTATATACTCCCAAAATAAATATCCTGAAAGAAAGAAATCCCTTATCATTAATACACTTTCTATTTACACATTTGCTGCTATCTTACAATTCGCAAGAAAAAAGTCGATGCGCTTATTAACAGTTGAGAAAGTTTTAAGAAAACGTTTTTATCTTAATTTGCCTCTTCTAAGCACATTGATATTTTAAAAAGTAACACAATTCTATTGATTGCGCTGTTTTTATCAGGATCACAATGTTTTTTATAAAGTTATTTTAGCAAACCCTATAAGCTTCTCCCTTTCTTTTCCACTTATACAAAAATTTACAAGCACGCTTGTGAAACAGTTATTTTGCTTTACAATTTCTTAGTAATTGGTCTAACATTTTTCAAAATAAGAATGATTGATTCTTTTAATTAAATACAAGTTTAAAACACTTTGCCATTAGATAACGTGTCTTTCTATGACTTTTTATAAACTAAAAATTCTGAGGAAAGTTAAAAATAATATGCTTCCATTTGCAACGTTCTTACTTGATGTACTGTGTATTTAACCTTCAGTGACGTCTGTTGAAATCACCTCGCGTCGCAGCAGTCAGCTGTGCGGTGCTGCTCGTGACATTGGTTGACGACTCGCGTCCGTTGCAAAATTGTAGTCGTGCAGCCAGGCGTTTACTTGCGTAGGGAATTTTATATTTTATTTTTTTAAGAATCTGAACCAGACTGAATAAAATTTCAAGACAAGAAACTGTGTGAAAGAACAACAACAAAAAAAACTGGAAAAGGAGACATCCAAGTATGAGCTTATCATTCTATACTACTCATACGAACTCCCCACGTCCCACTGCTGTGTATAATTTATGCAAGTAATTTTCTTAAATATGTTCACAGTTATTTGCATTTCATACAAAACAAAGCAATTTACCTCTTCTGTGTCTCTGCGAAGAGTTTCCGTCGCTTTATAGAAACGATAGCTCGTAACAGCAATATTCTCGTAGTGATCCGTCCTTGCCTCGCGACTTCACAGGTCGGCGTCTCGCTTCCAAAAGAGCTTGAAATGCGTCATGTAGTAATTCGTTTCTTACATTTCTGCACTTCTTTTGTCTTCTGGCGCGCGTTTTAACTTGTTCAAGGTCCTCTTTGCCCACGCGAGGGATGTGACGTTTTACCTTGTCTATGGGAAATCGGGTAGTCACTGTACATCCATTGGCGTGCGCATGAATAGCAGTGATATTTAACGCACACACTTTTTCTAAGACACCCCCATGGTAGTCAAATATATATCAGGAGAATACTCGATCAGTAACGTATCAAACTGGACATGAAACGCATGCGATCTTTCTTTCTTTTTTATGCTTGTTAATCCTCTATCCCTTACACCTCTCTCTCTCTCTCTCTCTCTCTCTCTCTCTCTCTCTCTCTCGCATGCACAACTGTCACACATATTAAGGGACCACATCGGCGTTTCAAATTGGTTTCGACTGAGGCAGAATCTCGCTGGAGAAAATAACTGGATGGAGTACTCCGCAAGTCAACAAACACTGGATCAGCGCCAGGTCTCACGTTCTAGTGAGGGAAGAACACCCCCTCCCAAAATATAACATGCACCACACATTCGGAAATAATGATCAATGATCTTGGAAATATAAATAATCAATCAATCATTGGAGTAGTACTAAATTGACGGCAATGCTATAATGCGCCTTATTCACTATATTTGTCCTTTATTACTTTTAGTTAAAGCCTGTTTACGTAGATACGTGAAACCCAAAACCATGCTTTGACCATGAGTGTGTGTACAATTCCGTACGTATTGTATCTGAGGTGGGCTACGACCTTCAAAACTGCAACTTCTTCATTGTGTGTGATGTTGAGGATGATATGCTTTACCATGACTCACATTACTTCTGCACAGTACTCGTGGATAACGTCATCATATTCAATGTTCAATTCATCAAGCAAAACTTTGAAAAGTCGATAGTTTTACCATCGCCCGAGATTGAAATGTACTATACACTCGATCACCGTTGAGCAATGTGATATTTCTCGATGTTTTCTCGATGTTGTAAGAGTTAAACTTTGAAGAAAAGCATCTTCCTCAGTTTGGAAAAAATGAAAATTTCCTTCGTCCGTAGCAAGCTTTCCGTCGGTTATGATGGCGACAAGTTTTTGTATGGGTACATTCTGATAAATAATCATATTTTTCATTACGTCGTATACGCCTTGCGCTCCAGTTTCTAACATCAGACTGGTAATCAGTTCCGTTTCGCCCGAAAAATTAAAAAAGTCCATTCTGATGAACACTAAAAACTGTGATGATCTAGTAACATCTTTCAAATCCTCAATTTGTAAGTAAAAATATTCGCATTTTTTCGAGTCACTTTCTATTTGATCGTGAATATCGTTTGCTATGTCATCAACTCTGTGTGCTACCGTACTTCTAGACAACGTCACATCTTTTATTGTTTTTATTGCTGAGATAATTCAGTTTTTATATCGTGAAAAAGAGATTCTGCTATGACCAGCATAGGTTTCTTTACAAAAGCTCCATCAGAGAAGCGTTTTTTTGTGAGACGCCAGAATGTAACTCACTTTAAAAGGCGCTTCTGTGAGAACCTTTGCTTTATTTTAGTAGTAAAGAAACTGTTTTGAGCGTGCAGAGAATCTTTCAAAGCTTGAACTTTATTTTTTCGCAATGAATATTCTGCAGCGGATCTTTGCCTAGAACAATATAAAACACATAATGAATACGTAATTTCTTCATATTTACATACATAAATATATACAGCGTGATTTTAAAGTGTATTAACAATTTTCTTAATTTGTTGCACAAAACTATAAAACGATACTGATTTCATAAGTATATCAGATAAAGAGGAATTGAAATGGTTTTGTTTTCAATGTTTGGTTTCACAATAACGGAAACTGCCATTTTTTCTTTTCTTAAGGATGTTGCCTCATCATTGGATCAAAACGAAGCAACTATTGGAATATTTTTAGATCTTTCAAAAGCTTTTGACGTCATTGATCATAACATTTTACTTTCAAAATTACCTTCATATGGAATCCGTGGTATTGCTCTAGATTGGCTATGTTCGTACCTTAAACTACGATCTCAGAGAGTAGAAATACCTTACTGGAATGATGGAACTTTATGTACACACCTTTCCGGTTCTTTGCCAATTGCACGTGGAGTCCCGCAAGGTTCGATTTTAGGCCCTATTCTCTTCCTATTATACGTAAATGACATGCCCTTAGCGATTCAAAACGGAAGAACAGTTCTCTTTGCGGATGATACAAATATTCTTTGCAACAAAGAAACCCTAAATAACACAATATCAGACGTTTCGCATTTTCCGTCATAACAAATTAAAGGTAAATGAAAAGAAAACAGTGTCAATGCAGTTTTCCATATCAAATAAAAAATTCTGTACTCCATTGGAAATGAACGGTGTGCCATTGACTGATGTTAATGTAACAAAATTTTTAGGTCTATCAATTCAGTCAAACCTCAAATGGAATGCCCACTTAAATGAATTGAACACAAAATTAAGTTCATTATGCTACGCGTTCAGAATTCTTTCAAATTCCATCAGCCTTCATACAGCTCGTTGTGTATATTTTGCCAATGTTCACTCCCACCTGAGATATGGCATAATATTCTGGGGAAACACATCTTATAGCTCCCAGACTTTCAGATTACAAAAAAGAATTGTACGAATAATAAGCAAATCCAACCCACGTGATTCTTGTAAGTCTCTCTTTATTAATTTAGGAATTTTACCATTACCTTGTCTCCTGATTTACGAATCAGTAGTTTTTGTCAAAAATGACTTACTTAAGGGCGGGAATATATTTTCAGCAAACGCCGATGTCTATAAGTATAACACACGTCGTAGTAATCATATTCACCAAGTGGCAGTATCAACAGCTCCCTACAAAAAATTCACATACAATTCATGTACATTACTCTACAACACTTTGCCAGAAGATATTAAACGATTAAATTCGATAGAAAAGTTTAAATCCCAAGTAAAATCTTTTCTGCTGCATAACTGTTTCTATACAATTCGAGACTATACCGAGCATCAAAAAGGAAAGCATTAATTTTAACAATGATAGTTAATGTAATTATTATCATTTGGACTGTATAATTCTAAAGAACCTGTAACAATTTTTGTACCACAGTTTCTGGGTTGATGGCCCTCATCTCGATCAGGTTTTTCGTCCAGTTTCCCTGATCCTTGAGCAAATGCTGAGATGGTCCCTTGTTTTGCTTCTGGACATAAATGTAACTTCACTATTTGTGCACGTCTTTTGAATTTCAGTGGGAAATATAATTATTCAAATTATCGTTTTTCATATTATCGCGGCAAAATGTAATATTCTTTCATGAAGAACATGAGGGTTCAGGGCAGGAATTTATAGCTAATTTACCTTTGAAAATATATTTTATTATATAGGAGCGAATATTTTGTCAACAAAACTCGAAAAAAATCTCTCTTTTCTGTATTCAAAATTCGACTAGAATATGGTTTAGGATGGAGACCACAGAATCATGAAAACGTGCACAAAATTCACTTCTCCCCATAGCTCGTCACACGCAGTTTTTAACTGTTTTTGACGTAAATAAATAAATAAATAAATAAACGCATGTGGGAACCACACGTAATTCGAGAGATAACTACATGGTAATCAAACTCTTGCCATACGTTTTGGAGCATATCCTCAGTTAGAATGGGGCAGCTGTTTCAATCCTGAGCTTGAGTTCCTGTATATTTTGTAGCGAAGGTGGCACATACACACTATTTTTTAGGTATTCACACAGGAAGAAGACACATGAAGTGATATCCGGGATCTGTTTGGTCAACATTCTAAATCATTATCCATATTCCCTGCTCGACCAATCCAGTGTTAAGATAGCTCGTTGTTCAGAAATTCACGAACGTCGTTATAATGAGATGGGGCCCCATCCTGCTAAAATAGGAAATTGTTACAATCTTTTAGCTTTTGTGATAACAAATATTGCTGTAATATTACCAGGTATGTGTGGCCAGTGGCAATGTTTGGTGTGAAAAAGAACGGTTCGTGAAGTTTCCTTAATTTAATTGCACCGAAAACTTTCACTTTAGGTGAATCTCGCTCATATTCGACGAATTTGGAAGGATTCTGAATACCTCACTCTCGACAATTACGTTTGTTGACTTTGCCATTTGTATGGAATGTCGCTTCGACACTGAAGATTATATGATTTACCAAGTCGTCATCTTCTTCCACACATTGTTGCACATGGATACAAAACTCATCATGCAGTTGTTTGTCATTTGGCTTAAAATGTTGCAAGAGTTGCAATTTATACGGCTTGATGCACAACCTCGTAAGTAGTGTTTTCAAACTCTCGTAGATGGAATTTGCAGCTCGCGGGATGCTCTACGAATTGATTTTTTCCGGGATTTTTATGAAAGACTTCCTCACATGATTAACATTCTCTTCACTCAATCAAAAACAGGCATTTCTTTTCAAAGGACTCAAGGAACCAGTATTCACAATTATTTTTGAGTACTGGTTGCTTGGGTACTACCAATACCACCTAGATACTAGGTACTTCTGGTATTATGACAACCATAAATAGACTTCCTTCTTGGTATGTCTTTGCCATACTTAGTTCTAAACGTCTGTTGTACGTGTGTTGCACTCTTTATTTTCGTGAAATTCCAGCACACAGAAAGCATGTTCTTCGCCATAAATCGCCTTCCTGATAAAACTCCATCCACGGCGAATCCAGGTATTACCAGCATATGTTGTAATATCCAAACAAAATCTGTTGATTTTCTCTTTTATGTGATATACTTGAGAAAGCTACATCGTTTATAGTTTTTGTGAAATAAATTTACAAAAGTGTTATTGGACTTAAAAACCACGCGCTGAACAATTACTCGGGATTTTAATTTTGACCTTGCCACTCTCATTCTCATTTCTAGCCAAAAACATTTTCGCATATGGCAGCATCCCCCCTCGAAGGTAGGGCAATTGATTTATTAGTTGTTCCGGGCGTGTCAACTGCTACGGTCATTTGTCTCGTTAGGGTAATGCATGTGGCGGTGATCTTTCCCCACTAGATGGCGAGATCCGCCGCCGACCTACACGTCGGATTCCGGGATTTCCTCAACCAAGTTTCTCCCAAACGGGGCACCGACTCAGTCGGGACAAGCTGTAAACTCCCGACTGGTCTCCCGGCACATATGGTAGAGAAGTGCAGGTATATGTGAGTGTAAGGGGTGAGGACATCACAAGGGAAACGAAGAAAATATCGCGATCCGAGGCCCGTTTGTTTACGTAGTGCTCCGCCACTCGCTTGGTGTTGATCGAACCGGAGAGGTGGGTCAGGGCATCAGTTGATATCACTGCAGTTCCTCTGACCGGGAGAACCTGCGGTTCGAAGCCACGGAAAACTACTGATCAGAGCAGCCGGCAGCTAGAATTCTCCTCCAGACAGCGGGTGAAGTCGACATAGATATGTAGTTAGTGTCGAAAATCCTGCCTTTAACATTAGGTCCTCCTGGTCAGAGGCATTGCAGTGACGGCAACTGATGCTGTGAACCACGTACGTCGGTGCGTGGGGAAATGGCCGACGCCAATCTTTGTAATCCATAACTACGCGCTAAGAATAAGGAAGTAATTTTTTCATTACTTTGCAAATTTCCATATAGAAGTTCAAAAAAACATTAAATCACGCTAGTTACAACGGCCCCCACCTTTAAATTCTCGCAGAGTCTTTTGTAATTACGTTCTATATTCGACCTAGTTGCTACGGCTTCCGAATTATATATTTTCTTCTTCTATGAAGCCCTGGTTCATCGCTCGCCAAGTGATCATTGAACAAAATGACAAATTATACGGCCCAGTACATAGGGATGATTTGCACAAATGTGCATTCATGTGAAGCTCGGTGCGTGCTCTCAGGAACTTTCGTCACTTTTGGATTTGCTTCAGCTAACCATGCAAACTGACTCAGTGGTAAGAAGCAGTGGAAAGTGAGTTACATATAGCGTGAAATTTGCAATTCGACACACAATTTGTTGCTGTCCATCTTTTTGCTGTCAGGCGATCATCTACAGTTATTTATGGAACAAGGGCGTTAAAAGGGTTCTAATGGACAATAAAACGCACGAGGGCCTTTGGCCTGAGGGTGTTTTGTCGCCCGAGGTCTTTGGAACCAGTTAACGCCGGTGGTAATACATTATTTTATTTGTACCTAATTTTATTGATTCAATTTAATTATTTACAACTAACTAGATGTTAATTTGAGTCGGTTTGTCTTTTCATATTTTACTCCCATGATTCCCTTACATATTTCCCTCTCATAATGCCCTCCGTAACAGAACATTTAGCATCATTCAACGGTTTTCATATTTCCCTCGTAACCACAATTCTCTCGATCGATCGATCTTCGAAGTAAGTTTTGCAGCGTGTATCGAACTCCGCCACGAAGTCAATAACAAGCTCTAACGCATCAGTAAAAAAAATATAAAAAAAAGTGAGCTATCTGGCACCCGGGTGCACACTGCTGATCTAAAGTTTAGGGTAGTTGATGTCACCTGATTGTTTCAGTGTTGCAAAGTAGGATGATATATTGACAGTAGAATGAGATGACTTTAAATTCTTTGTCGTTATTTGCACAGGTATTTTTTGTTCCTTCGTCAATAGTGAGAATCTGCAAGTCTTTATGTTTTGTTGCGTTCTGCATGGTGGTTGGAGGTGGTGGTGGACGAGATGAGGTGTGTGGAGAGATGTTGTGAGGAAGATGCACGGAGTAAAAGGTGAGAAGCCAGAAGCGATAGGCGAGAAGCGAAAGACGAGTGGCGAGAGGGGAGAGGGGAGGGGCGAGAGGTGAGAGGCGAAAGGCTAAACGCTAGAGGCAAGACGTGTGTGGCAAGAGGGGAGAGGCGAGAGACGAACCCAAACGCCGACGATAAACGGGCATAGAGCTAACGTCTAACTGTGAGACGCAAGAAGCAAGAGACAAAAGATGAGCTGTGAGAGGCAAGGAGAGCGACACGAGGATCAAAAAGCGGAAGGGAGAAGGAGAGAGGGAACGAGGACAGTGACAAGGGACAAACAGAAAAGGGCAGAGATGGAATTGGGTACGAGAGCGGTGCCGAGTTAATTTAGAAAAAGCAGTCGCAAGTTAAATGATTGTGAGACTGTTAGATCTCCAATGGAACCTGACCTTACGACTAGACGAGCATTATGTCAAAAGAAAAGGACCGAAGGAGATGGAACTGGTGTGCAACACCACTGCCGCGTTAGACATGGTAAGGCAGGTCACGTGTTACGTGATCGTGTAGCTGTTAGGGTGACTCTAGAAGCTGAGCTGATGAAGAGACGAGCGTCGTGTCAAAGTAGGGTGGTTGCGGGGAAGGGCGGTCGGGAGACGGAGGCGTGGCGCCGGCCAGAGCAACTCAGCCTACGGTGGGTGGGGCGGGGTGAGATGGAGCGGAGCAGGGTGGTGCAAAGCGGGACGGGGCGGGCGGGACGGGGCGGGACGGGGCGGGGCGGGACGGGCGGGGCGGGACGGGGCGGGGCGGGGCGGGGCGGGGGCGGGACGGGGCGGGGCGGGGCGGGGCGGTGCAATGTGTGGCGGGGGCGGGGAGGGGCGGGGCGGGGCGGAGCGAGGAGGGGCGGGGGAGGAGCAGGGCGGGGAGGGGAGGGGCGGGGAGGAGCAGGGCGGGGGAGGGAAGGGGCGGGGCGGGGAGGGGCCGGGGGAGGGGCGGGGCGGGGGAGGGGCTGGGGCGGGGAGGGGCGGGGTGGGGCGGGGCGGAGCGGAGCGGGGTGGGGCAGGGCGGGGCGGGCGGCGAGCCGTCGCCCAGGAAAGGCTTCCGTAAATTACGGCCCGGGGCCGTAAATCATGCGATGGACGCGCGGGCTGCGCCCTCCCGACAGGTGAACGATGGCGCGGGGCGGAGCGCAGGTGCGTTGCGTCTCGGCCCTCCGCCCCGCCGCGCCGCGCTCCACGCCCCGCTCCGCGCCCGCTCCACGCCTCGCTGCCGCGTCTCAGCGACGCCCTCGCGTCCACGCCCCCGACCCGCGTCCACCCTCTACCTGCCTCGGCCACGACTGGTGCTGTCCTCCGTGACATGCAGCGTGCGGTTACCCCGTGCCCTTCTCGGCCTGCTGCTTCCCGTGTTGTACCTCCTGAACTTTCCCTGGTTCACGTCGGTTTTCATAACTCAGTGTGGTTCTTGTCTCCCTTTCCTTCTTTTCTCCTCTTCGCGTGGGCTCTCTTCGTCTGATCTGTCTCCACGTCACATTCCCTGTTTCCATCTCTTTTCAATATCTCTTCTCACGGCACAGAACGTATTCCCACCTTACTTGTCTCTAAAACGGTTTTCCAGCCTCTTCTAGGGTCTCTTTTCTCTACCTCCTGTTTTCTTTATGGTTTTCCCTTCTCGATAATGTTTCTCACTGCATCTGCCCGTTAATTTCTTTATCTCTTGTCCTTTGATTTTCCCCAACATCCTTCTAGCATCGTATCTCTTAAACTTATGTTTGGAGTGTCTCTCATTCGCTCATGCTTTCCTAGAACGTTCATTTCTGCCTCATAACAGCAGATTCTCCTCGTATTTATCCATACTTGCTTCGCGATGAATACCATCACAATTCATCAAATCGTGTCGCCTTCCCCTCTCCTCGTTATTCTTTATTTCTCGTCACTTTTCCATTTGTTGCTGACATTCATCCTCCTTTTTCATCTTTCTGTCTGTCCATAAACGTCAGTTTCATGTAGATTCCAACTCTGCCACGTTGAATCTATCCCTGTTTGACTCCTTGACCCCTGACCGACCTTTCATTTCTTGCCTGTCATATTTACATCCACTTCTCAGTCCAACTCTACTTCTATTCTTGCAAGGGCATCTGTCAGTATACACCTGCAGACTCCTTGTCACTTCTCTTCCTATCAGTTCCTGGCTCGTGATATTTTTCTCCAAACGCCTCAATTCTCCTTGCTTATCCACACCCCTCCCTTCACTCTACTCTTCCCATGTCTGTGATCACGCCCGCTTCACACTCAAACGCCACCCCGTCCACTTCTTCCTGCGGAAGAGCAGATCCCCTGCGCCCATGCCTACTCCGCCTCCGCGCCGCCCCGCCCGCTGCCGCTGACGCGCTGGCTTCCCTGCTGTCGCGAGCGCTTGCGTCACCGGCGCGCGGCGCGGCCGTTGGCACACGCTGACGCCGCCTGTTCCGGCCATAGTCGGCGCGTCGCGGCGCATCTCTTCCGGCGCCCGCCCAGGCCTAATTGATGCGCCTGCCGCCGTCACCCATCGCCGCCCCCGGCGCCCTCGCTGCCCTCAGCTGCCCTCGCTGCCCCCCCGCCGCCCCCTCGCTGCCCTCTCGCCGTCCCCTCGCCGTCCCCTCGCCGCCCCCCTGCGCCGCCCCCCCCGCAGCCCCCTCGCTGCCCTCTCGCCGTCCCCTCGCCGTCCCTCGCCGCCCCCTCGCCGCCCTCTCGCCGCCCCCTCGCCGCCCCCTCGCCGCCCCCTCGCTGCCCCCTCGCCGCCCCTCGCCGCCCCCTCGCCGCCCCCTCGCCACCCTTCTGCGCCCGCGCCCCTCGCCGCCCCCTCGGCCGCCCCCTCGCCGCCCTCTCGCCGCCCCCTCGCTGCCCCCTCGCCGCCCCCTCGCCGCCCCCTCGCCGCCCCTCGCCACCCTTCTGCCGCCCCCTCGCCGCCCCCTCGCCGCCCCCTCGCCGCCCCCTCGCCGCCCCCTCGCCGCCCCCTCGCCGCCCCCTCGCCGCCCCTCGCCGCCCCCTCGCCGCCCCTCGCCGCCCCCTCGCCGCCCCCTCGCCGCCCCCTCGCCGCCCCTCGCCGCCCCCTCGCCGCCCTCTCGCCGCCCCCTCGCCGCCCCCTCGCCGCCCCGTCGCCGCCCTCTCGCCGCCCCTCGCCGCCCCCTCGCCGCCCCCTCGGCCGCCCCCTCGCCGCCCCCTCGCCGCCCCCTCGCCGCCCCTCGCCGCCCCCTCGCCGCCCCCTCGCCGCCCCCTCGCCGCCCCTCGCCGCCCCCTCGCCGCCCCCTCGCCGCCCCCTCGCCGCCCCCTCGCCGCCCCCTCGCCGCCCCCTCGCCGCCCCCTCGCCGCCCCCTCGGCGCCCCCTCGCCGCCCCATCGCCGCCCCCTCGCCGCCCCCTCGCCGCCCCCTCGCCGCCCCCTCGCCACCCTTCTGCCGCCCCCCTCGCCGCCCCCTCGCCGCCCCTCGCCGCCCCCTCGCCGCCCTCTCGCCGCCCCCTCGCTGCCCCCTCGCCGCCCCCTCGCCGCCCCCTCGCCGCCCCCGTCGCCGCCCCCTCGCCGCCCCTCGCCGCCCCCTCGCCGCCCCTCGCCGCCCCTCGCCGCCCCCTCGCCGCCCCCTCGCCGCCTCCTCGCCGCCCCCTCGCCGCCCCCTCGCCGCCCCCTCGCCGCCCTGCGCCCAATGTGTCGTCTACTCCTGCCCTCCCCGCCGTCCCACCACAAACATTACCCCTCCTTCCACCCCCACAACCACCATCACCATTCTCTACGTCCCTCCTGGCGCTTCGGGTTACGTGAACTCTGCTCGCAAGGCAGTATGTCATCGCTTGCCCCGTCAACTCTCCGAGCTCCCCCAACCACCTTGAGATATGCCCCAGCACTCTTGTACTTGCACGCGCAGCGCCCGGAAGACATGTGAACCAATTCTCCCCGCTCTGACACCTGCAACTACTCTTTAACTCTGGGGTACATGGATATGGCTCTTCCGGGAGAATTAACAGATTTTTTCTTCATTCTAGTACCAGGATCGAGGCTTTCTCAATGTTTCACACATAGTGCTCGATCTTTTGGAGTCCATTCTTCTAACCTCAAGCTCAAGTTCTGTTCAATAGAACAGAAATATTAAGTATTAAATAAAAAATCAAATATGTATTTTTCAATCCCCCAATAACGAAGAAGAGAGTTTTGTGTGTTCTACAATCCGTACGTCTGCTGTAGTACTTCACTATGTTACAATACTTTAATAAATGATCAAATTCGCTAGAAAAATTGAAGCAAGAATTAAGAAATTATACATGGAGCTGTAATGTCATTAGGCACATCGCATCACATTTTTAAAGTGATCAGTTGTTTCCACTTCAACCTATATTTTTGTTTTCATCTACGCCCAAATTGAAGCAACGGTGTCCTTTCATACATGCGCACTTAATGGCATCTTGAATTTTATTTTGTTAAATGAAATAAGGATGAAGAAATGCAATGTACTTATTTCTACAATGAAAAATTATTTTATACAAATATCAAAGTATAATGTGGAGATAAATCATTGTTAACTGCTTATTTGTCCATACGACTGATTCCCCATGTCATAACTATGCGTTTACATATCACACGGACATCAGGGAAGCTGTCATGACTTGAAATTGTCCAATCAAGATCTTATCCAAGGGATCTATCAGTCTTCGTCATTTGTATCGATTTGCATACGAGCATTTAGCCCTCCCCTAAGGGCTACTGTAAGCCCTGCTGCTTTGTGACATTCGTGTAATTATACCAGTAACGTCACAAAGGGATTACTGAGATCGCTCTGATGAAATCCACATCTGCACCATTCCAGTGTTTGACGCACATTGTGTCACTTATTTGCCAGCTTCAAAACACACTTCTCTTTCTTACCGCCTGATTGAAATTTCTGTCATCACAGCTTTTTAAGTTACATTAATAAATAAATAGATTTATTGTAAGTATATTATAGCGTTGTATTATATTTATTAACCTACTTGCAGAAATAATAAATATCTAAGCTAATAATAATTCCTCTATCTTGGGTTATTGCCAAAATAGTCCCTACAAAGCTTTTTTTAAATGAAACAGCGAAGATTTAGTATTTATCGGCGGAGATATGTAAACACATGTTTTAACGGGTGGGGGGGGATCACGATAAAGCATGTGTTTACGTATCTCTGTCATGTCATTTTGTTCATTTTACAAGAGATATTTAGAATGGAAAATGTTTATCAAAGAAATCAAAAATAATACATATTCAGAATATTTCCGTGACCTAATCTTCAAACAATTTCAAATCGTAAATAAACCAGTGATGCAACAACACATACAATTTCTCGCAATACTGTTAATGGGTACGTAATATTATATGACAATTTATGTGGTGGTGGAGGTTTTATTTTTAATTTTTAATAAAGAGGTTTAAAGAAAGAATATTTATCATTAAAAATTTTGTCCATTCCCTTTTCTAGGATCATATATATATGGGTAATTTTTTTAGCATTATCTTCATAGTAGCTGAAAAACGTATCTATTTCTATTTTTCTAATAAAATCTATTTCTAAACTATATCTTTCTATTCTTATTCTCCCTTCTATTATATTCTTCTCTTCTTTCTATTCGGTCACTCATTTCCCATCCTTGTAGCTCAACGGATTAGGGCGCTGAATTGGAAAACATTGTGAAAGAGCAGAGGAACATCTTGGAGACGAATATTATTCCCACTACGGTTTCAAAAAGTGCGTCATTTAAAGTCCCACTAGAAGCTCTCAAAATTAATAGGACTGTTATCAGTTTTGAGATATGTTATACCCAGCACATGCTCATTAGGCATACATTTCTGGAAGTAATGAGCGTTTTATTAATTTAGTGGTACATATTGTATTATCCTTTGTGCTGCTTTGATTTTACGCATTGGCTTTGTACTTTATGCTTGAAAAAATATTTCTGTCCGGAGAGAGTTTTGTCGGTGACGCTGAAAAGCACGCTGATGTGATTTGCTGCCTTTCAGAAGTCTTTTGCTGCACATCACAAGAGCACACGTACGTTAGTGTCATTCTATCACAAATTCCTGGAGACATATTAACATACACAAGTTATCATGAGTTATAGTTATATATTGATTTAATGTGTAACCAAGACGAGGCAATCCACTGCTAGGTAAAACATTTAAACATTATTAGTGTGAGTGCACCCATAGTAATATTCAACAAAAAATCGGAATACGCTTCACATTACATAGAAATGTAAATATTTAATATAATCAGTCTGAGAGTCACTAAATTGCAATGAAATCTGTTAAGTGAAGCTATTATTCTTACCGTTTACACAAAAGAAGAGGAAGTATTTACACAAAGAGTACCCAGAAACTAGCCGTTTGTGATCAAGATATTTCAAATTGTCAAGAAATTGTATTTAACAATGAAAATTAATAAGGCACAAGAGCAGACATTTTTAAAGTAGGCATAGATGTAAAACTTATCTTAGTAATATGTATAAATTGCATGTTCTAGAGTGAAGATTCCCAAAAATATTGATCCTTGGTCCTGAACGTAAAACCAGAAACATAGTGTATGAAAGAGCTTTACTGTAAATTTCACAGTAATAGCCATGTAAAAATGTTGTGTGAAGAAATTATTTTCACATCTTATTTCTACTTTGTTAATTAACCTGTCTAAATCAACTTAAGGCTACACAAAAAACGTGCGGCTAGAGCTAATTCAAAAAAGGAACTAACCTGCAATAGATTCCAATTCATACCGGCCTTTACGTATGCGAAGCTAATTATATCTTTAGTTAATACAAATATGAAGTAAAACATATTGATAGTTGTTACAAATCGCGTCGAGAATCTGTGCGGACAAAGCGGCAACGCCGAACCAGCGCTCGCCGAGCCGACACCGCTCCGGCAACAGCGCAGGCCGGGGGCGGCGGAAAATACGTTACTCTTGTTCGCAGCCACTGTCTGGCTGGCAACCGCCTCTGTGGGCACACGCACGCGAGCCCTTGCGCTCACAAATTCACTCAAAACATTGTTTTTTTCATCATTGTCTATACAAAACGTGTTATATTGAACTACTTCAATTTTTTTTCATCATTGTCTATACAAACGTGTTATATTGAACTACTTCAACTACAGTAAATGTTCAAGTTATACCTGAATTGTGTTGTGACCACACGTTAAGTAATTTCTTGTGCATCAACTTCATTACGTCGCAGAACGGAAAGAACTACAATTGCAAACGTCTCACCTTAAACTCAGGAAGCACGGTTGTATTTTAGCTTTAAGTATTGTACCATGTTATACATCAAAGGAAGGTCAGTGTTTTTTTGTATTTATGTATTCATTTGTCACTCAAATTTCTATGTAGTAAATTCAATTTAAAAACTGCAAAATATCACTTATTTCAGTTACCGCCATTCACTTCCTCATTTCTTCACTAATCATTTTGTTTTTATCTGAAACCTCATTTCGTCAGAACTACCAGAGATGCAAAACAGCAACCTTAAGTCAATTTTTATCATTGGCCACATGGCCACAACTGCAATTTAGACAAAAACATCGGTCCTCATGGCCTAATGTTAAAACAAACATCATTAATCCTCCCGATTCAAATAAGAACATTCTTCTTCCGGGTCTGGAATGCATTTCAGATAAGAACAATAGTTATTAACTAAATGTGTACTACAGTACATAGTTCAGATAATACAATTTTAATTTGAGGAAAAATACTAGCGTAAGTCGAAGCAACAGCAATAATTTTAAAAAATCCGCCTCTACGTTCAAGATTGGTGTCTGATGTATAGACACGACACGTTGATCTTGTGATAGCAAAACGCTATTGCGGATATCCTATTTCTTTTGAAATCATCGCGAATATAAAATTTCGTTTAGGCAGCGCATTTATCCCCTCCCACAAAACCGCTCGTTCGACGATGCCTCACCCGCCGAAAAGTATTGGAAGCAAGAGGTTCAAAGGATCGGTGAGAGGTCGATCTATTGGCGAGCGGCAATCACCGGAAGCCGCACTCAATAAATAAATGAGCAGCAAATGAAAGCGGCGCTGCCTTAATTACCTGCCTGCGTTTAGCGGTGTCAGAGAGATCGTCACCGCAGCTATTTGTCATTACGCAAGGCGACCGCTTTGATCTTGCCTCTGGGTTCCCGCAGCAGTGCAGAGGACCTTCGGATCTTGTTCGCAATACCTGTCCAGTGTGAGATAGGAATCAAGAGAGTGGATGATGGCAAAGTATTTGACTTTCTAGTGGCAGTTAAGACTCGATTAAACAAATGAAGACGATCCAAAATGCGGTTCTCGGAAGGAACGGATTTCCTCGAATTTCCATATTTCATTCGCAAAATACAAATCCTTGTTTAGAAATTTCTCTTGAGTTAATGATTCTGTGTCAAACTATTGCGTGATTTTAGCACTACAGTTATATTACAAAGTATATTAAGTACAAAAATTCATCTGAATTGCTCAAGTTACTTTTGAGGGCTATTGCAATTTCATCTTGTTTTAAGGCGATATTTGCCCGAACAGTTCTTAGTTACAAAAAAATAAAATGGAATATAAAACTAAAGTAAATCAAATATTTGAAACAGTCTTCACAAGTACTACATTATCATAGTACATTAAGCAAAATAATAGTTTTTTACATTGCAAGAATATGCAAAGTAAGTAGCAGTTCCTCAGCATAAAGAAATAGCACCAAATAACTACTATAAACAAATAGCAAATATTGATAGGCGTCCGTCTATTGCCTTTGCTCGTCACATGGCGTGTCATAAGCAATGGTGTATTGGCAAAAATTCGGTCAATGCGCGCATTGTAAGAATAACACATTCAAATATTTGAATTTTCCAGACAAAATAAAAAATTTTTATTTATTTGGATTATCTCATGTTTCTGGGTATATAACAAAACCATAGACAACTTTCATATGGCCGGAGGTTGCGTAGCATTCTTTCAATTTCTGCACTCATTAGAAAACATAACAGAAATAAAAATCTAAGAATTCCATTTACCTTCTAATTATCAAGTATCGTTCTTATTATCTAAATCCTTCCTCAACATTCATGTACTTTCTTCAATGCCATTCACTGCAAAACCATTATTTTCCTCCAGAACCATCCGTTTCCTGAACTTCGCAATTATCATATGCCTGCTGCAACAGCTACGTACGTCTGCTCCATCACCAACCTCGAAATCAAGTATCTCCTTGAACAATATACACTTTCTCCAGATTCACCGCCTCTTCCATTGCCAGGCACTGTCTCTACAAGAACTCATCTTCTTCAGGAACACCCTTCGATACCATTCGTTTTCTCCAACGCCAAACATCACTCTTCGGTCGGGCGTCTTCTCTTATTGCATTTATCGGAGGATCGCTGATTGATGGATTGTTGGATTGTGTTCAGAATGATCATTACTTACAATGATTCTTATTCTCCAGAATCCTCTGCCTCATGTTGAGCTGTTGCCGTCGCCTTCTTGAGAAGTGTTCTCTAGAGCTAACCCTTTCCCAGTACAATCGGATTCATAAGCGCCTTCCATCATTTTTTGAGGGTGGTGAACATTAATTTCATTATAAAGCATTGAAGGCTTTCACGGCCGGAGTCAATATTCATGATGTCTTCCGGGCTGATGGGCCGTGGTCCAATTGGCTTGGAACTGCCAAACGTTTCGCCCACGACTACGGTGGGCGAAAATTTTCAAACATCCGAACAATTTCAACAAGAAAGAAGAAGGAGTCAAAACCAGTTCCGTTTGGCATCCCGTACTCCGTAACACCAAGACAAAACCTTACAGTAACAAAATTCCCAGCGCCACTCCCATCTCAGTCGATGCCCAATCGCAAGCCAGCCCGCGAAGCGACAGCCAATCAGAAGCCAGCGCGCGAAACCACCCCCTCCGCTACCACCACCCGCGGCCTATTAATACCGCGGACGAAACCAGCACGACGTCAGTCGCCAGTAAGCCGCTGTCCCGGACACTTCGCCCGAGACCTCGCCACTGAAGATGCCCACCGCAGTCGTGGGCGAAACGTTTGGCAGTTCGAAGCCAATTGGACCACGGCCCATCAGCCCGGAAGACATCAAGAATATTAATTTCATTATCCCGCCTGGCACCGACCGAGAAACCTTCACTATATTTTTTAGCCGGAAACTTTATTCATTATTATCCAACTCGTCCAGTTATCCAACTCGTCCAGTATAGAAAGTCCTCTAGAAATATTCACCCTCCCGAGCGCTATCCTGCTTCAATTCCATTCTCCTCTAGGAGCGTCATCTTTTTCGAAAAACAAATTCCTTCTCGACCCTCCTTCTTCAGAATTATTCATCTCCTCGACCGTCCTACATTTCCATAAATATCTACCTTCTCTTGTCTGATCCTTCTCCAGAAACATTCCCCTTCTGAGACGTGATTCTTCAGACATTTTCATATTCTCGAGCGTCGCCTTTCTGCAGAAAGCTCATGCTTCTGTAGTATCCTTTTCCAGAAACATCCACCTCATACATTACCCTTCTCCAGTAACTTTTCCCTTCTCGAGCATCACTCACCTGCTTCTAGAAGTGCCATATGTTTTTTCAGGAGTCTTTGATTTCAGCACTTTTCCTTGTCTCTAGTCGTCCATCTCAATGGCAATGAGAACTCATTGGCCGTTGAATGTCATCTGTAATGCCACCCTCCAAAAACATTTACTTTTTTCTGCATCATCCTTTTCCAGAAAGTATTACTCTTCTCAATCATCATCCACCTGCGTCTTCAAGTGCCATATGACTTTTTCAGAAATCTTCTAATCCAGAATATTCCTTTGTCCGTTGCTGTACATCTAAATGGCATTAAGAATCCTTTGGTAGTCGAACGTCATCTCCTTTCTACATCACCCTTCTTCAGAAACATCTCCCTCCTCGAGCGTCATTCAGCTCCTCCAGTACCAGTGCGTTTTTCAGGAATCTTCTGATTGAGCAACCTGCTTGTCTCTCCCCCTTCATCACAATGGCATTTAGAACCCTTTGGCCGTCGATTCTCATCTGCTTCTGCATCACCCATCTGCAGAAACATCCCTCTTCTTGAGCACCACCCACCTGCTTCTTCAGTACCATATGCCTTTTTCGAAAGTCTTCTAATTCAATACCCTCCCTTGTCTGTCGCCGTCCATCCAAATGGAATTTAGAACCCTCTGGCCGTCGAACGTCGTCTGTAATAGCATCCTCCAAAACATTCACTTCCTTCCTTCTGCACCAACCTTCTCCAAAAACAACCCTCTCCTCGAGCGTCATTCTTCAGTACCACATGCTTTTTCCAGGAGTCTTATAATTGAGCATCCTCCCTTGTCTGTCACCGTTCATCCCAATGGCATTTAGAGCCCTTTGGCCGTCGAGCGTCATCTCCTTCTGCATCACCCTTCTCCACAGACATCCCTCTCCTCGAGCACCATCCACCTGCTTCTTCACTACCATACGCCTGTTTCAAAAATGTTCTAATTCAACACCCTCTATTGTCTGTCACCGTCCATCCCAATGGCATTAGAGCCCTTAGGCCGTCGAGCGTCATCTCCTTTTGCATCACCCTTCTCCAGAAATATCCCTCTCCTCGAGCACCATATACCTGCTTCTTCAGTACCATATGCCTTTTTCGGAAGTCTTCTAATTCAGCATTCTCCTTTGTCTGTCGCCGTCCACCCCAATGACATTTAGAACCCTTTGGCCGTGGAGCGTCATCTCCTTCTGTATCACCCTTCTCCAGACATCCCTCGCCTCGAGCACCACCCACCTGCTTCTTCAGTAGCATATGCCCTTTTCGGAAGTATTCCAACTCAACACCCGCCCTTGTCTGTCGCCGTCCATCCCAATGGCATTGACAACCCTTTGGCCGTAGAGCGTCGCGTCGTCTCTAATGCCACCCGCGGGGGCGAGGCTCGCCCCCGGGGCCCGGCGCGCCCTCGCACACGGCGCGCAGGACGCGCGCCCTTTTAAGCCGCGAACGTCAACTGCTAATCCGAAGCGCGCCCGGCTTGTTGTCTTGCGGTTGTCGCCCGATGCCCTGCGTTGGGGCGGGCGATCGCCTGCCCGGCCGGCCGGCCGGCCCGAACGCCCCCCGCGGTCTGCGGTCGCCTGCTCTGTGCGGACGCGCGCCGTGGTGGACGAGTGGGCGGGCGGGCGGGCAGGGGATTTGGTCGACTAATGGCGTGTGAGAGGCGGTGGTGTCCTCTTTGATCTGGCCTAGCGGACACTGAGTGGTTGCAGCGTTGTAGTTGCTGCCCGAGTCGACGAGCCTGCGCCGGTGGACACTCCGAGGTAACGGAGGAGATTCGATGAGTTTTACGTAGTGGTGTTTGCGGAACGATATATCGAGTAAATTGCATTCTTAACTTCTGGATACGTACTGGTTTGTTTTATTCGTAGTGGTTCTTTCCTTGCTATTATAATACGAGTATTTTTTCGTATCCTGGCTTCTAATTCATTCGGCGTAGGGATGTCTACGTGCTAGTGACACGTACCCCTTAATGCATGGCGGCAAGTCCGGGATGTAGAGACAGACAGTTTCCATATCATTCGTAAGTGAGGCCCGTTTGTAGGATTTCTCCACTCAAATTCATTTTAATACTATTCCATTGCATTGTTATTTTTTTGGCTCTCTGTCCTCTATTACAACATCTTCCGCAACCACTTTCCTTCATCTTTCCTGCGAACAGGGCCTTCGCAGACATTTGCCTCAATTATATCTACTTCACCATTCACAACTATAATGCTTTCTCAGACCTCTTCATTTCTTGCAGATTTCCCCCTCATCTGCGAAGAACAAGTTATAACATTAATCATATCATTAATCTTCCGAAATAAAGCCAAAGATTCCGTAAACATTTTCTCAAAGTGAAATGTCTTTTATGGATTAATTTTGCCGCTTTCTACAAGACAGCAAACTGACCAACGCTTTTGTGCTGTAATTGCGATCATCTGAAATAGTGTAAATTCTTTGTATCTGAGGAGAAACATTTCAATTTAAATAATATTCAACTCAAGTGGTCAATAAAACATCCATTACTTCTATGTCTTAGAGCTGAAGGTCATTTGTAATATAATGTGGCAAAACATATTCACATGGAATGTGCAATACAAAAGATGAAGCAATTTTCAGACTACATGGAATTAAAAACAAATACGATTTGAAACGATTTTAAAGGAAATGAGTGTGCATAATAACGCCTGAATAATAGATCGGTTCGTGAAAATTAATGAAATAATCTTTGAACAGCATAACAACTAATGCATCGGATGCAAGTTCTGCATAATTGAAAATTAAATAGAGACGAACAACACGCGAGCACAGAGTTCACAAAAAGCAATTAGAGCTTATCCTGCGGGTATCCCAACAGACAAAACACTGTAACATTGCGTGTGCAAGTATAAAAAAGCATTGAACTACTGGTAATGCATTTCATTTCCTGCTAGAAATGTTTGGTAACACAATTATAAATGCGAGGTATTACCCTACTTACAGTACGTGTTCGAAACATAATGCAAAACGCCAAGAAAGCATAAACGTTAGGCGGTTATCCTCCTTTCAAGATTAGTTTTGGCAATTCGATTTTGAAAATAGAATTCTCATTATTTTAATGAACTTGTTAAATACAAAATAATTACATTGCCGTTTAACACGGAGTTCCAATTTAATTTCAGATGTTTTAAAAACAATGAATCAACAAATTTGTAAATTGAATGTGTGATTATTTTTACTTCACTAAAGTTTACTATTCATTACTTAGTAAATATGTATACAAACCCTTGACTTCGAGTAATTAAACATATTACGGATGTGATAGTTAAAACGCATTTCAAGCTCTTGAAACGAGTGCATAAATTGCATAAATTCTGTATGGTAGCAATAACTGACATATTATGACATCGATTTGTTCATACATTTTATTAAATTTTAATTTATAAAATTACTAAGTTTATTTAAATTAATAAATATATAAATATAAATCTGATATACGTTTTGTGAAATTCAAGAATATGTCTTTTGAATAAGTATGTATTGGTCACATATGCTGCACTGATAGTACTGAGCGCTCCATTTATCATGGGGTATTAATAGTTTAATGAAAAATTATATTCTAGAGCTGCAAGCAGACCCACATCTCGTCTATTTGCAATTGTTGTCCCTCCCCAGCACGTACTTACCAATTTATACTTGAGAATTTCCATTTCTTTCCCCACGTTCCTCACTTCAAGTTGTTTCTGTACAATTGTATTTCTTTCTTGGTCTATAAGTATGCCTCACAAAATTTTACGTTCCATTTTCTCTTGAATTTAACACATTATTACTAAGAAAACATTGAATTTTACTCGCAATATTAATTACTCCTTCGCATTCTCACACTTGTGTCGATGTTAAGTTTAGAATGACATAAAACTAAAATCATATGAATTTCGCATATAACTGTTACACTTCCGGTTACTTGACAGAATTGATATTAAGTTGGCTGTCCGGGTGACGCCGCGTCCATGGCAAAGGTGCCGACGTTTCGGTCGCCATTCTGCGACCTTCCTCAGGGCGTAATGCGGTCGGCTGAGGAAGGTCGCAGAATGGCGACCGAAACGTCGGCACCTTTGCCATGGACGCGGCGTCACCCGGACAGCCAACTTAATATTGACTCCGGCCGCGGAAGCCTACGCTCTCAATTGACAGAATTGCTTTGCACGCCATCTCTCGACGAGTCGTCCGTCACGTGAGGAATAAGCACTGACGCGCGGTTGTGAGCTGTATGTGTATGTATGTATGTATACGTACGAGAGCCGTATTTTTCAACACAAAATTTAATTTACTACCAAAAAGTTACATAAAATATGATTAATTTTCTACGAAATCATCATGAACATTCAGACATTTGTCTTATCTGTGAATGAGCTTTTCAATTCCCTTTTTGTCAAACATTTCTACCACTAATGTGAGATGGGTCTGAACTTTTCTTTGTAGCTGTTGCCATGAACAAGAACGTTTCCAGAAGACAACATTCCTCATTTGTTTAAAATTTTACATCGTACACTCGACTCATTCTTTGTGAATTTCTGCTGCACTATTTCCTTCTTCTTGAAAAACAAAACTAGTAGCACGTTACAGCTTGCACTTTGCGAGAGCTTCAATCGTATCAGCCCGTTTCAAACGCTCAAAGTTCAGCTCGAATGGGCGTTATGGCGTCGGTATTGGCAAAAGTTATGATAAAAAAGATGCACAATCGCCCACTGCACCTCCCTGAAATCCTCCTCCTTGTCTAGTTTAGGTTTAAAGGCTTCATCGAAAGTTGAAAAACATCTGCCCACTTAGATCCATCGCTGATCAAAGCGAGTGTGCAATGCGCGAAGTTATGAGTTGCGCTCATTAATATAAGAAATGCTTTATGCGTCTAATAGCGTTTTCCACTCGCCCTCTGGTGCGCACCCAGTTCACACTCAGGGCAGCTTTCGTGTTCCATTCGGCCGATAGGGTGCATCAGTGCAGAGAAGCCTATGTCCCATTCACACAATGACACGGAACCAGGGTGCACTCGGGGTGCCCTAACCTGCACTTACGAGCTCGACGGTGCAGTCCATTGCACTGGGCCATTTTGAGGTTAGGTACGGAAGTTATGAATGTTGATTTGCATTCGTGGTGAAATTGTAAAGGCAATTGAGGATCTCCTGTCACACAGGGACACTTTGAATGATGAAGTATACCATGTTTTACAAGAAGTGCTTTAAAATAACTTTGTGACTTACTCGAAGTTCGGAAAATCAGTTTGTATTTTCGTAAAATTTAACTGTGAATTACTGCCTGTTAACAAATCCAGTGCTATTCTGTAATCAAACCTATACCCTTACAAAATCATTAAAATATACAATGTGCCAAGAAGAGTTTCTTGCATGCGCAAGCGGAAATGATCATATTAATATTTTAATAGTTTTCGATAACCAAATAATTCTGCAGAAGCCTTTCGGTTCGAAATGTAGTGTACTGTGTTCGAAATCAATCACTGGCAAATCTCGATAAATGAGCTTTCGACAGATTCGCTTTTGAATTTTTCGGTAGTTTTTAAATAAAGAATCACACGTTAATACTTTATGAATTAATAAGTAAACAATTACCAAAAGACTTCGTACAAATTGTGTTAAAACAATAATTATTATTATAAAATTTATAACAACGATCACAATTCCAAAATTCTTATTTTTCGTGTTGTGTCAGACCAAGAACAGCTGTCTATAATCTCATTGCGTAGCGTACACACACTGACTCAGTTCCGGAATCCGATTCATTCGTGGCTGCCCCACGGCTGCCCTTCATGCGTGTGGGGCAGCACTGTTGCGGAGCGATGCCCTGCACTAGGAATTTGCCCTCCACTAGGGTGGGTTTCAGTGCAACGAATGGAAAACGCTATAAGATTTGCTTTTTATTATGACATGCGTTAGGTAGTCATGATAAAATGAAACCATAGATAACTGTGAGTGTAAGAATATTATTCCACCCAGTACATTTCTGTAATCAGTGCTTTATGCATTAAAGTTCGTTTATTTTCATTGTTTTTTGTCGTACATTAAGTGGTAAATATGAAATTAAACCTCAATACTGTTAGTGTTAAAATATTCTTCCAGTACATTCCTCTAATACTTAAAAAAATAGTAATTTAAATTACAAAGCAAGAAAGTGGATGCTTCCGTGACTAGATGGGAGAATTCCTGGCTTAAGCAAAGAGGCCGTGTCATGGAAAATCTTTTCTGCAGTGTGACGTGCAATATTTTATTCGATACATCAATTTTATGATAATATGTCCGTATGATATATAAATTTAACTGACGATCATGAGAAAATACTGCGTGTTTGTGGAGTTGGTACGTGTTTTGTTTTATGTTCTAGCTTAGGTACTAGTGCGGGTGAAACTTCCGCAATGTATCCAGGTAGATGTTGAAAGAAAGCTGAACTCTCATGTCCGAATACTGTGAAAGCAGGCTTTCTAGGCAATCAAGAATAAAAGTTTCACGTCCAACCACGTTCAATCCAGCAACACTAACCGCGCTTCGCGTGCCCTTTGTCTCTCTCCCCACTACTCCCAACTACTTAGGTCATTAGTCCCGTAAGTGTAGTGCGTGTTTTCCTCGAGAAATGGCAGTGATCTTTTTCCCGCTGGATGGCGATATCTGGCGCCGACCTACCGCCGACTAGCGAGGTTTTCCACTCAACCAGGCATCTCCCACCAGCGAGGCACCGCCCCAGCCGGAACAAGCTGTAAGCTCCCAACCGGTCTCCCGGCATGTGTCGTAGTGTAGTGCATGTTAGTGTGTGTGTGTGTGTATGTAAGGGGATAGGATAGGACAAGGAAGAGGAAGGAAAGATCGCGCGCGGTCCGCGGCCCGTTTGTTAGGGTACTGCTCCGGCATTCGCCTGGTGTTCATCGGAGAAACCACGAAAAACTACCGATCAGAGCAGCCGGCCGCTAGACGTCTCCTCCAGACAGCGACTGAATTCGACGTAGCTGACAAGCTAGTGTCGAAAATCCTGCTGTCGTCGGTGCTCGAACCTAAGTTCCTCCCGGTCAGCGGGTCTGCAGTGGTGCACTGATCCATCTCTCCCGACCCCTCGCTCGGCACGTGCCACACGGCCGCCGGAGCGAGGGGCGGGTATCGATCAATCGCGGATCGAGGGGCGCGCGCGACGCCGTCTGCTTCCAGCACGCGGGCGTGCGTCCGCGGCAGCTCGCGTACCTGCCCGCGCGCGCCTGGCGGCGGGGCGGGGCGTCGCGCCGCCCGCGCCGGTGGCCTCGCCCCGGAGGGTCATCAGCGTCTGATTGCTCAAAGCGGCGTGGGCGCCCGGGCCGCGCTGATTGCGGCTGCCAGGCGACGCGCCGGAGGGAGACGGGGGGGAGAAAGGTAGGCCGATGTGAAGGGGGGGCGGTGGAGGAACAAGAGATGTGACCAGACAACGAAATATCTGCACAGGTTACTGAAAATGCGTGGCAGAAAATATTTGCAAAACAGCCAAGGATAGCAAAGAGGCGCTAAGAAGAGAGTGGGAAAAGGTGGAGGGGAACGAGGAAAGAAAGGTAAGCGGAATCGGATGTTCTGGTGGTGGAGGAACAAGAGATACAGGTAGATAAAAGAATTCCGAGGCTGTATAATGTGCAAGGCATTGTAACCACAACCAAAATATTTACGTCATAGCCAAGACTACGAGGAGGTTGTACGGAAATAGGAGAAGGCGGTTGGGAACAACGAAAGAAAGATTGGAAGTTGTGGAGTTTGGTAGCGGAGGAATAAGATGTTTGATCTAAGGAGTATCTGGAGGAGAAGTAGATGTTAAAAATATACGGTACTATAACAGAACACAATTATTTGCAAGAACATCCAAGACGAGAAAAGGGGAGTAGGAAGGGAAGGCACCGTGAAGGAGGAATGAGAGGGGACAGGTAGGCGTATGTTGTAGTTCTGCCGACGGAGGAAGAAGTGATACCTCCAGATAACAAGATATACCACCAAACCAAGAAATTTCTAGAGAAACAGGTGTTTAACATACGTAGCATTATAATCATAACAAAATTATTTGCTGTATATAAAGATGTAACGAGACAACGGTATATCTTCAGGAGAAACATAGATTAAAATTCACTGCGGAGGAGAAAGACTGAGGGAAGATAACGGAGTCGGAGGAAGTGAATGTCAGACGGAGAATGAAGAAGTGATCTGACGTGATAATGGAATATTTGTAGGAGAAATAGCTTTTGATAATGCACTGGAGTGTAATTAGAACACAAATATTTTAAAGCAAAGAGAATAAGATAAAGAAGCGCTGGAAGTACGGTAGGGGAAAACGGCGGGGAAGGAAGGAAAGGAAAATGAAGGGAAAGACATGAAAGATAGGCGGCGGTCTGATGGTGGAAGAAGAAGAGATGTGATCAGACTATGGATTTGGTGCAGGAGAAGCAGCTATTTACTTTACGCAACATTATATCTAGAAGAAACTGGTGGTGCTAAAACAACACGTTTACACATTTACGACCAAAATTAAGCGAAAAGTACTCAAATTTTCAAAATATTATACATGACCGTATTTCAAAATCTATCTTTAAGGATCATATTTCAGTAAGGTAAAAATCTCTAACCTCAATATTTGTAGGAAGACATCTAAAAAATGTTCAACTTTTACAATTATGAAAATATCAGGGTATTCAAGGAACATGAGATCTGTACCATTCTGTTAAACGTCCTTCATACTATTCAACAACAGAATTTAATAAAAAAAAGATTGAGCTATTTTTTTACAATTTCGAAAATGTCCCAGGGGCTTCATGTAAAGAACCCCCCTAAAATTAAAATAAGTTTCAAATTCAAGGAATCGCGAAATCAGCCTGATCAATTCAGAATGTGCCTTTTGGAGAAAATCGACTGAACGGTTTAGCCACTAGCGTTGTTCACGGACAAACGAACAGACATTTTGCCGTCATTCGATTTTTCGATATCAAGGATCCACAAAACTTGGATACTGGCTGCAACACACGATAGAGGATTGTATTCTCAATTTAGCCACTGGATTTATCCACTGTTTCGTTACCAGTGTCTTGTAGTAAACGTTTTTCTGCCGAAAATTTGCCGGTTTTTTTGGCGCAGAATTACATAACTTCCTCTCTACTCCGTAGGGAGAAAGTAAAATGTTTGTTACAAATGCGAAGATACAAAGGAGGCGCTAGGAGAATCGCAGTTGAAGAGCGGCGGAGGAATAAAGGATGTGAACAGTTAACGGAATATTTGAACAGGAACGATCGATCAAACGAACGAAACACGAACAATCAAAAGGGTGAATGCTACAAAATTCTGAGGGAAAAGGAAGAGGGAAGGTTGAAACATTGGCGATTGTGGGGGCTCTGGCAACGACGGCGGTGAGACGATATGTCCAGCCAACGAAGCAACAGCAGGGGAAGCTGCTTTTTAAACTGTCCGGTAGACACAACCAGAATATTGCAAGAACACCAAAGATAATACAACACATTGTGTTCATGTGCAGATTGCAGAAGAAGAAGCAGTGAAGAAATCAGCGGTACAGGACATTAATAGAAAGGTAAGTATATTCGTAGGCAGAGGTGGATAAACATTTGAAAACAACGAAGTGCAAGTAGAAGAAGCAGTTACCGAAAGTACGTACAGGAAATACCAATCAATAACATTCTCAAAAACAACTATAATTAATTTATATAAATACGTTACGGGTTAAGTAGGTAAGAAGAGGCAGGAGTAAGGTAAACACAGATACTTTCTCGTCAAAAGATGGGGATACTTTGGCTGAGGAGATGCCATTAGACAACGGAGTACCTGCAAAGGAAGAAGCTACTGAATATTCAAAACAGTGAAACCAGATCCAAAAAATCGCCAAAACAACTGAACTTACGCTAAACAAAATTCTGACACATGAGAAACTTGTAATCGGTCAACAGAGACCAGTCGGCAGGTGGATGCCGATGAACATGCACGGATGCCCTTTATTTTGACGGATTTTTACAGCTGAACACACTATGAAAGCAACGAATATTTTCCATTTCCACCAGTTATTGTGGCTCTAGAGGTATTTTATACAGTGTGTTTTTACTGTACTTTACGCGTTCAGTTTTCTATAACTCGGGAACAAACATTTTTAAAATATTTATTTTTCTAAAATAATAATTATTTTCTAAATTCTTGTTTCTAGATTTTCAGTTTTTTTTTAAATTCTAGATCTCAAGAAAATGTGCGCAGATAATCTGTTTCCTCACACGTCATATACAGTTTTTACTGTTTTTGACCAAATAAATAAATAAAATATTTTGAGAATATATTTTAATAAATATTTTGATAATGGATTTAATAAAGGGCTTCTTAATAGAAAATACTAGTGAAAACTGGTAACATTAAATCGCACGGGAAGGTTAAAGCCGAATCCTTTTACATATCCGTATATTTATTTACCATATCAATCAATTCAGACATGAAAAGGAATGCATTCCGTTTGTAGTGTTTCCTCTCCCTAGTTTGACATGGCGAGGCCTAGTATGACCTCCTTTGCCCTGGCGTGCGCTGGCCTCCTATAACTTGCTCTAGTCTCCCTTGGCCTGCCTGGCCTGTCCTGCCTTACGCTGAATGGTTCAAACCCACCCTGCTCCTTGCCACCGTCTTCGCCCTATATTGCCTTGACTGACCCTGATACTACCCGCTATACCGCCAGGTTGTGCGTGGTCGATTTTTCAAAACAACATTTTTTGTACTATTACATATTAATGTTTATATAACATACACAACAATATCAAATCCAAGTGCAGATTTCGGAAAATTCCAGCTTTTGAAACACCTTATTGATTAGCTGAAATTGATTAAATATTTGATGGGGAAATAGGATATTTCCATTACACGTGTAGTGGATGCAGCGCGGTGTGAGGTCCGTGCTGCGATTGCAACTACATACAGGTTCAGAACGGGTTTCAGGGGATTGTTTCTTTAGAGGCAAATGAAAGACAATGCACTTGTGAATGAAATCTAATTCAATTTTTGAAAATAGTTGGTTAGTTATACAAATAGGTAATTTGGCAGTAAGCCGGAGGACCAATGAATGTTTTAACAGTTTAAGTTTCTCCTTTCTTGAAGTTTACATTTACTCACAGATTGACGATAGTGAAGCAAACACCAACTCACGTCAGACGGCTGTGTGTGCATGCCGTCAGCTGAGATTGGCTGCAGATGGTTCGGCTGGCGACCTGGATGGCGCCACGGCTGACTGGAGTTGCCCGTCAGGTGCTTGGCCAGGTGAAGGCTGATTCACGCGAGGCCCGAATGTAGATCGCGGCCTGCTGGCCGCGCTGATTGGTTGCAGGAGCCTTGATAGACAAAGCAATGACAGCTGACTCGTTCGCAGGCTGTCTGATAAGTGGGGCGAGTAATGACACTCGTCCGGTGTATTGACAAATGTGTCAATGATAGTCGATTGTCTCGTAGAAGTTGACGGTAATAGTTTGACCGTGACCGTTGACCCTGGCCGTTGACCGTTGACCGTTGACCCCGTTTCAGTAACGTAGAAACGACTGATTGAAGTTGACTGAAGCAGTTCATTGGGAATTTGACTGAGAGTTGCAGTAGTTTGACCGAGAGTGGCGCGCGGGAGCGAAGTTGCCGTATTTGTTGAAACGTATGTTTCAGAGTGCAGAGGGGGAGGAGTCACGTAACATTTGCAGCTAGCCTATAACATGCAGTGTAGCGCAGTGTGCCGCGAGAGTTGCTTGGTATTTGTTGTTATTTTCTGAAGTGTGTCACGTGACTTTGGTGCGGCACTTGCAGTGCCTGCGATGGCTGCATCTCATTAGCAATGTTTGGGATGTTTCTCACGGGAACCGCGGTGCGCCAGTTCAGAGACGGGGGTGGCCGCGAGGGCGCGACTGCCTTGCAGATGTGTTCGTGGTCGGCGAATGATAACGCCAATATTGGTGGGGGAGGCACGTAGCAATATTTATGAATGTTTGTAAACACATCTGGCCGCCGAAAGCTGAGTAGAGGGCAGGTGACGGTTCGGCGCTCGCCGCAAAGAGGGCTCAACGAGAATTGTTTCGTTGCCTGTGTTTCACTTTTATATTTTTGTATAAACGTGCTAGTGCCGTGAGAGGCTTTGAGGGTGGGGCAGCCGAAGAATGTTGGCCGCGCGGGGGAAAGACAATTTGGGGCTGCGCACAGGTAGCGAATTTCCACGTGATTGTTCGCGAGATTGAACAACACGTTTTATATATAATATACTTGAACTTGATTTGGGCTTACTAATTTCTAAAAAGTAAAGCCCGTGGGATCGTCTCGTTTTTTCGGTATTCGGGAATTAGGGAGATAACTGGGGTTACCTGCAAAACGCCGGCGATGGCGCAGATTCCTGAATTGAGCACCACAACAGTTGTATAATGTAGTGGACGTCGCTTATTGTAATCATGGTTAATGTTATCATTCATTTAATGTTATCATATTTATGATATCCCACCTGGACTAATATTACAGCATTAAGAAAACGTTTATTGTGATTAGAATTTGTTTTAAGTTATCGTGTTGAAACACATTTCAGTTGTGCACAGTTTTGAGCCATCAAGGCTTGCGACTTGAGAAAGACGAACAAATTATATTATTCGCTCCTACCGCACACGGTGTCACTTTCCTTATTTGTTGACAACTGTGCAGTACACACAATGATTTGTGAATTAAAAAATATTAGCGTTGCCTACCAAACGGCCAATACGACTTCAGTTTTGCAGCCATGTGACCTGGGTATCATTAGAATTTTAAAGGGATAATATCGCCATGAGATGCGCGCAAGAATTCTTGAGAACATGGAAGAGACACAAGGAACGAGTGCTAATGATCTTGCTAAGGAGACAAGTGTTCTTGATGACCTACACCTTTTAGCAATGTCATGGTAGAAAGTGTCTGCGAGTACAATCCAGAACTCATTCCGGCATGGGTTTTCTTTCAAGAGAAACTTCACAACATGAAGGAAACATGTGCACTCGACCAACAAATATGACGGAAAACCAATTTCAGGAATGGAGGATATATATGAAAACAGCATGTCTGTTTGACAGACAGAGGACGACGTATGTGAAATCGCCACTTCTACAAACTCACAAGGGGCAGCAGGAGTGTGTGAAGAATAAGAAATTTACGATAATGCTGCGGAAAGGTCCCACCCTCCAATAACGACTGAAAAGAGGGAAGTATTAGAAACACTGCGATGCGGTGTTTAGCATAGGTCAGTTGATTTCATGAAACACTTAGTACAAGACTTATATTAATGGAATCCTCAGAGAAAATTAGAAGCAGACTTACATAGAGAACGTTTTTACATTACAGAAAATGTTTCTAATATGTAATATTATGTGTGTCTATGTAATACGAATGCCTAAATACATTTTCTTTTCTCGGTGAAGGCACACGTGAATATACTGTGAATGGATGTGTTCCCATAGTAAACTATTTCGTGTATATTTATTTTTGATTTGCTGATCTTCAATTAAAGTATTTCGCCTATTTTTATCAATCGGTTAATATTATCAGATTACCTCGGCCCGAAGTGATAACAATAAGCGGCGACCACGGTATTTCACACTAAAGCCAGCCCGAAAATATTCCCCTTGCACAATGAAGCAAATGTTGACGCGCAAGTAAGAGGTCAATAACGACTAAGCAAAATGCACCCACAAGAGAAGCTGATTTAAATACAAAATTTGGTAAAACACATAAAAAATACCCCTCCAGGAAATGTAGTTAAAAATTCCTTGTCATTCCCTAAGATGACTCACACGTTCTTCTGATGCCAGACCCGAGTATCTTGCAAGTGAATTAATGTCTGTGGGTAATCCAAGACGCCGTGCATCCTATTGAAAAGTAATTCCGTGACTTCGGCCTGAAAAAGATCTGGAAAGAGATGGAAACTTTCTGAAGGTTACCAAAGGCAATGTTATACAAAATGGGGGGTGCAGATAACGAAAGAGTAGAAAGAAGAGAAGATGAAGGGAAACAATCAGAAGGAGATGGATGAAAACGGAGGTGGTGGAGAAAAAAAATACGCTGCCAGGAAATTGAATAATAGTAGAGGAATTACGTCTTAAAACTGTGTAATTCTCGAAATAAAAATAATTGTATAATTAAAGAAGTTAAAGAAACATTATTGCCAAATTATAAACAAGAATCCTCCCAGTCTATTAAACGCCTCGGCTCTTAAAATAGTTTAAGAATATACTTGAAAGTCCATGGACTTCTCGTGATATAATGCTTATTGTCACTCGGGTGCGAATATTTGTAGCGGTTACGTAATTTTTTAATCATTGAATTGTATGTTATACACTATATATATTTTTTTAATACCTTGCGAAAATACAATGTCATTCTTCTTGAAACGGCTTAATAAACATGCCCACTTACTAATATCTCCACAGATCAATCTTGCAAGAAATTTGTGGTGCTTTGTTACCACACCAATTCTCGTATTATTAGTTACGAATTCTTGGTACATATTCTTTACATTATTTACACTTTTGTATTTTTGTACAAAGAATGCACAGACACTATAGTTTACATTACACCAGTGGTTGAACATATGTCATTACATGTTATGATAATATACGCAATACATATACTCAAAAACAGTATAACAGTTCGTTGGAGCCATTGATTAATTTACAGAATTTACAGATTTTTTTCTTGTAGGGTACTTGAATGAAGCGCCAATATTAAAGTTCTGTAAGATTGATTGGCGGGGTTAGTTCTCAATATCGTTCCCTCACCGAATGTTGAGTGCTTAGTTCATGGATCGTTAAGTCCATTGATGGTATTGTTACGGCGGAAATACAAAGGTGATAAACCTACTTTGCTCCATTACCCAGTCGCTGAATTAGGAGGAAAGTGGGCTTGAAAGTGGTGTTGCAGGAGTTGCATCCAGACCACTAATACACAATGGAAGTTTCCAGCACTCTCGACAAAGACAAATACTTTCAAGGAGTGCCATAGATTCCAAACAAAGAAGCACAAATTTGACTCAATGTATGAACATTTTTCATCAAATGTCTCATTTTATCCAGATATGACATTCCGTGACACGCAAGTGAACTCATCTCTCACATTCGTTAATTAGTTCCCAATTAATGCCGATTAATGAATTTTCTATTGAAGCTGTGTGAATCTGTGTCTTTTCGAACCATCTGTACCTAAAATGTCAACACAAGGGTCTCCTCGGCAAAAGGAGTTGAGACTAAGTGTTGCACTCTGTGATGTTTGTCTCTAGACACGAACCCGTAGGTGGAGTTTCACGTAGAATGAAAGAAACGTATTAAGGCATTCGAAGTACAAAAACCTTTTTAACCAGGAGCATATTGTAATGACAGAGGCTTTTTAGGAATGTTTCAGTATCTATAACTATAAGTAGACTAGAAGCCAGCAAACTTACAGTACCAAAACCAACAGTATTGCGAATTGTGTTTGTTGAAAAAGAAAGAAACGCATTGAAAAAGTCCGCAGAGGAAAAGTCTGAGTACACGCGTGTACGTAGAATGGCGTATTGGGATTGGACCTTGTTTGCCTTCGTTGGATATTGGATCCTTTTCTCTCACAAATGTTTTCGTCGGAATCTTGTAGACAAGACATTTCTTTACTCTAGAAAACGAGTTAGTTGGAGAATCTGGCATGTAAACCGCTGAAACAATTTTTACATTTTCATACCGAATATTTTAGCAAGAATTCTTTTACAATCCGCACAAACTCTTACTTTAAATTTTCGCTATTTTAGTTTCATACATGATTAAAAAAGTAGGAAATTTGAAAAGAAATTTAATTACTAAAAATAATGTTCCCTCACGCACTGAACAACAGCCAAATTTGGCGTGTGCAATAGACAACACTTTCTTTAATATGAAATCAAAATATGTCTTCATTTTGCAAAAGGTTTCGACTCATTTCGTACTATATTGTTCAAAACATAGACCAGAATAAAGTTTTAATAAAATATCGAACCTTATGACCAAGATATTCAGTTACATTTTCATAAAAACGATTAATAAATTTGTAACAACATATGTAGACGACAGAAATATAATATTCAATTAATATTAGGTTATTGATTGATCTACTAGCGTTAAATAAAGAGTCAAACTCGCGATTCACTTTAGTAAAGCACACAATCAAAACTTTCATAAAAGCAAAAGTACAAAGAGGAAGTCTCGATTTTCGCTGTAAAGGAATTCATACTAGGAATTTGCATCGCCCGGGGGCATTGTCTTGAGCCAGCAATAAGCCCGGGACCTTGAATCCAGACTTGACTCCCGAGATCTGTGCTAACCTTGACCTTCGCACCCTGCACAGAACAGGTTGTCGACTTCTCTATTGTCACCGGAGCCCGGCTGCCTCCGGCGCTGGCGTCTTAGCTCACGCGGCTCGTGGGTGGGACCCCCGGCGGCGGTCGAAGCCCCAGGCCGAGGGCTCGCGGCGAAGGGGCAGGAGCGAAGCTCGCGCCCTCACGCACCTCCGCGCCGAACACTTTCCCACTCAGCTTCCTCCTTCCCCACCTTCACCCGACACATGCGTCGCCCACCGCATTGCGCCCTCCCACCTTCCTCTTTCCGCTACAATTCCCTGCCACCCCTCGCGCTCTCCCAAGCCATCGCATCTCTCTCCCCGCCATCGCATCTCTCTCCCCGCCATCGCATCTCTCCCCCCGCCATCGCATCTCTCTCCTCGCCATCGCATCTCCCTCCCCGCCATCTCATATCTCTGCCTGCCATCGCATCTCTCTCCCCGCTATCTGATCTCTCTCCCCGCCATCTCATCTCTCTCCCCGCCATCTCATCTCTCTCCCCGCCATCTCATCTCTCTCCCCGCCATCTCATCTCTCTCCCCGCCATCTCATCTCTCTCCCCGCCATCTCATATCTCTGCTTTCCATCTCATCTCTCTCCCCACCATCGCATCTCTCTCCTCGCCATCGCATCTCCCTCCCCGCCATCTCATATCTCTGCCTGCCATCGCATCTCTCTCCCCGCTATCTGATCTCTCTCCCCGCCATCTCATCTCTCTCCCCGCCATCTCATCTCTCTCCCCGCCATCTCATATCTCTGCCTGCCATCTCATCTCTCTCCCCGCCATCGCATCTCTCTCCCCGCCATCGCATCTCTCTCCCCGCCATCGCATCTCTCTATCTGCCCCATTCTGCGCTCTGCCCCCGCCAACCCATTTCCACCTCCGACACCCACCTCTTTCCCCGCCATCCCAGCTTTCTCCACGCCACGCCATTTCTACATGCTCACACCCTCTCTCTCCCTGCCACCTCCCTACCTCTCCCGCCACCTCACTATCTCCCCGGCCATCTCCATCTCTTTCACAATCACTTCTTGCTCACTCCCCGGCCTCTCCCTGTCTCCCCACCACCTTCTACCTCTCCCCGCCATCCCCATCAGGCTCCCCATCACTTCCCTCTCCGTCCCCTCCATCTCTTTATCTCCCCCCGCCGTCTCTCTCCCCGTCACCTCCACCTCTCGCTCTTCCCAACTCTCGCTCCCTCCACCTCCTGCACTCGCCATCTTTCCAGCAGAGTCACCTGATCCAAGTCACCTACCAGTCTCTACCACCTTCCCATCAAAGCCATCTTTCAGAAACCTTCCCGTCACAGTCTTCGAAACCTTTCGAATTCAGTTCCTCACACCTTTTTGGATCCCACCACTCTCCTCACCCCGCCACTCTCCTCACCCCGCCACTTTCCGCACCCCGCCACTTTCCGCACCCCGCCACTTTCCGCACCCCGCCACTTTCCGCACCCCGCCACTTTCCGCACCCCGCCACTTTCCGCACCCCGCCACTTTCCGCACCCCGCCACTTTCCGCACCCCGCCACTTTCCGCACCCCGCCACTTTCCGCACCCCGCCACTTTCCGCACCCCTCCACTTTCCACGCCCGCCACTTTCCGCACCCCGCCACTTTCCGCACCCCGCCACTTTCCGCACCCCGCCACTCTCCGCACCCCCTCCACCCCTCGGTCCGCCCTTCGCCTCTCGGATCAATCTGCGAGCCCTGCCCGCGCCGCGCGCCCCGTGCTCGCGCGTGACGTCACTGCTGACGTCAGAGGCAGCGGCGGCGGCGGCGGCGGCAGGGCGGAGGGCCGCGCGGGCGACGGGACGCGGGGTCGATTCTCGGCGAAGAAAAGCGCTCTCGTCGCGGGCGCCACCTCCAGCACGGCGCACCTGCCAGCGAGCAGCGAATGCGGCGACACCACGACCACCATGAAAGGGATGGGGGACGAGAACGGCCTCGCGGGAGATATTTGGATTTTGTATTTGTTTTTGTATTTAGCCGTTATGTGCCCCGTAAAGGGCAATTGGCCTCGGCGCTGTTAGATCCAGAGGTTCCTAATCGGTCATCCAGCAGGAATCTGCGATGCGGGTGATATTAGAATTTTGTACTTGTATTTGCATTTAGCCATTACTAGCAAAATACCAGGCGTCGCTCGTTTTTGTCATATTCAATCCTTCTGAGAAAGAAAACGTCTCTGTGTTTTTTTTCGTTATTCGCATATATAGTGTTATTGAAATGAGACGTACAATAACATAAAAATAAACCGTAATGTTTGAAAAAATGTTTGAGCAAGGTACATCGTTATAACAATACAAAGAGCCGCGGAGGCTCTTTTCATCCAGTTAAATATAAAATACGAAATAAAATCAGAAAGAAATAATATCAGAAATAATACTGACATTCAAAAACCATCACAGCACCACAATCCTTTAACAAGTGGTGTAGCCAGAATTCATGATTTGTGGATGCTTCATGCCGAAAAATCGAATGACGGCAAAAGGCCTGCCCGTCGCTCTGTCCGTTCGTCTGTGAACAACAGCTAGCAGCTAAAGCGTTCAACCGATTTTCTCCAAAATTGGTATTCTTTAAACAATCTGGCTGATGTCAGGGTCTCCTGAATTTAAAACCGATATTTTAATTTTGGAGGATACTTTGCTGGGAAATTTTCAAAATTGTCAAAAGTCATAGTTCCATTGTTTTAAATTAAATTTTGTGGTTGGATAGTGTGAAGGATGTTTTAAAAAAATGGCACAGGTTTATTTTTTGTTAAAAATCTGATTTTTCGAAAATTACCAAAGTTGAAAATTTTTTGGAAGTCTTCCTTCAATTAAAATATTACAGGAGATTTTTTACCTCAATAATATCTGTTCCTTAAAGATAGATGTTGAAATAATAATTAATAATAATAATAATAATAATAATAATAATAATAATAATAATAATAATAATAATAATAATAATTTTTTTAAAAATAAGTAGTAAGTTTTTCAAAAATTTGAGAAATATACCCTTAATTTTGGGTGAAATTAAGGACGAGAAAACATGTGCACCACTGGCTTCAATTGATTCAACTGTTTTTAGTAGACCTTTCATCCAAAAGTAAAGAGGGATTAAGTAGCAACCTATTCAGAGTCCTCGTGTGAATAGGTAAGTTTTTATTATTTCCTGAGGTCGCCAGTTATTCTATAGGGTCCGTTCGAGAAGCCATTAGCATCATTTTCAGCTTTCGGCGCGTGTCGCAAAAATCCCCTTGGTTGGTAGGGATAAGATAAAGGAAAGGGTAAATGACAGAGTAGGAAAGGGAAATAGTAAGAAAATAATGTCAAATAAAATAGAAAAGAGAAAACGAATGCCTCCCTGACTCTAGTAATATGATGATATTAAGGCAGAAAAAATATAAGGGTCAATAGATACATAACAGAAAAACAAAAGGAGTAAAGCACAAAGTAGAGTCATGGCACACAAGAAACAAAGTCACTACGACGACCATTAGAGGAGTGGGAAGGATAATAAAGATGGCCTAGAGAGGATTTGGAACTTGAATGAAGAAAAAGGCAGTTGGGGCATTAGGAGACTCCCTCTCGTGACTTCTCCACAACCAGGCGTGTGTAGCATGTATTACCACACCGGTAGCAGAACTAATTCATTCTCTAATTGAATGTCAATTTCTGCCACGCTCCCTGCTTCACTTGAGTACGGAAAACTCTTCGTCGACAATGTCAGTGTTATTTTAACCCTAGAATACTAACCATGTGTCAATTTTAATCACTCCGTAACATTTTGTTATTGTACTCTCGAGACCATCTAGCCACTGGCAAAGTGATTTTAAGTCAGTTTGCGATATACCTGTTTCACAGAAACTTGGCCGAAAGTCATTTGGTTAATTTTAGTGGTGTTTTGGAGAGGCAGTAAATAAAGTTTACTCTTCGTTAATGTTGTGGTACATTTTTGAGGAAGTGACAGCAATATCTTTTCAAGCTAACTAATAAAATATTTTGTCCTGAGGCCATATACGTGATGAAGTATGTTTTGAACATTTTTTCAAGAAACCTGAAATAAATGCAATGGAATTGCAATACTTTAACGCACGAGAGCCAAAAGAAACTTTATACCCATTGTGCCAAGAAACTTAGCTACTTTTTTGCATAAGTAACGAATTTGTTCCCTTAAGTTAAAGTAAAGTTACTGATTTAAAAACAATTATACACTGTTTTCTTGGTAACTTCTGTTTTCTTGGTAATTCAAGAAATCTCACAAGATACACATAGAAAATGCACAAGAAAACTACAGTAGTTTGGGCCAATACAAGTAAAGCTACATTATCATCTTTTGTCGTTTATGCTCAGAGTATTTGTGAAGTATTTGTGTATAGTGAACACCAAATAAACAGTTCCTTACACTTTTTTAACATAATTTGCCTTAGGTTTCTTCGTATTGTGTATTTCAATTTACTTCTTTTATAAGTATTGTTCCGAACACGTGTGTAGAAGAATAAGCGTCTCAGGAATGTAAAAGTTCATAACATGATATTTGAATTTTATTTCACAAAATATTTGCTGCAAATATCCTTTACAAACAGACAAGAAATGTAATCAGAGAGTGTATTCACTAAATATGATCCGTAGGATTTAAACGTGAATGAAGTGTGAGTATATCTTATTTATGGTTATTATCTGCGGAGGTATAACTTGGTTAGTAATCGCAGGTTAAGACGGTGTCTTCTACAAGTAGAACTTTCGTATAAAGAAATACTGTATCAAGCGCAAACTATATCCAACATTTCTGTGACTACGTGAGTTGTGGGAAAAAATCCAATCTAACCTGTAGCACCATCCCAGGAGAAAGGAAATGTTTTTGAGTATTTTTATATGATGCCCAATAGATAAGCAGGTTTTGCTGTCACATGCAATTTTTTGTCATTTGTCTTCTCTTTGCAACGCATTATTGCAAAGTACAGACTCCCCTTGCCTAAAGAATCTCCAGATTTTTGTACCTAAAATCGTATTTTAACCTCTTGTACAACTTTAAACAAAAGGGCTCTTCCAAAATGGGTGAAACTTTGCTTCACATATTTTTTAGTATATTCAGAAGCTTTCACTGACTTACATAGTTACGTAGTTCATCACAGGAAAATGTAAACAAAGAATTTCAAAAGTATCTATGCAATGTTGACTCACGTTTTTATAGCAGTAACTCCGACCGTTATTCATCCAATTCAGAGCTCTGATTCTTTTCACTACTGCAGTCTGCAAACTGCCGACGCAGCGGAGTAATCTAGTACTTGGGCTGTAAAAGCATAAAGCTACGACTGAGACGCTCAAACTTTCCTTTATGGGCCCCGTAAACTCCGGCAATTTTTGCCAAATGATGATCTGTCGCCTTCCTTCAGAGAGTCGTTAAACGGAAACACTGATCGGGGACTCCCAGCAATGTTATACGAGTCTGTGGACACAGTTGTTACGAAGAGAGATTACAAGTCGTATAATGTTATATAATCTGAAATGAAAATGCAATTTGGATATTTATAACTCCATTCGATGGGGAAAAATTGCATTTCGATATATTTTATTTCTCCATCCAAGTTTTATAATTACCTAATTGAAACTTACTTATCATATATTCACCGAGAGTTTCGAAGGAGAGTTTCGTAGGAAAATACCAAAAAGAGTTCAAACTTTTGCAATTTTCGAAAATTCAGAGTTAACTGTGAAAATCGGACATATGTCCTCTTAATAATTGTGTTTTGTTCTTTTCTTACAAGAAATTTAAAGAAAAAATTGGAGCCGTTTTTGAGAAAATTTTGAAAATGGCCGGGGGTCTCTATGTAAAATACCCTCAAATTTTGAACAATGCTTTTCAAAATCTCAAAGCTTCAACTCAATTCAAATGGACATGGGTTTCTTCCATTTGGTAAAAATCCTACGTGTTTAGGTGCTAGTGGTGTTCACGGACAGACGGACGGACAGACGGACGGACAGACGGACGGACAGACGGACGGACAGACGGACGGACAGACGGACGGACAGACGGACGGACAGACGGACGGACAGACGGACGGACAGACGGACGGACAGACGGACGTTTTATTTTCAATTGGTTTTCGGTATCAAAGACCTACAAAACAGGGATTCTGGCTACATTACGTGTTACAGGATTTTTTTCTTAATTTAGAAACTGTCATTCCACCTATGTACAATTGTATAAATATAATGGCCTATTTCGTTGTTTACTATGTATGTTAACATAGAAAAATCAAATTATGGTAATGATGTTTTTTAAAAAACGAGAATCTTAAGATCCAGCTCCTGGTAGATTTCCTGTAGATCTTCCATTTCACTAATTTTCCTGAGATATCTGCATTCGCTTGCCTTGCGCGAAGACTCTCCACTCCACTTGTTCGCCTTGCGTGGAAATCCTCTACTTGATCGACTAACTCCACCCTTGGTGTACTTGCTTCAGATTCTTCATTTGATCGATTTGATTTAGATACTTAAATGGACAGACATGCTTCAGGTATTACAGTGGATCGATTTTCTTCTGATACTTTACTGGATAACTTCGCTTTTGATCCTGCACGAAATGGCATGAAGGCTACACCAAATCGTCTTTCTTCAGAAAATCCACTTGAGCGACATGTTTCAGCCACTTCGGCATGCACCGGCGTGTTTGACACCCTTTACTTTTTACCCACCCGTTGATCCAGACTGTTTTGGAATTCTCTACTTGCTCTTCAGATTCTTTAGATTACACCTCTATCTTCAGTTTCTTGAGGGCCTTAATTTTATCATTTTCCTCTCCGCTCTCTTAAATTTTTCTTGTTATCTCGATATTCTTGAGATTTCTTTCTTAATATTGACCCACCGGAAAATCTTTACTTAGTCTTGCTTTTGAAATCTTTGACTTCCTTTACATTCTTGGAATATTTCCTTTAATCTCCACTATTTTGAGATATTCAGTTCTTCCCCTTGCTGATGAAACGGGAAGATATGAATAACTTGAGTACCCAGAAAAACCTTAATATTCAAAAATTTAAGAGAAGAGCCTCAAAGATGATTTTTAAAAAGATGCAATCGCCAAAATACAGCACCTTCTAGCAACCCGTGTTATTGGGTGAAGAATGCCTTAAATAACATAAGAAAAAGTTTATGAAGGTCTTATTTGGCTGATGCAGCAAAAAGCTTCCTGTAAAGATATCCTTGCATCAAGACGTTATAGTTAGCGAAGTAAATATGAGAGATTTCGAAGTTAGGTTTAAATATTTATAAATACAAAAATTAATTAGATATAAACTCAGCGCCCGTCGGCCCCGTGGCCGAGATCACTAAAGCAGTAGTGCCGCAGTGGTCTTGGATCGTGGGGTCGCGGGTTCGAGTCCCTCCTCGGACATGGTTGTATATGTTCGTCCTTTCACCCCTTGTCATCACCTTACCGTTTCATCCTCATAACCAAATCGTTACATTCAATAGTGGTCGCTAATAATCGAGTAGTTGATGCGACCTTAAATAACAAAAAAAAAATCAGTGTCCAATAACAGTTTCAAACATGTGTTCCTTCACAAAAATGTTAAAGTTATACTAATTACCCTTTTTATGCATTGCCCTTTTTAAATTAACGTGTGCAGCAAGTCATTCTACAATAATCCATTACAACAAATACGTTACGAGATTTTCAATCACACAAACAATTCAATTTCAGGATAATTCTTTGGTACTTTGAGTCTAGGTGTACGCATTTTACGATCTGAAATAGTATTTTCCAGAGAACGTTCTCAAAAGCTTTCTCCAAGCCCCTGAAGTCTCACATATTTCTGTGAGTTTTCAAGGTTGCAACAAGCGCGACTTCGTCGCTAGCGCTCGAAATCCTGAATGTTGCTCACCTGTTCACATGTTCATCTGGTGCTCAAAAGCATCACCACTTTCCTTCAGTCGGCAATGGAATTCTGAGAAAGGTTGTCTTGTCATCCTATATTTTGTTCTTGTCTGTGCTCTATATTTTCTCTATATTTGCTGATTTTTTTTATTTCCTTCAATTTTTCCAGTAAAAATTTATGCTCTTTCTCTACTTTGTTTCACACAAATTATATCAAAAATACTGTACTTAAATTATACGGTGAATTTTTGGCAACCCTCAATAAGACGGAAATCTGCCAAGACGGAATGTTTTTAAAGAAACCAACAGGCTCTGTCTTAGACAGGTTTTACTGTAATATAATTCAATATTTAGTACTAAACTACTCTTTAAAAGAACTTTGGCTTTATAATTTTGTAAATTAGGTAGTCCAGTTTGGTATTCCAGGCTTGTTTTGACACAAACTTGCTTAGAACTATACTCATACGTAATTTACGATAAGTTGGGATGAGGAAAGTCTTTACGACGTTTTTCTACATACATTAATAAAGACTTTAATTTTCACTGAATAACTCCCATCTACTCTCCCAGTACAGCATTTCACTGTAGTAACTCCCATCTACTCTCGCAGTATAGTAAAAGGCTCTCATGTTAACGTAGGTGCTGTATATCCGCGGCGAGAGTTGAATGGGGCGCGCTATGCAGCGCGCACCATAGCTTCGCCACCCCGAAAAATAGTTCCGGGTCGCTGGCCGGCGGAGGTATACCGCAGCGACCTGGGGGAGGGGGAGCTCCGAGACCGCTGCGGCAGTCAGGCAGCGGAGAGCAACGAGCGAGCGCAGCATTTTTAGACGTGTGTTTAACGCTGTATTTGTTCTCTTGCTTTAGGACCGGCTTTGCCCCGGACTTCCTTTGGGATTGTGGCTGGGCCCCGCTAGTATTCCGGCGGAGTATACTTGGCAGGCTCGCCCCTGGGCCCCACCGCCTATAGCAGCGTGTCGTTAAGGGCACGCGTTCGATCGCGGCCGCATTGCTGGTCGTACGCCGTAACGGCACAACTCGTTGAGGCCACGCAGCCGTGTCCCCAGCAACGCCGATAACGCCGGCGCCCCTGGGTTTCGGGCACGTTGGTGGCCTTACCGCGCCGCACGGGAGCGCACCGACGCCTCGTGGAAGCTGCCGTCGGCGGCACCGCACCGAGCCGACGGTTCCGACTTGTGTAAACGGCCACGAGCCGTCGGGTTTACAAAACTGTATGTTAAAGGTTGAAATAAACTGTTGTTGCCTGTTGAGGCCGCATTTTCCTTCAGATATACAACAGTAGGTAACCACTGAAAATGCTAGAAAGTTTATATTTTTCGTTCTTGGCATTACATCTGGACGTCTTCAACCCAGTGAGTGCCAAGTGAATACAGATGTTCCGCGTCTAGAGAATAGAATACACTCGGCGGTACTTGTGTGATCTCGAGGAAGACTGCCGGCCATATAGCCGTTTGGACCATTTAGCCTTAGTCTTCTTCAGCGATGGAGTGTCTGCCTGAAGTTGTATAAACCCCGGGTTGTGAATAGTTGAATGCCTGCCAGCGAAAACGTTGTAACCCTCACTTTTCTGGAACGCTGGCTTTCCTCGCATTAAGGACGTATGTGGTCTGAGTAAGGCATGTCGAAAACTATGTTCGCAAACATGAACATTAAAAAAGAAGAAAAGAGGCGCATAATTTCGCCACGAGTCGCACGGGGGCATAAACATTGTGATAATGGAGGAGGAAAGTCGTGTTTAGCTAAATTAGCATTTTAAACGCTTTTCCTGCAAGATATTCAGTTGTCTGTTGATGCGAATGCTCTCGGATGCCTCGTAGAGCTGAGTCAAAATTGTGTTTTGGACGTTTTCGACGTTTCCACCAGCTGGCGGGGCTTTTATGGCGGTTGTGTCAGACGCTCTGAAGCTTGCTTTCACTTTTTCTCTGATAACTTGTCTATTGCTTGCGAATATCCTCGGCTGTCCGGGGCACATGTCATTGGCTTTGTTGCCAACGTTTCATCATCGTGATCTTTCTAGCACTTCAGCCCCGAATAATACTACAGTGTAATAGTCGAAATGATGGAAGCACTTCATCGCGGTGAGATTCGCACCGCCAAGAACGTCCAACTTAATGATGACATGCTTGAGCATTACAATAGCATCAAATCTGCTTTATAATTTAGAAGCGAGTGCTATTCGACAGAGAGCATGGGAAATAAAAGATTGATCTGCCTTGTTAAATTCAAATGCTCCGTCATGTGAAGTTTCGTTTTCTTCTCTTTCACTCAAGCGAAATCGAAAACACGACATGATCTCAGGTATGAAATCGGTTTATTATCATCTGATGTTTGGTAAGACCTTCCTTTTATTACATTCGTATGTCCCAGCAAATTTCTCTTTTTTTATATCTTTTTTGGGTAAGTCTTCTTTCTTATTCTATCCCTTTCATGCTGGAAGCAGATCACTATCCCCCGCAGGTTGGGTTCTGGTCTTATATAAAAGTCATGCAGGGAAATTCGAAATTCTCTTCCTAGTTTCTGGGTGTGACTCACAATGTTAGTGACAAAGTAAGCGCATTGAGGAGACAAGTCGGGGTCCCCTAGCCAGCGGTCCGAAAAGCTCGGGTGCACTCAGTTGAGCTGACATAAATAAATTAAAATACGATGAATGGTGTAAATGAAATTAACATTCGTTAATAGATCAAAAATAGAAATATTACGTAACGACAGATTACATATGAGATCCTGGAGCATCAAAAATTGGCTGTTCGGAAACGGTGTACGTGAATACTGATTTTTTTTCTTTCTCTACACATGATTTCAGTGGTGTTGTAAGCAGCTCAGTATGAGACTATATTATATATCTGGTATGACAAATCGCGTATTAACATAATTGTTCTATACATTTATATCTGTAAGTTGCAGCGCCTGTTGTGATTAGCGGACTATAAATAATTTAAGACGGGGCCAATTTACACTACACCTCACATCCTCCGGTTGCTACTTACGTTGGAGGACCACTGGTGATGGATTAATTGATGATCGAGTCACCAGTCTCGCGTCCCTGAAAATGGTCTTTCAGGGGCTGCCATCGCCACAAATGAACTGAGAGATGTATATAAACAATACATAAAATTAAACCAAATGTCTATTACAGAAAAATTACACTAATCAGATCATGCCTGGATGGTTGGCAGGTTTGCTTACGTGACTGACGTGCTGTGGCTGTGCTCCAATATTTTACTAATTTTCAGCTACTTTTCTACATATTTCAGGTGACTTTTGCTGTTAAACTGTCTTCTTTACTTGTTTACTTGTTACAGATAACCTGAAAGAGATTTATATTGTCCGAAGCAGTGAAAAAAGAAGTAATCCAAATATTTGATTTAAAAGACGGCGTAACGGACAAACGTTCATTTGAACAGTGTAAAGACCATTAATATTAAATTTTCTCTGTAAATTAATTAAAATTTACGTAAAGTTTTAAACTATTAGTGAAAGTGTTGCGAACATTGTGAAAACATAAAAATTCAAAGTTTCGTAACCACAGTAACGGAAAGACTTGAACTTTATATTTAAATTTGTCAAAGTGGTGAATTTCGTGGCCTTTCAGTAGGTAAAGTATAGTAATCTAATTGTATTTATTAGTTTGCATCTTCAATCTATTACATTAAACACACTGAACGCTTTTTGAATTTAATTAATCACATTTAAATACTAATTAGAATTAGATCACCGTTATTTTTAAATAAATACGTAACGGAAATTAAATAAGTTAATACAATTAAATTAAAAAGATAATTTAAGGAGTAGTTTTTTGTAGTATTCTGAATTATCTATTTACTTATTTTCGTATTTACCACACACTTTACACGCATTCGTGACATGGCTACTAATCGCTATACACTTTCTACTCTTTACACTCTCAAAGCCGATCTTTTGAAAGCCTTCACACACATCAACAGTAATTTAGATGAACATATCCGAAGGCTCGAAGAGGTCGTTCAAAGCACAGACGGTTGGACAAAAATAGACAACACCGCAAAAACCTCCAACCGTCCAATCGCGGAAGCAAAAACACAATCACCACCACCAATCACGACTCAAAACAGATTTTCTGTATTAGACTACTACAATGAGTTTCCTTGCCTTCCCAATCCTCACCGCCCCCACCCATCATCGACACGTCCATTCAAAAACCAACGCAAACAGGCTAGCAAGCGCAAAGTAACGAAGACACGTAGAGTTGCGCAAAATGGCTCACAAGAAAACAAGGACATTCCCACTGAGCTCATCAAAAAGGTACTCATTTTAGCAGATAGCCATGGGCGACAAATCTCCTCCCTGCTCAGTGAGAAACTCCCAACCAATTTCTCTGCCATGTGTGTGTTTAAACCTAACGGGAGGTTTGCCGACGTGACCAGTGAGTTGGACACGCACAAAAAAAACCCTCACCAAACGGGATACAGTAATCATCGTAGGAGGGCAGAATGATATTAATTTGGGTGGTCACTTTTCGCCTGAAGAACATGTTGACAAATTACAACGTGCCGCCCAAAACACGAACATTGTAGTCTCGACTTTGCCCTTCTGGTACAACAAACCAACACTATGCAAAGAAATTAGTCAAGCAAACAACCAATTGAAACTGCATCTGAGAGGCACACATGTTAAATTGTTTGAGCTAAACTTTCTCTCAGAAAAACACTTTACCCGATATGGTCTTCACCTGAACCTTGTTGGAAAACATGCACTCTGTAGTGAGCTTGCAAAACATATCATTTCACAAACCTGGCAGTGTCCTGCCCAAGACCCATCCCCACCCACACCTTCTAGTTCTCTTCCATCCCCTGGGACCCCTTTGGACCCAATTACCTTATCCCCTGAACCTAATCCGTGTATTACCTCTCCCACTATTCATTCCTCTACATCTGTCACCCCTCCTTCCTCACCTCTTGTCACTGTTGGCACACGATACTTCCTTCGACCACGCACTTGAGGTAAAAATGAAATAAATAAATAGCAACTACAGTCAGATGCAGCAGAAAAACATCTGTGTAGGGACATGCAAAAAATTCGAATAATGCATCATAATATGCAATCTCTTTCAAATAAAATTGAATTTATCGAGGCAGCATTACAATGTGATCTAAGACAAATAGATGTTTTTTGCTTTACAGAACATTGGTTGTCTCAAAATGATATAAACACACTCCAAACTCCTAGCTTTTAACCTGCAGGATCGTATTGTAGAGCGAAGGAATCAAATAAGAGCCCTGCTTACGGAGGTTCGTGTATTTACGTAAGAAATTATATTGATTCTACCTTCTTGTCAGAATTCAATTTATATGCAGTTGAAAAAGTTTTTGAAACAATAGTAGTACATCTTACTACGCTCAAAATTATCTAACTTTGAATTTACAGACCTCCAACAAAGCGAACTTCAGATTATTTCACTTTCTTGGAAAATCTAGAGATAATTCAGAACAAAATTAGTAAACTCTCTTCTAAATCCATTGTTGTATGTGGAGATTTCAATATTGATTTTCTGAGCGAATCCCACGAAAAAGAGCAGTTTCTCAATTTACTTCGTTCTATTAATTTAGATATTACAGTGAATGTACCTACACGGAATACGCTTAAATCACAAAAAGTATTAGATCAAATTATAATTAACAAAACCACAACTACCTATGAAATAATAACGAATAATCTAGGATACAGTGACCACCATGCACAAATTCTTACAATTACTAAGTACATAAACACTGACACAATAAATAATACACGAATGTGCAGAGCATTCACTAAAGTTATTATAAAATTATTTACGGACTACTTGATGAAGGAATCATGGGACGCAGTTTATAACGCTGTTGTCACAAATGAAAAATATAATTTATTTTTCTCCATGCTTTCAATTCATTTTAACGCGTGCTTTCCTCTTAAAAAGAGAAAATTAAACATTTCAAGCAAAAGTAATACTTGGATCACACGAGGAATTAGAACATCGTGTAAAAACAAACGTACGCTTTACTTTATTTCTAAACATCATAACGTATCACCCAGTTTCCATATATACTTCCGAGAATACAAAAGAATTTTAAGAAAAGTAATAGTTCAGGCAAAAATAATGAAAAATAGTCAGGACATTTTGAGCGCTAGTAATAAACTAAAGCAATGTGGGATATCGTAAAAAATACAACCACATCATCTCGATATCTTGTAGAGAATGTTATTTTAAAGGACTAGCGTACCCGTGCGAGAACTCTCGCATGATAATTCCCACACTTTCCCTATCCATTTGTCTATCCTTTCCATAAAGAAGAGGAACTACAGATGAACTTACAGAATATCAAACAAAATAACAATGCAATTAATGTTTGAAACAAATTTTCAATTAAAGTTTATTCATCATTATAGAGAGATGTTCTTGGAACAATTCATACTTCTTTAAAAACGACATTTGAAGAAATGTATCAATCTTCCTTGAGAGTTAGCTTTTCGCTTTCCTTGATAGTCAAATAATAGAAAAGGTTTTTACTCTTGAGAAAGCCATGTAAAGTAGTGCGAAAATACCGGATTGGGCAAGAACATTGCACATATCACAACTCATTGCAATATTATTTAACTTTCCTTAATTTGTTATGAAGAACCGAGTGGTTTTTGGAGAGTCAGGGTGCCATCTTGCTGGGGTGAGAAAATTGAAAAATTATTTGTATACTAAAAAGTATTTAATTATTTTCTGCGTCCTTACGTACCTCAAGAAAAGCAATTCCGAGCCAAAAAATAATCAAACTAATGTTTTCACCTTTGAGTACTAAATACCATTTGTTAGCATTAGAAACAATTTAGTAGGCATTAGGAAGCCCACTTCGGTACATGGAATGTTGCTCAAAGGATGTTTGCATTTTTAATATCTTAACGAACCGACACCATGAGTTTAATATCAAACGGTGTTTTATTTACAATATGAGTTTGCAGCTGGGCGTTGGTGTACATACTTCCAGATACCGCCAACATTTAAATCGTGCGTTTGGACTGCGATCGTTGGCAGTTGTCGGGTGACTTGCACTAATCTTTCTATTATTTTATTTATTTTATTTTTATTTATTTTGTCAAAAAAACAGTAAAAACTGTATATGACGTATTTTAAATTTAGTTGTTTTATAATTGATTTACATAGTATTGTAGGCTAGCGCGTTTTGATTTTTGTTTTCCATTTATTTCAAACTATTTTACTTTAACAACTTTGAAAAGTTTGTTCTTTGTGTTGTGCCATAGCACAAGTTTTCCCCCACCACCTCTGCGTACCCGTGCGAGAACTCTCGCATGTTAGACCTCAAACTCATCCCTATCCTTCTATTTTTATTCTAAGAGGTAAAGTAGTTAACGAAACGTGTTTATTTGTTTAAAATCTATAAAGGTAACTTGCAATGTACTAACACAATTACAAATAAAATAAAAAACAATGCAAAAAATGTGTAAAAGAAATTTTCAATAAATATTTATTCAATATCATGGAGAATTTGCTTGGAACATTTTCCCAACCCTTACTTAAAGACATCTGAAGTAATTATTCAATATTCTTTGTCTTTTGAGAAAGCTATGTGTCTGAACCCGTTGACATGAAAATTTCATTGAATGATAACGAAAATATTGGTACAGGTAAAACACAAACACAGTCTTCACTCTTCACTGAACACCCGCATCTCTCCACAATTAAATACACAGCACTTACAGACCATGAAAAAATGTTAATTGAATAGTTTAACCACACGCATAAGAAACAATCTTCATAGGTATAGGTATCAAGCAACTATAATAGTACTTCTAGTTGTTGCTGGAGAGCAAATCTTGAATGAATGATTATGCAAATAAACCTCGTCAGACTGCACAAACTCCGGTGTTAACAGAAAGCATAAATAAAGATTGTCGAATCTAAGCCTTCTATGTGTGTCGCCGCAAAAATTGCTACCAGCAGGAAAGGCTGAAATATTGAGGTGGCCTTGATAGTATTGAAGCGCGGAACCGAAATGTTAATTGAATGGATCGGAGAATGTCTCATCTTGTATATCATGGTGTGAGAAACGTTTCTTTTTACTTTTTAAGGCTCTAAAATGCTTTGTTTATGAGTTATTTGCCGATGTATGTTAACATGTGATGCGGGTTGCATTTTACATGAATATTTCGATGCGTTTTTTTAAAGAAATCATCCATATTTTAAAATCAAAGTGAAATTCGTCAAGTCTCCGTAAAATTCTCTTTCTTTAGAGCCCTAATTTATAAAGGTTGGTTGCGTGCGAGAGCCGGAACCCAAAGGTATACTACTGAAATAATACAAGAGACGATTAAGAGATCTTGAAAATGTTTTCTTTTGTTTCTCCTCCAATCAGAAATGCACATATGGTCAGGGAAGGAATTCATTTTTTCTATATACTAGTAATTTACAAAAATTGAAAAGCCGAAAACTTATTTCAAAATTTTCTTCTTCATGTTTTTTTTCAATTGTAAATAACCATTATCCTTTGCGCAAACGTAACTCTAAGGAGCAGCAATGAATATTACAGCATACACACCAAAAATATATACAACCTAAACCTAACCCTAACTAAACATTTCCTTGCGGAAGTCAAGATTGCGCTATCATGTTAAGTTTCGGAGATGTAACATTTTTGTTTCATTCCTTCCACGTCGGTGAATACATCGCACACTAGCATTTCCGCCCCTCCCTGGCCTTCTTTCCCTCGGGCCCTGCGTATTGAGTCAGCAGATGTCTCCTAATCCGGCCTTTACGATGCGTTTACGAGTTATGCTTTAGGCGCACTTTAGTGGGCCATATTCCCCGTGGCCCTTGGCGTCTTCTGTGAGAGCCAACAGTGGGCCTCACCCTGAGTCGAATTACTTTCTTAAGCGGTCTTTAACGTGTCCAAACTTAATTCACGAAGTTTTTAACTATTTTCTAATTATATGAACTACTGTATTAGGAAAAACAATAAAATATAATTATAATTATAGTAATAATAGTAATAATAATAATAATAATAATAATAATAATAATAATAATAACTCCACCTAGGGAGTACACGACCTTGGAGTTGGTGGTGGAGCTTGAGTACCCCCATGAGCCTGAGAGCTATGTCAGTGGTAGCCTAGCTACTGGTAGGGCCTCCCTTGCTGAATAGGTTGAAGGTGAGGGGTCAGACGAAGAAGTACTCCATTTTGAGGAGAGTGGGGAGTAAGCAGAGGGGGAAGGGTCATGAACCTTTGGACTTCCTGTTATCGGCCCATGGAGGGTACAGGAGAGAAACTGGGTTGGCACACCAGGCCACTGATTAGAGTGGAGGCCCGAACCTTGCATTAGCCAGCGAAGGAGGCTGCCTTCAGCAGTCAGTGAAAATCCCGTAGGGTTTAGTAATGCCGACTGGCGATCGGAGGGACCCCTTGCTGGGCCCTGCGGGGGGATGCCCCGAGGCCACTGTGGGTCGCAGTAACTGATCGCAGGAAACAACCCAAAGGTTAAATGTGATCTGTGAACTCGAACTTGCTACCTGCGAATCTTCACTTGAAACCAATGAGCAAAATGAATAGAACAAGCAATGTAATGAACCTTAACGTGCCTTGTTCTACCAATGTCCCATACCTGCTCAGAAACCGAGCTAATGTCACCTTGTCGACATCTGGCTATCCCACGGATGTTAGTCCCAGGGACCCAGAGCCGGCAGTAGCTCGAAGCCATCGTCAGAGATGGACCCGGGATGAATTAATGGAGGTGATGTGGTGCTTTTACTATGCAAAAGCGAAAAATGGGGGCTCAGAAATAGAAGTTTTCAAGATATGGAGAGAGCGGAACCCAGATATGAGACCTACCCTAGACTCAAAGAAGCTTGCCAGTCAACGACGATACATACTCAGCAGTGGAAAATTCACATCAGAACAACTTGCAGACATCCAGAGAAACGCAGAGTATGTTCATCGATCAAACCATCCACATGACGAACATTTAGAACCACCTAATATCCCTGAAAACGATGATCCCCTTCAAGGTTCATCTCTTCCAAATGAAACATTCGTCAGTGGTGAAAATTCATCTGGCCATGAGTCACACGATAAGGACATGATGCGGAACCTCCTCCGACGCGAGATACAGCGAGTTCGTCTACTTCCATTCGAATCTCGTGCACCGTTGAGGCGAATTTACGAAAATGCTAAAGCTAAGAGAGTGATAGAAACAGCGAATTCTGTCTTAAATGAGGTTGTACAGGCCTCAAGTAGAGATCTAGATATTACTGAAGTCAATCACATCGTGTATGCAACTGGATATCTAGTATCTCAGATAATCTTGGGGCCAGCCAAGAACACCGATGGCCGACAGCCAGACAGAGTAAAAAGCTCCGTACCTCCATGGATGAAAAGAATTATGAAACGGATAGCCGACACACGGCGTGAAATATCACTCCTAGCCGAGGCATCTTCTAAGTCAAACCACACGTATAAAGTTCAACAAAAAATACTCCATGTTGAACAAAAATTCCTAATTGACAATGATAAAACAAGGCTAATGGTAGCTGAAAAGCTAAAAGAAAAAATCCAAGCATGGGCTCAACGAATAAGGCGGTACAAACGGAGAATCGATTTCCGTGTACAGAACCGGTTGTTTGAAACAGACGCGAAGAGATTCTATCGCAGTCTGACTCAAAAACCGAACGGCAATGCTGCCCCTCCTTCAAAAGATGACGTCGAAACATTTTGGTCAGGAATCTGGGAGGAAACCAGATCGTACAACAAAGACGCATCGTGGCTCCAATCTGAAGTTGATGCTGCCAATGGACTCGTGGAAACAGTGGAACATGTTCAAGAATTCTCCAAAGAGGACCTATGCCAAACAATTAAGAATATGGGAAACTGGAAATCCCCTGGGGTTGATAAGATCCAGATTTATTGGATTAAGAAATTAACAGCACTACATTCTCATCTTGCAAAGGCTGTTAATAACATTTTAGAAAACCCTAACGAACTCCCCGAATGGCTCACTCGCGGCATCACGTATTTGCTACCCAAAGGAGGTGACAGCTCTTTGGCGAAGAACTACAGGCCAATTACTTGCCTGCCAGTAATGTACAAACTTATAACTGCAGCCATTGCTGACAAAATGTATAGGCACCTAGAGAAGAACCATCTGTTGCCAGTTGAACAGAAAGGATGTCGTAAAGGTTCCTATGGCTGTAAGGAAATCTTGCTTCTGAATAAAATAATTTTGAATGATGTAAAGAAACGAAAACGTAATTTAAGCATGGCTTGGATTGACTACCAGAAAGCCTTTGACAGTGTACCACACGATTGGATTTTGAAGACCCTGGAGATCTATCGATTTCATCCTAGACTTGTTGAGTTTTGCAAGGCTAGTATGAAGTCGTGGAGCACCAGGTTACTAATCCACAGCGGAAAGGGAGTAGTAGAAACCAGAAGTATTCAGATTAACAGGGGAATTTTTCAAGGAGATTCACTATCCCCTCTGTTGTTTTGCATTAGTTTGATTCCTCTATCAAGACAGCTGTCGCACACTGACTTTGGTTACAAGCTCCATGGTGATGAAAGGCCTGTATCACATTTATTTTACATGGATGATCTTAAAGTGTTTGCTAAGAATGAAGCGATTCTCTCCCAAATGCTATCTGTCATCAATGAATTTAGCAATGACATCTGCATGAAATTTGGTCTTGACAAGTGTGCAAAAGTCAACTTAAAAAGAGGCAAAATGACAACGTCAGAGAACATTGAAGTTGATAGACACACTGTGATTCAAGATCTTGAGCCAGGTAAAACTTACAAATATCTGGGCATTGAAGAATGTGAGACCATCTCGAACGACACAATGAAAGAGAGAATTCGCAGGGAGTATTATAGACGAGTGAGACTTGTCCTGCAGTCCGCTCTGAACTCCAGGAATAAAATATCAGCAATTGGTAGTTTGGCGGTGCCTGTAGCCGAATACAGTTTCGGACTAGTAGACTGGACTGAACAGGAAATTCGCATCATGGATCGAAAAACCAGAAAACTGCTTACAATGCATCATGTCGCCCACCCCCGAGCTGATGTACATAGACTTTATGTTTCACGTAAGGAAGGAGGAAGAGGCCTCAGACAAATTGAAGCCTCCTGGCACAATGCAATAACCGGGATGGGAAAGTATGTAGTCAGCCATCAAGATGACCCACTAATGAGGCAGGTCATGAAATCTGATCGAAGAATGGGAAACAGAGGCATTGTAAGTGTAGCAAGAAGCATTGCGAACAAGACTATGCAAGACACCCAGAATGACAGAGACACTGAACTTCTGATGCTACTTAACATAAAATTTGAGACACAGAAAATGTTAAAGAAATCATGGAGAGACAAACCACTCCACGGACAATACCTAAAAAGAATGGACAAGGTGCAGATCAATAAAGATCAATCATTTATGTGGCTTAAAAGGGGAAGAATGAAGCCAGAATCGGAAGCACTTGTAATAGCTGCCCAAGATCAGGCCTTGAGAACACGACATTATGATAAAGCGGTTCTCAAAATTTCCCAAGATGATAAATGCCGCATTTGTCAGGAACACGTAGAAACCATTGATCATATTGTCTCAGCTTGTCCAATTCTAGCAAAGACCGAATATTTGAAAAGACACGACAGGGTGTGTAGCTACCTCCACTGGCAGATCTGTACCGCCCTCGAAGTTCCAAACACATGCCCCAAGTGGTACGAACACTCACCGAAACCGGTGACGTCTGTTGGACTGTGTACGATATTGTACGACCAACAAATTCAAACTGATCGCACGATAGCAGCAAACAAACCGGATATAGTCATCCGGGATATGGAGAAAAAATCATGTTTACTTGTCGATGTTGCTGTACCTTGCGATCAAAACGTCGTTACCAAGGAGGCAGAGAAACGTCTTAAATACAAGAGTTTGGAAATCGAGATCAGCCGAATGTGGGGCGTAAAAGCACAGGTCGTCCCGATAGTTATCGGAGCTCTGGGATTTGTTCCGCAAAATTTGAGTAAGAACTTGTCTAAACTCCCAGGTAATTCAAAGGACTGGGAAGTGCAAGAAATTGCTTTATTTGGAACAGCCCACATTTTGCGCAAAGTAGTGTAGAGGCACCGATAGTCCCTAGATCTACTCCTTAGGTAGCTGGTTGCAACCTGGAGTAGATTTTATATTCAGCCGACTTATAACATCTTTAGTCGTGATGTAATGGGAAAATAATAATAATAATAAGGGGCTCAAGGGGTGTGAAGTGTCCTAAGACATCCTACAACTTCTCGCACCCAACTCCACTCTCAACCTTCACGCGGTGAGCCCTGTTAAGTCGAATGTGTCCCAAGGTTGTGGTAACCAGCCCCTTCGGCGGGACTCTCGACGAACCGATGAGAGATGGGGGTTCTGATAGGGCTGCTAGAAAGTAATTCTAGAATAAGGCCTATCAGAATGGTACAGGTTAACCAACTGGGCTTGTACCTAGGGAGTCGGCGGAGGAACCAATTAAGTGGTCAACGGCGGCTCTCATGGCTGTGTCAGTAAGACTACAGTTGGTCCTGGCAGAAGGAATAAAATGCACCCATTGGAGATTTGAAGATGGAGACTCGTGCTAGAAGAAAAGCCTCGGAAAACTTGCCGCTGCCCGAGGAGCGTCGGGGCGCCCCTGGAGCCACCGCTGGGGGTGACAGTGTGCGAGCCGGTGGTGATCAGGTGCTGAACAGGCGGGCCCTGGTCGGGTTACCCGAAGAGCGACTGCCTGGAAGGAGCGAAACTACAACTAATGCCTCCCCTGCTGAAGGTGCTGCGCAGGTACTGCAGCCAGCGCTCACCCAAGCAGGACTGCCGACACAGCGCAGGAAATGGTCAACGGCCGTTAACGAAACAATAATGCGCATATATTACCGGGTCACAAAAATTGAAACAGATGTGACCGGATACAGGCAGAAGTTATACAAAGAGTTCATGCGGTATTTCCCTGACTTTTCCGTAACTGAACAGAGAGTAGCTGATCAGTACCGTGTGATATTACGTAACAAGTTGATCCCTGAGATACGTCTTCAGACTATAAAAATGGAAGTTACACGTGAGCTGACAATTAATGAAGAGGAAGATTTGGAACCCAGATCGCAGATTCACCCAGATATTCACAAAAATGCCCCAACAACCTGGGATGAAAGACTGACAAAGACACTAAAAAATGGAATGAAAGAAGTTATGTTTCAATTCGAGGGAACCAGTCCCGTCATGAGACCGGTGATACCTAAGATAAACACTTCAAGACGAATGGCACGAATTCTGGATACCATGAACCGCGAGGTTTTGCCAGAAAAAGTTGCAATAGCGCAGGATCTGCAAACTCTCCATTTTGTCATCTACTGTGCTGCAATAACGGTGGTTAAAGTGTTGGGAGTAGATTGTGAACAATCGACAAGGAGACAGCGAAGAGGTCGGCTGATGCCACCTTGGGAGAGACGTCTTGTTGGAAACATTGAAAGACTGAGATGTGATATTGCTCGTATGACTAGTTATGCTGACGGTATTCGATCAACAAAACTGGAAAAGATAGTGAAATGTATTATGGATAGAACAAGCACTCACTCTCACCACGATGAGCCTAATACGACAGTACAACAGTGTATTGATACGCTGAAACAGAAGCTATCAGTCCTAACAAACAGGCTGTCTAGATACAGGACAAGCAGAAGTAGGAAGAGAGATAATGTTTTGTTTGAAAGATCTGAAAAGAACTTTTATCGAAAACTGGGGAAAAAAGAGGAAGAAAATTACGAGGGATTGTACCCAACACAGCAGGAAGTGAGTGATTTTTGGAGTAATCAGTTGTCCAATCCGATGCAATGCGACCTGAAGGCGAGTTGGATTGGCGAAGAAAAGAAACGCTGTGAGAACTTTACTGCTATGCAACACCAAGTATTTACCAATGAAGAGGTTAGTGAAGTAATCAAAAATTTGCTTAACTGGAAAGCACCAGGACCAGATAAAATTCATAATTTCTGGTATAAAAGGTTCTGGTGCACCCACCAAAAACTAACTGAGCTGATTAACGATGTTCTACAGCACCCAGATAAGATGCCAGAATTTCTTTCTCAGGGTGTTACGTATTTAATACCAAAAGACTTCCAAAATCAAGAAGATCCAACAAAATATCGCCCTATCTCGTGCTTGCCAACGATGTATAAAATCATCACATCGTTACTTTCACAACGCATATACTCTCACTGTAGTAACAATAATATCATTGCAGTGCAGCAGAAAGGCTGTAGCAAAGGGTCCATGGGGTGTAAAGAACAATTGACAATTGATTCAGTGCTATGTGGTCAGGCCTATCTAAAACACCGCAATCTGCATATGGCATATACTGATTATAAGAAAGCCTTTGATTCAGTTCCACATACTTGGCTGATAGAAATTCTTGAGATCTACGACATCAATTCAACTGTTATCTCGTTCTTGAAGCATGTGATGTTGAAATGGCAAACAAAAGTCATCCTGAGTACACCCGTTAACTATATCGAAACGGAAATGATTAAAGTACGAAGAGGTATTTTCCAGGGAGACTCACTTAGCCCTCTCTGGTTTGTCCTCTGCATGAATCCCTTGTCAAATCTGTTGAATTCCACAAACTATGGCTTTGGAATTAAAGTAGGAACAACTGTGATGTACCGCTTAAATCATCTTTTGTATATGGATGACCTGAAGTTGTTTGGGTCTACGAAAACTCAACTTGAACATCTTCTGAGAATTGTAGAATCATTTTCGAGAGATATCGGGATGAAGTTTGGCTTGGACAAATGTAGAACAGTAAATATTGTGAAAGGAAAACTGCAGGAAAGAGCCTTTGAACTTGAAGACAGACAGATGATACAGGCAATATCTGGTGAGGAAACATACAGATATCTGGGAATGAGACAACTTAGGTGTATTGACCAAAGTAAAATGAAGGAAGAACTTTCTGAAGAATTTTACCGAAGGATTCGGAAGGTGTTAAAAACAAAACTGAATGGAAGGAATATTATCAAGGCTATAAACACCTATGCTGTTCCTGTCTTGAACTACTCCTTTGGCATTATTAAATGGAGCAAAACCGATATTGACAGCTTACAACGTAAGGTTAGAGTTTTAATGACAAAAGCGCGCATGCATCACCCGAAGTCTTCAGTTGAACGCACTACATTGCCGAGAAATATGGGTGGGAGAGGACTGGTGGATATTGGCAATCAGCTTTGTCAGCAAGTGACAAATATGAGAAAGTTTTTCATTTCTGCAGCAAATACATCACGTCTGCATAAAGCAATTTGTGAAGCAGATACATTTACACCTTTAGAGTTGTCACGACAAGAGGTTGCTGACTTCACATGTCGCGATCGTGAGAAGCTGGATTCATGGATGGCGAAATCTCTTCATGGAAGACACCCTCATGAGATGAGTCAAGCGCATGTCGACATGAAAGCGTCGAACTTCTGGCTCATATCAGGACAAATCTTCCCAGAAACTGAAGGTTTCATGCTGGCCATTCAGGACCAAGTGATCCCAACAAGAAGTTACCTAAAGCTAATTGTCAAAGATGGAAGTGTGGAGAATGAGTACTGTCGGTATGGTTGCCCAACTGTTGAATCAGTCCAACATGTTACTTCGGGATGCACACATTTCTGTGGAACAGAATATAAGCAACGGCAAGACGCAGTGGCCAAGATTTTACACCAAACGTTGGCTGAGAAATTTCAACTTCTCCCTGAAGCTAAAGTGCCCTATTTTAAGTACCAACCTGTAAGTGTGCTGGAAAACGAAGAATGGCGTTTATATTGGGATAGAACTATTTTAACAGATCGGACGGTAATGAACAACAGACCAGATCTGACTGTCTTTAACAAGAGAGAGAAATATGTCGCGCTGATAGATATCTCTATCCCAAATACTAGCAACCTGCAAAGTAAATACGCCGAAAAAATTAATAAGTACTCAGAACTCACTGAATCCATAAAGAAACAATGGTATGTTGAAAAGGTTGAAGTTATTCCAGTAATCCTCTCAAGCACAGGTGTCATCCCTAGAAATTTGATGCGGAGCCTTCAACATCTGGGAGTGATAGTAGACATATACAAACTAATGCAGAAGGCAGTGGTGATTGCAACGACAGGAATAGTGCGGAAATTTCTGGGAAATTATGCGGTGTGAATGAGTGTTTCATGTTTCATAAATGTTGTAGATTGATTGTGCTTTGATTTTGTAAATCTGTACAATTAATAATATTAATTACCAAAAAATGAGGAAAATAAAGAATAATAATAATAATAATAATAATAATAATAATAATAATAATAATAATAATAATGCAGCCCGTGGCGCAGATGACAGCGGGAGCCGTCTTCTGTGCCGAAGAGGCTGCATGTTCGAGTCCTGCGTATTTGCAATTGTCTCTTCACACTTCATCATAACCCCATAATCAAAACTGAAGGCGTAACAAATTTGTTTTATCAAGGGATATGGCCGAAAATCTGATAAACCCATAAACGTTAAACTCTATGGGATAAATATATCTGTGCCTTGTAAAATAACTTGTAGCGTGGTCATAAATGGCTGTAGAGTGTACACGTGAGTACAACACAAACACACAAACATCCATGCCTGAGGTGGGATTCGAACCCTCAACCCTCCGAATGGAGGCAACTACGGCCCTTACGCCTGAGCCACCTAGGCCATCCAGGCCGGCTTTAAACGTTTACTTTGCTTTAAATATAAAAAATAGATTAGAGCACGACATTTTTTACGAGAATGCAAACGTTTCACCACATTAGTATACGCAATAAGAGATTACGTCCTTAAAAACTCAGATTGGTCGACGGGTTAAAGGCGAGGATCATATGAGTATTCGACAAGATTTGAAATTGATTAAATTTCATTGGTCTGCAACTGTTACCTGGTTGCTATGACTAATGGTATATTTTTACATACCATAATTTCAGTTGTGTTATTATTATTGTAACAAGAATTTGCTAAAATACCAAGTGCTTTGATTTGATGCGTTTTTAGCCTTAAGTTTTCCTCAACTTACCATGTAAACATCTATTCTTAAAGAAGTTTCATTTCACCTCCATCGGCTGCTCAGTCGGGAGCTTAGAGCTTGTCCAACCTGGGGTGGCGCCGCGATGGCTCAGATACCGGGAGGAGAAACTCCGTGTAAGTCGTGTGGGTCGGCGTGAATATCAGCGCCGAATCTCACGATGAGAGAAGCAACAGTGCAACCTCCCGTGGTATACCCTACACTCTTACCGTTACGTGACCAATGAACACAGCCGTTTACGCGCCTCGAAACACGAAATAATCCATCGATTGATTGGTTAGTTATTCCGGTCAACTTCTAAGAGCATTAGTCCCATAAGTGTAGTGTATTTTATTATCGCGGGAGATGGCGTTAATCTTCCCTCGTTCCAGATTCGGCGCCGACCTACGTCGGATTAACCTGGTCGGCTTAACCCCGCTTAACCGGCTACGGTCGGATACTCTCAACCTGGTATCTTCTACAAGGGTGGCACTGCCGCAGCCTGGACAAGCTCTAAGAATCCGAGTGGTCTCCCGACGTGTGTAGTAGCGTAGTGGATGTAAGAGTGTTTGTGTGTAAGTAAAGGGTGGGGATGGAACAAGGAAGAAGAAGGAACGATAGCGCGGAAAATTCCTGATCAGAGCAGCCGTCAGCTAGAATTCTCTTCCAGAGAGCGACTGAATTCGACCTAGCTATTCATCTGTCGAAAATCCCACCACCGTCGGGACTCAAACCCAGGACCTGCCGGTCAGAGGCATTGCAGTGACATTATTTAATGCCCTGAGCCACTTTTGCCGAAATCATCGAATAATCTTCCTTCTTCCTTGTCCTATTCTCACCCTTTACCCACACACTTACACTAACATACACTACACTATCACACATACCGGGAGACCAGTCGGGAGCTTAGAGCTTGTCCCGGCTGGGGCGGTGCCCCGCTGATGGGAGATACCTGGTTGAGGGGAAACCCCGCTAGTCGACGGTAGGTCAGCGCCGGTTCTTGCCATCCAGCGGGGAAAGATCGCCACCACCTCCCGAGGAAAAACACGCACTACACTAACGGGTCTAATGATCTCTGCAGTTGCCGCGCCCGGAATCACGAATCAATCAATCAACCAACCTAAATTCGGGCCATGCGTTGGCGAGGCCTGGCCCACTGCGCGCGCCGCGTGCGTACGCTGCCCATAAAGCACGCGCCGGAAACGGGCGCCGCGAGCGTCTGCGCGCGCCGGAGAAGAAACGGCCTCCGAGGAAGCGACAACGGGCGCCGAGAGGGAGACTATTCCGCGGAAAGTACGCGCATGCGCATGACGTCGCCAAGTGTTGTGGCCTGTTTCCACGTAACGTGCGTACACCGGAATGGTTCCAAATAATTCGACTGACGATTTTTGAGAAGACGTAAAGCACGAGAAAGGTGAACCCTCTTAAAATTAGTGATTTTTCAACAAAATGAAGGAATATGTTTACCCAATAGTTTCACTGTACTAGTAAAACTACAATGATAGTTCACCTTACAGTGTATGAGTACTATGGTGTAGTGCACAGTCATTAAGTGATAAACGGCGCCGCTTAGGATAAAACCTATCGACTCTAATATTAAGATTTTTGAGTTTGTCATGTGGGTGCCACGTGACTTGTGCATTGAAAACGAGACTGAGATTGGCGACTCCGCTTGTTGTAACGGTTACCGTAAAGTCTTGACAACATTCACGAGTTTAAATCGGGTTAATGTTATTGTGTTTATGGAGGAAAGATCATACTTAATTCACACGCACTCCTTTGCATGCAAAATAAACAGTTCGTATCATTTTGTATATTTATGACACGTGAAAGAACGTAAAGTCGAACGAAAAAAAAATTGAGCGTTAACTGTTTTTTTTAATGATTTGTACAAAACACAGAAAATGACACTGTGAAGGATACGGGCGTCATTGGATATCACAATTCTTACTACCAACACATTTGACCATACTAGACCCCTCTCTATATCTGGCCTATCGATCTACAAGGGAGGACTAGGCTCATGCCCCGGGATGGCTTCGGCGGAACCCGGCAAGACCGCAATGGGGCTGTGGCCGTTTACGAGCGGGGAAGAGAGACAAAGAGGATCAGGAAGGAGAATAGAAGGAAAAAGATAAGGAAGAGAAGGAAGAAGGAAAAGAGGAAAAAGAGAAGGAGAAAGGAGGTAGAGAAGGAGGAAAAGAAGCATGAGAAAAGAGGAGGTAGAGAAGGAAGAAAAGGAGAGAAGAGGACTAGAAAAGAGGAGGTAAAGAAGAAGGAAAAGAAGGATGAGAAAGAGGAGGAGGAGGAGGAAGAGAAGGAGGAGGAGGAGGCGGAAACGGAGGGCGAGGCGAATGCGGAGGCAACGGTGCACACGGAGGCCGAGACCGCGGATCTGGAGGGTTGGCCGAGGGGCGCCGCCGTGGAGGCTCCGTAGGGCCGCGCGGGGCCGCACGCATTCAGCGGCTAATGCGGGGCCCTCGTAGGGGGCCGTGATGTATGACGCGCGCTCTTAATGATAACTGACAAGCGACGAGCGGCCCGTGCCGCCGAAGTGCCGGCGCCGCCCTTCCCCCCCCCTCCGCTGTTCAGGCCCTACCAGGTGACCGGGAGGTGACCCTGAGGTTGCTCAGGGCATCAACTGATGTCACTGCAGTGCCTCTGACTGGGAGGTCCTAGATTTGTGTCCCGATGGTGGCAGGATTTTCGTCAGCTAGACAGCTAGGCCGAATTCAACCTCTGACTGGAGAAGAAGTCTAGCGGCTAGCTGCTGTGATCGGTAGTTTTCCGTGGTTTCTCCGATCAATACCAAGCGAATGCCGGAGCAGTACCCTAGCAAACGGGCCACAGACCGCGCGCGATCTTTTCTTCCTCTGCATTGCCTTGTCCTCATCCCTTACACACACACACACACTCACTATCATGCGCTACACTTCCACATATGCCCGGGACGGTGCCCCGCTGGTAGAAGATACCTGCTAAGGGGAAAACAGCCAGCAGAAAGTAGGTCGGCGCCGGATCTCACCATCCAGCTAGGGAATACCGCCACCTCCCGAGGGAAACATGTACGCGACAAAATAATCTAAGCAGTTGACGCGCTCGGAATTACTAACAAACAACCTCTAAGGAGGCAGAAGATCACTCTGGGCTGGCAAGGATGTGACACTTCCGAGCTTCACCTCCACATTCAGCACTTCAAGCTTTGTCTATGAAATCTTATGAAATATTAAACTAGTGATTCTAAAACGGCACATACTTTCCCGCGTTATTGGAAACAGCTACGTAGTATTGAAATATTGCCCGTTCTGCGCTACTAAAATCTTAGCTATTATTTGAAAACGTTCAATGCAACCAAGAAGCGGCCAACTCACCGTTTCTATCGCAGTGTTGTCAAAACTATGTGAGTTCTGTAACTGCATAAAAATATAATACAAACGTTTTGTAAACATATATTGGAAAAAGAAGCCTGATACCCCGGACAATATAAAAATGCATTTCAAAGGGCCATGATTAGAGAAGAGTATTCTAAAACCATGCAAAAAATACTCTAGTCATAACAAGTGGTACAGCATTTGCTGCAATAACTAAATATTTTCATACAAATATCAACACAAATTTGACAATTATAACTCCTTTTCATACAGTTGTGTCAAGTCACAACAGTGTCACGTAATTTACAGAAATCTGCGAGCTCGAAACGAAATTCCGTTGCGGTATTCCCTGCATTGTTGATATTTTCCGACAGTTAGAAATTTTTATTGCAAATATTTTGAAGTAAATAATTTATAAAAGATTGATGTGTCAATATATAACCGAAGGTCAAATGTAAGACACAAACAAAGGATTAAGATACGAAATTTCAAATTCTAATTAACGACGCATCCAGCTGTCTGAAGCGCAGTAAATTTGTAGAAGGCTATTATGTTTGCCACGAAATGATAGAAAAACTATAGTATTTTCAAAAATTTAAACATGACCTTATTTGAAGATGCTGTTTTGATAGATACATTTCATTGAGAAAAAAACTATTTTCACAATTGTAGTTGTAAGAAGATGACTAAAACGAAGCGCAGACGATTCCGAGCGGGCAATGCTTGTCGGGAAATTATTGAAAAACTACTCATATTTGCAAAAAAATTTAACATGACCTTATTTGAAGATCTTCTTTTGATGAGCATATTTCATTCAGAATTTTATCTTCACAATTGTAGTTGCAGGAAGACGCCGAAATTGTTTTATCTTTTTTCAATTTGTCCAAGGCATTTCAACGAACGTGCCAACGAATTACCGCAATTCACCATAAGACGCGCCCGAAGCGTTGTTATTAAAATTGAAATTGATGTAAATTCTTCCTGTTGATCCTCGTATAATTGGAGGTGTTGAAGGTACGAATAAAAATATATTTTGACCATATAGGATCAATCAATATTGATTTCAGGAATTAAAACTTTAAAAAATATTTATTAATGGCTCTTAACGTTTCGCATATTTATTAAAATTCAAAACTCCACAACAGTGATTTTATATCAGTCGTGTTCTCGGCATATGTAAGCAATCATGAGTGCGTGTGTGTTAGCGTGCCGTGGCAATTGGATTTAAACCCGAGACAGTTGGCAACGAGTAAAAAAATCCAAAGAGTACACAACACTTTTCTCAGATTAAATGTTAAGATATTAACGCTGTTTTGCTAGACGAAATTCATGCCAATTTCTTTCTTCCCGCGCCCTATACAGGTAAAGCTTAAGTATTTATTCAATGATCACTAATTCTTTCATACAAATCTTCCAACAAGAGGGATCCATTGTGTTTCTTACAGAGGTTATAAACAGAATGTCTTTATCACACCCGCAGATAGCAGCTCTCCCATCATTCGAAGCTCTATTTCGCTGCCTTGATAAACTTATTTGAAGATCTGTTTTTATGAATACATTTCATTAAGAAAAAATTGTATCTTCATAATATTATACTTGTAGAAAGACGCCGAAAAAAGTTTGAATTTTTCAATTTTCGAAAAATCAGAGTTTTCAACCAACATGAGACCTGTGCCATTTTCTTTAATAATCTTCAGACCATCCAACAACAAACTTTTGTCAAAATTGTTGGCGCCATTTTTTTGAAAGTTTTTGAAGATGCCCTAGGGGCTTCATGTAAAGTACCCCAAAATTAAAATATCGGTTTCAAATTCAAGAAGCCACGAGATCAGTCGGATCGATCAGGGAATATCAATTTTGGAGAAAATCGGCTGAGCGGTTTATTCGCTAGCGTTGTTCACAGCCGGACTGCCGGACACCTTTTGCTTCCAATTGTTTTTTCGGAATCAAGGACCCACAAAACAGGGATTCTGGCTACACCGTATGTTAGGGAATTTTTTTTCTTAATTTAGCAACTGCATTTATCCACTTTTTCGTTATCAAGGCCCGGCAATGACTTTTTCCTGCCAAAAATCCGCGGTTTTTTCGAACAGCATTACTATTTCCTGTACTTCGTATATAGGTACGTATACGGGCAAGTAAAATCTCAAAGTCTTAGTTAAATCAATTTCAATTTATAAGTAAAATATTTTTAACAAAAATTACATCTGCTCTTTAACTACAAGTGAAACAAGAAAACCTCTTCTTGAATATCAGAATCAATGAAGTTTAAATATCGTCCAAACTAAGCAAATTTATCACAGAAACTCCACTTTCTTTAAAATCCAGTACTTAAAACATTTAGAATGCTACCTTAACATCGTTTACCACTTCCAGGTTTCATTCTGAGACTCCGAATTCCAGAATTAATCTTCGGGTTCCAAGTTAACAGTACAATCTCTTAAATTGAAGCTGCTAACAGTTCAAAGGTTAGCGCTCTGCAAGAATTGAATGTCGAGTTTAAATCCTGTCCCGCGAAAAAAAAGTGCAGAAACGAGAGTGAGAGTGGGGTGGGAGTGAGAGCTAGAGCGAGGGATGCGGGTGGGAGCGAAATCAAGGGGATGGAGGGGGAAGCAATGGCCAAGGCAGAGGTGGTGCGAGAACGAGAGCAAGGGCGGGTTGGGAGCTGAAGCAAGGGAGTTTGGGTGGGAGAGAAACCCAGGGTGGGGTAAGGGGTGCGAAGGCAAAGGCGAGGAAGAGCGGGAACGACTGCGACGGCGGGGGGAGGGGGTCAGGAGCGAAAGTAGTGGCGGGGTGGGCGCGAATGCGAAACCTAGGGCGGAGAGAGGGTGGGAGTGAGACCTTGCAACTTCCCTACACCCTTTTCCACACAGACCTGCAGGCCACCCTGTTCACACAATCACCCTCCAGACGCACGAGTATATATCATTTCTGAACTGGTCAACCACGCCTACGCACGTCATTAGTCCCGTAATTATATCTAAAGGCGTTACTCCCACAGTGGAACGTGAGTTTCGGTACCGATCTAATCATTACACAACCTGGACGACCATATCTGTTTTCTGTCTCCAAGTAGCTTCCTCTTAGGAAACTCACTATTTTTCACTGTTTTAGTTCAAATCCGCAATATTCAACCTGTTTCAGAGAAAATGGTTCTAAGTACTCATAGATGTGGTGGCAAAAGGTAGGGAAATATTATTTCTCAATTCTTCTTTCAACAAGCTTTCATTAACTTGGTACCCTCTAGAGGTGCATCTTCGGTACATACATATTGAGTACATAAAAATAAAAATAACTATTTAGTGAATAGTGATTGTAGCACACCCCAGCGGGAAGCGGCTCTAAGCTATCATCTGGTCTCGTGGTATGTGTGGTAGAGAAATGCAGATAAGTGTATGAGTGAATTTAAGGGGTTCTGCGGGGTTTATAATGAAGCAAATAGTGCGCGCAATTTGCGAAGCTCAGCCCCTGATTTCTGCTCCCGGATTCGCCTAGTATTGAGAAGCGAAACCACAGAAAACTACTTGGCAAATTCTCCTCCAGCTAGTATCGAAAAGTTTCAACGTCGGATCTCAAGCACTTTGAGCTTTCAGTGAAATATGCTGCAGAGGTAACGGTGTTACCACTGAGCTATCGTTGCCGGTCCTTCACCCGAGAGTTAATCGGTCTGATCCCCGCTTCGTGGCGTGGCGAAAGCGTCATGGACGGAGGATGTCGATTGTGGGGGCACAAGAGCGCAGGCGGCGGAGGCGGGGTTGAAGGTGGAGGGGCAGGGTATGGGGCGGAGGTGGAGAAGCGGGATGGGGGCGGAGGTGAGGTGCGGACGAGGACCAGGCCAACTTCTCAAGAACTTGTCAGGTAGCTGGGTGGGGAAGTCCTCGCAAGTTTATATCAAAACCGCGCCTTGTGCCGGTGGTGAAGCCGGCGTGCAGTGGGTGCAAACAGCGTTGTGCCCGGGTCTGTATGTATAATAACAACTAGCTGGACTCGTATTTTGCACATGATTCTATTAAAAGTTAACTCTATTCTCGTGATTTTCCTCGTACTACACAGCAATGTATATAACATCAATATACTAACTTTATTCTTCGATATTTTATTTAATTATTTGCCTTGACAATTGCCCCAAGGTCGATCCGCCGTGATAAAATTTGTTTGTGGGTTTGACATCGTCTGTACAGATTTTCGATTACGAATATTTAAGTAAGAGATATTTACTTATTTATTAGGGATTCGGGAATTTTTCTTACCAATACCCGATAAATAATAATACCTGCTTCAAAAATCAAGTAATATTGTAGTTTCTGGTTCTCCGCTTCAAGCAAAAAAACATACATGGCATTTTATGTAACAGTTCCCAAAACCAATAACGATAACAACCCTGTCTCGTTAGAAGGGAGTTTTAGCGCCAGGCGCAAAAAGACATCCTTAAACACTATTGATCACGTGACTGGTGACTTTATACGGTCGTCATGAACAACGCTCAGAAGAGTTTTAGAAAATAGCGTCATTGCGCTATGCATTGTGACTAAAGAAGCATTTCAAGCTTTGAACAAAGAAGTTGCATAATATATCGAAGAATGTAGGGTAATGATGAGACATTTCAACCACGATACGAGTCAAAAATGTAACAAAACTACATTGTGCACGGAGTTTTAGATTTTGCGGCCCTCCGCGATGAGTATGCAGTCTGGAATTTTGAATCAGCTTTTCTTGAGAATGTAGGAAGAATCTCAAAACTGCGTTTGTTAAGAGCATAAGACATAACTTATCCCGAAGATATGATTTCAACTTCTTTTTCGTGAATTTCTTCCCTATTATCTCTCCAACATTTTCTGTTAATTCTTGCCAGCGTTGTGAAGTTAGTAAGAAATAATTGTAACTGCCTCACATACAAGAATCAGTTTATCAGAGTTTGAAAAATGCAACCTTTCCCGATTTTAGGCGGCCATTTTGCCGGATGTAAGGTGACCTTAGAGACTCCTACAGGCGTGCATTATTTATGAAGGAATAAGGTCGTTCCTTAGGCCTAAGGTAAGACGTTATGACCAAGGTTCATCCCGTGACTATTAATGCGTAACGCCGCTACCTTACGCGTGGCGCTAAAACGCCCTAACGTCTCATTACTCCTCCCTTGTCCTTTCCCCTTCGAGTCCTGTGCATTCTTCTCAGCGCTCTCGCGTCCATTCTAAATTTCTATTTCCAGCCTAGTCCAATTCTATCATGGCTCTCAACCATATTTAATTAAGTTATTTAATGTATCCATAAACAACGCTTGCGTATTGGAAGATTGGAAGCTGGCTCTCGTAGTACCTATTTTTAAAAGTGGCTACAAGACAGTACTTAGTAACTACAGAATGGTAAGCCTTACATCAGTCGTATGCAAACTTATGGAACATCTAATTTCTAGCTACATCAGGAAAGAATTGGAGGGCAGGGAGTGGCATTATCAGGGACAGAACGGTTTCAGGAATGGTTTCCCGTGCGAAAGTCAGTTAGTCTCACTTCTGCAGAACCTAGCCGACGTAGTTGATGAAGGTGGAAGGGTCGACGCTATAGTAATAGACTTTGCTAAAGCTTTTGATGTTGTTTCACACGATAGTCTTATATAGAAATTAATAGATTCGGATATAGACACTAGAGTAGTAGCGTGAATAAACGAGCTACTTCGTGACAGGAACCAGAAGGAACGTATCGGAAGTTACTTATCTACTTCGAGAAACGTCACGTCAGGAATTCCACCAGGAATTGTCATCGGACCACTCATGTTCCTTGCCTTCGTGAATGATTTGCCGAAAAATTTAGCTTCTAATGATCGACTCTTCGCTGATGACTGCGTAATTTATAGTATTATCAACTCAGAGAAGGGGGAGGATATTTTGCAGCGAGACTTAGACAAATGACACATCTGGGCGAAAAAAAACGGCACGGAAATAAACAGTACAAAGAGCAAGTCCATCACGTTTGGTAGGGGTCGAAGTAACAAGATACCACGTACAAATTCAATATTAATGTTATACCTCGAGTCACATCTTGCAAATATTTAGGAATACAGCTGGACAGTAAATTAAGCTGGGAGAATCAAGTAAATTTCGTTGTAGGGAAAGCCTGGCGATCTTTGCATTTTGTTATGTGGATTCTGAAAAAGAGTATAGTGAGAGCTAAAGAACTGGCATTTATGTCTTTAGTGCTACCCATATTAGAATATGGCGCGATTTGTTGGGATCCATACAGAATTTTGTAGCAAAGGAATCTAGAAAAGGTCCAGCATAGAGCATCAAAATTTACTTTCAAGGGTACAAAGAATAAAGGAGTATGGGAGTCACTAGAAAGAAGGAGAATAAAGTCGCGTCTCTGTGCTATGTATAAAGCATTCACAGGCTTTTCAGCGTGGAAAGAAATTCAAAGTCGATTAGGGAAACCCACATATTTCGGCAGAGCGGATCACATGCACAAAATTCAGTCAAGAACTCAGAAAACGGACGTTGGGAAATATTTATTTGCGAATCGAATTATTAGAGACTGAAACGGTTTGCCTGCAACAGGCTTTGATCCCTTTCCTCCAAGCATGAATAAATTTAAAAGTAAATTAGTTTCCTAGATGTTTACATGAGTATTACAAATATATTTAATATTATTAATTTACTAGTCTGTTATATAAAGTAAGTTGTATTATTATTATTATTATTTATTATTATTATGGTTATTATTTATAAGCAGTGACGTGCAGTGAAGTGTAGTGGTGTTGTGAAGTCGAGGAAAAATAATGTGTAAGAAAGACATTACAGCTCAGTGATCAACAGTGCGGTGAAGTAAAGTGTGGTGAAGTGGAGTGCTACGAAAACTCGTACCGTGAAATGTTCACGTTAATTTGTAAAGTTTGTAATTTTTGTAAAATTGTTAAGTTATGTAATGTTAAATTAGTGTATTCGGCCACCAAGTCCTCAAACTTAATTGCAGAATTAGTAATAAATCTAATCTAATCTAATTCTTTCTTTCCACACACGGTTTATATTTTTGTACACTTGCATTTCTACCGTCAACAATTTACACGATCGTTATGTTTTACTATCTCGGAGAATCTTCCATTACCATCCGGTCGTCAGTCGGTCATCAGTCGGTCATCAGTCGGTCATCAGTCCGGTCATCAGTCGTTGTCGGTCAGTCGTGGAGAGAGGACGCGTTCTTAGGAGCTCCGAGAGGATTACGATGACCTGCTGCCTAGCGTCGTACCGCGCGCGCGTTGGTACCTGGGCCGCGCGCCTTGGGATTTTCCGCAACGCAGCGATGCAGGCCAGGACAGGTGGTGTAGGCAACAGCAAGCATTCGCAGCTCTTATGCGCGAGCATACTGGCTATTCTGCTGCTGATTGCTGGAATAGAGCAGAATCCCGGGCCTGGAGCGGAAACTGCGGTGGACACTGCGATGAATACCTGTCGCAAGTGCGAAAGGAGCGAACGGAGGCTTCGGAGACTGGAGGCGCAACTGGAGGAGGCTCACAAGTCAATCGGTGAGTTAACTTTAAAGTTACAAGTTCTGGAGCAGAAACACGATAGCCGGGAAGGACAGGAAACTGCACAGCCAACCCTAGATGTTGCAAGACCAAACGAAGCGCAAACGACATCGCGAATGCCTACTGAACGGCCATTCGAGAGGAAAGTGAAGGTGTTTGGTGACTCTATGCTGCGTCACAGTGGAGGAGTGTGTCGTGCTAAAGGCGCTGATGTGGCATTCTACCCTGGTGCGGATGTGAATAATATGACCAAAGTCATTGAAAAAGTTTCAAATGATGATAGTGTAGAAGTGGTCCTCGTACACGTGGGAACCAACTCGTCGAAGCGGCAACCAGTGTTTCGAACTGTTAGACAGTGCGTTAGACTCGGACAAACCGTGAAGAAAAAATTTAAAAATGCGCAAGTAATTTTTAGCGGAATTGTTTGCAGAAAAGATGTTCATAACCGCAAAATATGGGACTTAAATCGTCACATTTTCCGGGCATGTGAATCTTTTGACGGGCTATTTGTAGACCCTAACTTCTGGCTCCACCACGAGGATTTGGCGCGCGACGGACTGCATTTGAATCAGAAGGGAGCGTGGAAGCTAGGTCGCCTACATGACGATGTCATTCGGTCATCCTTGCGTCTACGCTGACAATTCTGGAAATTGAGTCGGGAGGTGGCGGCGTCAGCAGTGAGAGTCGGAGTGGTGACAGAGGCGGCAACGGCGGCGGTGACAGCGGCGACGACGGAGAAGACGGCGGCGACGGCGACGGTGACGGCGACGGCGACGGCGGCGACGGCGGCGACGGCGGCGGCGGCGGCGACGGTGGCGGCGACGACGGTGGCGTCGGCGTCGGCGTTGGCGACGACGACGGCGGCGGCGGCGGCGACGGCGACGGCGACGGCGACGGTGGCGGCGGCAACGGTGGCGTCGACGACTCTGGTGGAGGCGGCGGCGGCGGCGGCGGCGGCGGCGGCGGCGGCGGCGGCGGCGGCGGCGGCGGTGGCGGTGGATTCTACGGCGATGCCCGACGGAAGAGTGGACACCGTAAAGTTTCAGGTGAGGAAGGGATTCATAAGGCTGTTGCAGGTAAACTGTCGCAGTATAAAAAATAAAGAAATCGAATTTTGGAATTTAGTCGAGGCTTGTGATCCAGATGTAATAATAGGAACTGAATCTTGGCTAACGGAAGAGATAGCTAACTCTGAAATTTTTCGTCCTAATTACAGGTCATTTAGGAGGGATAGAAATACTAGAGGTGGGGGGATATTCTTTTGTGTAAAGGATGGAATAAATATAGGGAGAAATTGGGTTAATGAAGAATTTGAGATAATGGGAATAGAAATTAGTGATTCGGGGAATATATTAGAAATTATTGCTTGCTATAGGCCACCAAATGAAAATTACGCAATTTTGGAAGCCATTTCTGAGAAAATAGAAAACACCCACAGACATCCTATAGTTATCGCCGGTGATTTAAATGTTCCAGAAGCAAATTGGAAAGGCGCTGTGAGCGAAGCGAAAGTACAACAGTTAGTGAATAGACTCGTCGGGGAGGGGGGCTTAGCGCAGGTAGTAGATAGGCCGACGCGGCAGGAAGCACTTTTAGATGTTTACCTAATTAGGCCGCAAGAGCTTTTCTTATCTTGCGACGTTATTGAGGGCATAAGCGACCACAAAGCGGTGTTAGTTGACTTAGACATAAATATTTCACTGAAAAGAATTCCTAACGGAACAAAAATATGGCAGTTCAAAAAGGCAAATACAGAGGGGCTTCACCACTACCTGAGAGAACAGTACGATCGTTTTCTGAGAATAGACGGAGGTATGGACGAAATTTGGAAAGCGTTTAAGAACATTCTAGATAATGCATTACAAACGTTTGTGCCGTGTAAATTCTTAAAAAGCAATTCAGATCCGGAATATTACAATGCGAAAATTCGACGTATGAAAAGAAAAACCAGAAAGGCTTTCAATAATAGACATCGTAGTGAAACTGACAGGATACATTTTCGTAATTGCTCAAAAGAATTAGAACGGGAAAAGAAAATTGCGCAGGAAATATTTTTAAAACATATTCTCGACGGGGAGGGAAATAATTGGTCGGGGTTTTACAAATATGTTCGCAGAAGAAGAGGAAATAAAGAAGAAATTCCTATCGTTAGAGATACAAAGAACACGTTACTAACAGATGATCGGGAAAAAGCAAACGCGTTTAATACCTACTTCAGTTCCGTTTTTAAAACAAAATCTCAGCACACTCAGATTTCGAGGGAGGCTGTGCCAAACCAGTTTATTATAGACGTACATACATTGCGAAAACGAATTAAATCTATGAAAAACGGAAAGTCGAGGGGTCCAGATGCCATTTCAACTGATATAATTAAACTCGGAGGAGAGGCAATTTTACCGTATTTAACAAGATTATTTCATGTTTCAATCAACAATTCAAGAGTGCCCGACGATTGGAAGCTAGCTACCGTTGTTCCGATTTTTAAAAGTGGTGACAGAACTATTTTAGCCAATTATAGACCGGTAAGTCTTACGTCAGTTGTATGTAAGCTAATGGAACATTTGATAACTAACTATATTAGACAAGAATGGGAACAAAAAGAATGGCTCTTTCAGGGACAGCATGGTTTCAGGAATGGTTTCTCTTGCGAGAGTCAGATAGCATCATTGTTTCAGGATATAGCAGATGAAGTTGATGATAGTGGGAGGGTGGACGCCGTAATAGTAGATTTTGCGAAGGCATTTGATGTTGTGCCTCACGACAAACTGGTTCATAAATTACTGCAGTCAGGTATTGACACCAGAGTTGTCGCGTGGATTGATGAGCTTCTTCGAGATAGAAAACAGAAAGTCCGAGTTGGACAACAATTTTCAAATCTAGCAAAGGTAACTTCAGGGATTCCCCAAGGAAGCGTTATTGGACCTCTCCTCTTTCTAGCTTTTGTGAATGACCTGCCAGACAATTTAATTTCAAAGGTACGACTATTTGCAGATGACTGTATATTATATCGAGTTATTCATTCAAAAGTAGATGAGGATATTTTGCAGGATGATCTACATAGATTACATCTCTGGGCGGAAAAAAATAGCATGACAATAAATAGTTCAAAAAGCAAAACCATCACGTTTGGTAGGGGCCGCAAGTATACTGAAACTCAATACCGTTTAGGCAACGAGAATATTCCAAGAGTCGTGTCTTGTAAGTATCTGGGAATAATTTTTGATAGCAAATTGAGTTGGGAAGATCAGGTAAACTTTGTCGTGGGGAAAGCGTGGAAATCTTTGCATTTTACTATGCGAATACTAAAAAAGAGTACTGCGAAAGCAAGAGAATTAGCTTATATATCTCTAGTTCGCCCATTAATGGAATACGGGACGGTTTGTTGGGACCCTTATAGAATATCACAAAAGGAATATTTGAATAGAGTACAGAGAAGAGCATGTAAATTTATTTTCCGAAGCAATAGGAAGAAAGTAGAGTGGGAGTCATTAGAAATCAGGAGGGTTAAGGCAAGACTCTGTGCTTTGTACAAAGCGTATGTCGGTTATCCAGCTTGGAAAGATATCCACATCCGGCTCAGTAGACCCACGTATTTTAGTAGAGGGGATCACAAGCACAAAATACAGTTCAGGCCACAGAGAACAGATGTTGGAAAATTTTCCTTTACAAATAGATCTATAACGGACTGGAATAAGTTGCCTGCGACAGCCTTGGAACCCTTTCCTCTAGGTCTTCAGAGATTTAAAAGTAAATTAACTAATGATATTTGTAAATTTTATTAGTTAGTAAGTTATGTTCATTAGAATTATTTATTATTATTAGTAATTATTGTAACCATTATTAGTACTGTGATAATTATTAGATGCATTGGTTTATAGTATTCATAGTGACGTGTGGTGACGTGTTGTGAAGTGTGGTGCTATATAGAAGTAGAAAGAGAAGTGAAGTGAAGTGAAGTGAAGTGGAGTGCAGTGTATAAAAAGTCGTACATGTTAGTATAAAGTATCTGTACAGGACCACCATAATTAATAGAATTAGTAGTAATAATGCGGGTATTGTTATTAATGCATTTTTTGTTAATATTGTTATCTTATTATTATCTTATTATTATTATTATGATTATTATTGTCTTAAAATAATTTTAAGTTAAATTGTATTTAATTCATAATTATAATATGTAGATATAATATGTAAATTTTAGTGTTCCGCCACCAGGTTGTATAAACCTACCTGCGGAAATAATAAATATCTATCTATCTATCGTCACCGAGTCCGAACACGTTCTGCCCGTCTGTTTATTACGAGATCTATTCTTGTTTCAGCATGCGCAGTGCAATACCGAGTTCTGTTTCTTCTTAGTTCTACGCGTAGAGTCTCCCATTTCTTGCACAGTTTTTCATTTCTGATTGGCTAACACCTCCTATACATTTTATTTAGTTATTTCTTGACTATCGATCCTTGGATTCTTTTCGTAAATTTAAATGCCTACAGAAATAACTCTCCTGTCCATATGACACGCTATTCACCAATAATTCCACTATTTTTTCCTTTATTAACCACACTGTTGTCTCGAACATTTTCATTATTTATCTCTCACCATAAAATTCCTTTATGTTCCTTATTGTTGCTCTCCTTCATCTTTGTAGTTTATACTAAATTTGTTTAACTTGTGATAAATGATCCCACCATGCTGAATTGTCAGCCCCTGAACTGTGCCTTGCAGCATTACAGGCTCACTACTACACGAGAGTAACTTCTTAATAAAGGCAAGTGTTGACATTAAACTGCACAGAAAATCAAATAGTCTCTATAATTTTATCTTGAGATATTACTTCTCTTTTTCTTTCAATTTTATTTTACATATATTTGGAATTTCTTAACTTTTTCTGACTTCCCAAAGATCTAAATGTCCCAAAAGTCCAAAAATGTTTATTTTTGTAGATTACTGATTACGAATTATAATAAGGGCATAACTAGATCCCTTTGCCCACGCCTTGCTCCACCTAACACCCTTCATTTCGTTCACCATTAGGTCTCTCGGTTTTCCCTGCATGCGATTGTAGATCGTTTTATCCCAGAGCTTCATAGTCAAATGATGGGCTTCATCAACCTGACCAACTGTTGACCATCGTCTTTTTAACTTGACCACACTCACGTTGAAATTTGCGCAGAACAAAAAGCATAATTTATTAGCACTTTCCTGCTAAAGTACAAATTCTTTATATTATACGTATATTTCTTAGCGATAATTGTAATAATTTTCTTTCCAATGTTCTCCCCATTCCTAACTTTATGCTTTATCCTTTTAGAAACGTATAATAATGAAAAATTTAAAAAAATACTATTTCTTAATTTGGCATTTCTTCAACTTAAAAAAAATTTCTTACATGTATTATAATCATTGTTGTATTTGTTCATTGTACTTCTACAAAAAATTGAACGCCAAAAATTGACTCGAAACTTAAACCCTATTGATGCTTTCTTTCAGTGAAAAGCATGAGTATTTTTGTCCTACGTTTGTGACAATAAAAACAATAAGTGGTGCTGGAACAGTACATAATTTCTTGTATTATTCATAACGGAAACTTAAATTCATAATAATCGCCTATGTATCAAATTCACTCTTCAACCAAATCAGCAAAAGAAGACGGGTAGATTTGAACTTGCAGTTTTGCAAGAAGGTATCCTGCGTTGCGGAAATTATAGAAGTTCTACACAAAAGGACTCTAATTTGTGTCAGGAGAGTTACGCCCCCTCTAAACTCTCTCCCTACCTCACCCCCTCCCTCTCACCCTTCCCCCACTCCCTTCTTTCTTTCCCCCCTCTCCCTCCTTCCCTCCTCTCTAGTCATAGTAATGTCCAGTAAAGTATTCATAAGCAAGTATACAATGCACAAAATTGCTATATATCCACTATTTCAGTTTAACACAATTTGAATGATTTCACTTTTTTTTTCAATTTGGGGAATGAAACATTTAGTGGAGCTTTACTAAATAATAATTCTTAGCCAGTACATGACAATATTAAATCACGACGTATAACTTGAAAATGACACTTGTTGTTAAGTTCCAAAATCCTGTATTCTTACATGAACTGTTATCAAGAAGACATTTCTTTTATTGTACCATCACGCATTTCAATCACTTCATTTTTAATGTATTGACTTATTTACTGTAGTCATTTCCAAAATTGGTAAATATATAATTTACCAAATTTTAAAGGTCAGGCATCTTTCCAAAATGTTATATGTAAATTTTTCTTTTCAAACCCCTGAAAAATTATATTTAACTGAAAAGAAAATAAATGATTTTAAGAAAAGAAGACATTACTATAGACGTATGTCAGGCCTCCGAAAACTTTTAAATATGAAATTTTAATGAAATGTAAAGATAACACTGTCTGTGAACACTGCTAGCGTCTAAACCATACGTATGATTTCTTCCAAAATAGATATTCCCCGGTCGATCTGGTTCTAGTCAAAGCTTTGAGATTTTGAAAAAGATTCTTAAAAATTTGGGGGTACTTTATATGAAACCCCCCGGGGATTTTCAAAATTTTCTCAAAAACTGCTCCAAATTTTTTCTTTAAATTTCTTGTAAGAATAGAGTAAAATACACTTATTAACATGGCATATGTCCGATTTTCACGGATAACTCTGAATTTTCGAAAAATTTGAAAGTTTGATTTTTTTTCGGCGTCTTTCGCCAACTACAAAATTGAAGATAGAGATTTTTTCTTCAACCAAAATTTGTTCTGCATATTGAGTTCTTTTATAAAGGTCATGTAAATATTAGTAATAAAAATTTTAGTAGATTTTGTGTAATACTGCGTGAAATATGTGCAATTTTAAACAATTACAAAAACAAGGTTTTTCTCAAAAAGGGTTCCAAATTTTTTCTTTAAACTTTTGGTAGAGATAGTAGTAAATGTACTCTATCAGATGACATTAAAGCCATATTGCTCTATAGGTTGGTTTTTTCATAAAATTACAAAAAAGTAATTTTTTTCAGATGTTTCTCACGCCGATAATATTTACATTAGCGGCGATTTTTTCACATTATTATATTTACGAGTACTTGTGCTTTAAATAATGTCAAGTAAAATTTATTGAAAACGCAACCGTTGTCTGTGAAAAGTAGCTCAAAATTTCGCATTTTCAGAAACGCTCAAACGTCATTTTCTCTTATATGGCTGCAAATTTCTTCTTCAAACTTTGTAACGGACAGTGCTAATTACACTCTTTAGTATAGCGTGATGTTTATTTTGAGTTTTTTTTTCGTTTTTTCAAAAATTCCATAATTGTAATTGTTTTGAAAGCACTCTCACATCTTTAATATGCACATTACCAGCAATTGGTAAACATTATTTTATTTGTGAGTGTAAGAGCTTCAAATAATTTCCAATAAAGTGTTTTGAAAACTCAAACATTTTCTGTGAAAATGAGCTTCAAATTTCGCATATTTAGTAGCGCTAAAACGCCATTTTCTCTTAAACGGCACATAATTTTTATTATGGAAAAGTTTATGAAAATATTATGGGAATTTTTATGAAAGAAAATTGCCCTTTATGACTAGGTTTTTGTGTTCTTTACTATTCTAAAATTAATGATTCCGTTCTACCAATAGAAAACCAAAAAATTAAGAAAATGACAAAAAAATGTACTTTTGGCGGTGATAGATGGTAGCTGGCAAGAAAGAATATGTGGCAATTCCGAATAGCTAGCGAAGACCCAAGGAAATAGAAAACTAATACGAGAAAGTCTGTGCCATTCTGTAGCACCACTAGTTAATTATGTCCAAGTACTATTCGACCGCGTGGTTGTTTTCCTTTGGAGCATGATATAAATACAAAATTACAAAACGCGTTGGAAAATAGAATTAACTAATTAATCGGTGTATAATGTAACTGAAAACGTGCTATTACAGAACAGAGAAAGTTTTGTATTGATGCAAACAAATCGATGTCAATATTTTCACAGAAATACATGTTTTAGGGGTCATTGATGCCAGTATAATGCTTTTATTCAAAACTTCTTACAGTTCTGTCTTCCTGTTTGTTAGTTCTTCCGGCTATCCATCGGTCTGTGAACACTAGAAGCGTGTAGTGTCCACGAGATTTTCACCAAATAGATATTCCCTTGCCAGTCTTGCAAATGTCCCAGATGAACATTCGATAATAAAAAGTGTTTGGGGCATCTGCGGGAATCGAATTCTCAGGCCGACTTCTCTAATCAGAGATTCTGGTCGACTACACTGATGGCTTCTAGACGAATGTCGAGTATTATCTAAAATACTATTCACGGACCGTGCGTGAACGTTCATTTCCTTTCCCATCCCTCTTTTACATCCTTAAGGCTGAACTACGGACTGACTACTCCTATACTCCCCTGATTTAATGATACCTCGACAAAGAGTCGGGGATCCAGAAATCAGCAAACCACCTGTTAGTTTCAAGAGGCACTTTCTGGCTTGTGGTGAGATAACAGTTAACATAAAAGAGTTTTTATCACAACTAATTAACTCAAGCGGAGGCTCACAGACCTTCCGATGAAAGTTTCTTTTTTAAAATGTTACAATTTTTTTAGAAACCTAAAAAGCATTGATGGTGTTCATGATGTGCTTTTTAATCAAATTATGACGCAACTTATCACGAGTGTTTGTTCATTCTGGGTTTCAAATTGACGTTTGATCACTCAAAAACTGACCATTCAGTATACATTTTGGAACTTTGTGTAGTATTATTACTCTTCATGTAATATAGTTTAACACATTCGATATTTTCATTCTGGAATTGAATAATGTTTTTTTTGTTTAAATTAATGTTAATGTGCATCATTTCTTATATTTTATTAATTAATTAAAAAAGTAAAAAAATATCATTAAAATAAAAATGAATGTGGTAGCATCCAATACTGCCTTGGTGCTCGCTTTATTTACACATTGATATTGCTAGGGTAAAGTTGATAGTCGTCCTTTGGCCCTGAATCAGTTAGTCTTATATTCGGATAAAAAAACGAGATTTTTATATTCTTATTACCACCGATGATATTAAAAATATAATGACTTCATTTTTTCTGATCCAAATCAAGAATAATTTCGTCTATTAATTAAAGATTACATATCATTTCTCAAATCAGCCTCCTATTTTACTCATGTACGTACGTAATTATATACTGATTAATGTATTAGTAATGAGATTATCTACCCTTTTTAACTATGGAAAGTTGCATCAATAGGAACATATAAGGGTCCCTCAGTATTTATAAAATTACAGTATAGAAATATGAAACAGAATTTATTTAAAAAAATATATATATTTTACAAATAATTTGAAACCCAAGACAAAAAATAAGTATATGTCGACAAATCGTGGTCAACCAAACATGAAATTGATTAAGAACGCTTTCGACACGAAAAATTGATTAAGGGACGCGTAGAAAAGAAGATGGAGAAGGATCTATGTTTTGGCACTGGTACTAAATGTTTAAGAAACTAGCGGTACTACAGAACACCTCATACGTGTTCGCACTATACTTGTTCGCACTCATACTTAATTAGTTTTCTCATCTCTCTATTTAGCTATTCGATGTTGCCCAGCCCTTTTCCCTGCTGCTAGCTATTGGCGCCTAAAAGATCGTTTTTGCACATTTTCTCAATCATTCGTTCCCTTTATACCGGAATGAATATAAAACGTAAATAATATTATACAAGAATGAAACTTGGTTTTAAATGCAATTTGTAGTTGAAAAATTTGGAGCAAGTTTTAGTTTACAGCCTTTCTGAAAAAATGCTCTTTCGAGTTCATTTTCACAGAAAAGTTTTGAGTTTTCGAGAAACTGTACACAAGTACATGATTTTAATTAAATAACTAATTGTGAAGAACAAATTTTCTTTGAAGAAAAAAATTCTGTTTTTAATAATGTTGAAGAAGGGAATTCAAAAAATTTGAAACTTTTGTAAGTTTTTAAAATTTAGAGTCAACTTCTTCAACAAATAGTTACATTCTTGCCTGCTTCAATGATGAAACTAAGGAAGTAGAATTTATATTAAAACTAGTACTGTTCAACTTATTATGAAGTCACTGAGTTGTCCTTTCCAAATGTGAAAGCACGCTTCCGTCCTCTGCAATTTCGGTGACACTGTTTTGAGAGGCTCTTCGCCGCCAGCGCCAGTCAGGGCCCCATCGGGGCTATGCAGGGGGAGGGGGTGCATGTGTGACGTGTCGGGGCGGGCGCGGACAAGCTGGCGCTCGGGACGCCGGGGGGCGGGGGGGCGGCGCTGGCGGGGGCGAGAGAGCGCAGTCTGATCGAGACGGTGGCCGCAGACCCGGGCCCAAGTTTGAGGCGGTATTAGCATCCACAGACTCCGGGCTCTTATGGGATTAAAGTGCCCATCCCCATTACCCCGCAGCCGTCACGGGAGCTTAGCGACGGCCGCGGGCGATACGCCGCCCTCGCCCCCGCCCCTTGGCCTTGTTCTCCGCGCCTGCACTGTGCCGCGCCTTCGATTGGACTTTGGAGACCTCAGCCGCCGCCGCCGCCGCCGCCGCCGCCGCGCCGCGGGCGCTTCGAACAGTCAGGGGCAGAGGGCTTGAGCGCGTGGGAGGAGGCGCAAGTGCAGGCGCTCAGGCCCTCGGGCACAGGCTGGCGGTGTTGATCTTGGACCAAGTGCTCATATAGAGGACTCCAAACGAACATTGTTGCTTCTAAAGTTATGGTATCCCCACTAATAGAGAATTGACAATTCGAACATCGATGCCTCGGACAACCATACCTCGAATCTCTATGTATTTAACCTTGATATATTAAACTTTAATTAGTTGAACCTCCGTTACTCGATTTCTTTAAAATATTTAAATGTACTGTTTACTTTAAGTTTCTTATACACTTGAAAAACGGCATTTTTAATTTCGTTATTCGACTTATTTCGATTTGAAATAGTACAAATCATTTCTTTTTCTCCAGAAGTTTTGAGATTTCATGACATCATTTTATACTATATTAAATACAAGAGGTTACTCAATAATACGTTTGCATTATCTATAGTATTCCTTTAGTATTCCTTTAGTATTCCTCCTATAGTATTCCTAACGAGAAAATATGTCTTTGTATTATTTGGTTATTGGACCTCCCATATCTAACTCATTGAAAATGTTCTTACGTAATTTGTTTTAAAGATCACTGAATTAAAATTTCACTGAAAAAATGAAATTTAGAATATTATTTTGAAATTATTGAATTATTTTAGTCTTAGTACAATATAGTTTAATTTGTTTCTATCTTAAGAATAAATGACAATTACTTGACAAACATATAGGTTTTGTCATGTTACGCGATAAAATCTTTTTTTTTCGCATGAAAAGACAGAAACATATTTTTTTGTTTCAATAAAAGCATTGTTAGTTATTGTAAGTGTATTGTAATGATACTCATTACAATACAGATTTCACTATGATAGAGGTTCTTGATCAATCACAGAGAAGTTTACAAATCAAGTATTTTCATTTAATTAATCATCGAAAATCGTTATAGTAAATATTTCGTTCCATTGAGTACATTAAAATTACATTTGATATTATATTGTGCTTGTCAGTTTTAATTTTTTATTAGTAGTAATTTTTCGTTGAATGCTATTTAAAATAAATTGGTCCATAATTTTACTTTGAACCTATTTGATTAGCGCAGTACTCCCTCGCAGGAGGACTGGTAGCCACTGCCACCTGTGTCAGCATGCGAGGGTTGGGTTAGGGAGCTGTCCGTTCGGTGGCCTTGGTTGTATCCTTCATGTAAACTGCCACGAAACGATTCAAAGTAAAAGTTTAACTTACGAAAATCACAGAAAAAACTGTATGAAAATCGATGCAATGAGCATTAATACACTCGTGTGAAATTTACAATACTCACTCGTATCGTAATATCGCACGCGGGTATTAATACCCATCATTATACCATCGTTTCGTAAAGTACTATTAACATATGGTATTCAAATCTAACTTTGTTGTTTCGCGGATGAATAATAGAATTAAACGACATCTATTGACATGCGAAATATGATATTTCATTTCTCCGTTGATAATTCATCATGATTCATTCACGTCATGACATTAGTATATTACTACTGTAAATAAAAATATTATACGACTTCGGCAATAGTATATCTTTTTCGGATTTCCTGCATTGCAAACTTCCTTTCTATATCCCTTAACAGTAGTGATCATGCAGGATACAATCGCAGCCCAACCGACTTTAAAACTACCCAACGAGAAGTTGCAATGTAAGCTCGGAAGCTGAGTCGTAAGAGTGACGTGATATATGAAGCTACTGATACTACCTTCTCTCTAAAGTTGGTAGATAATGCGCAGCAACAAAAATAAAAAAGTGAAAATGACTGGGCTACACTTGCATCCCGCACGTGTACTCGAGACTTAAACATACTAAAGATAGTGTCATGCTCTCATTTCGAGGCTAATTTCATAATTTTTAAAGATTGATACATATATCGTAGCTACAGACCGAAATATGGATAATGTTAGGAGTGCCTGGTAAATCGTATATTAGCCACACGTATGTCTACGAACAGAATATTTTTGGCCTTCATCTTGCTAATTTACCATAGGCGCTGACTAAAGTTTAGTGGTCGTTTGACTTTGAGACGTTTTGTGTGTTTGTAAGAAGTATTTTTCCATATAAATAGGAAATTATGCGTTGCATCAACTTAAGGTTTTTATGTAAATAGCTAAATCGATGGCCGGAGCATCATCACTTACTTGGGGTTGAGTAGTGAAGCGTCAACGGTGGTACAGTGAGGTTAGGTTTGGTGGTACTTTTATATAGAAATGTACGACCGACCCAGAGGATCTCGATACCATACCACAACCACTACCACCAAAACTCACTACCCCCACCCCCACCAAGCTCCTCCAAAACCATCCGCACCCTTACTCCCACTAGTACCAGCATCGCTTCCATCATTATTACTACTATTACTACATACGATGCATTGACATTTTTGCATTGTAGTCATCAGCATTGTAATTAATCACCATTTGGACGCAACACTTCTGTCATGGAAATCGTATGGCGATTAATAGCACTTCATGAGATCATTTTCATCGAAAATCACAATCATTACCACAAACAAACGTTATTCCTACTTTTAACAATAGCATCTCCCTTTTAAATGTTATATGAATATTTAATGTTTCTTCTGACATTAGCCATCTATCTTAACGGGTGCAGAACAATTTACTAGGACCACATCTGAACTTCACCTGCTGGTTTAACCCCTTTTTAACGCAAATATTACCTAGAACGTCATCGACATTGAGACTCAATTTTCAAAATTTGTTCCGTTTCCATCCATCCGACGTCTTAAGGCATCGACCTCAACTCCCCTGCCGTCACTGGCGCATTCTACGTCATCTGTTCCCCTTCCTCCTACCTTGTGAACTCTTGCGCTACCGCATTCACCATCACTACTGCCGCCGCCACCTCTACCCACGCCAATGCCGTTGCCCCCACCGCGCCCTCCGCCCCCACCGCCCCCGCCGCCCCCGCCGCGCTCACCGCCCCCGCCGCCCCCGCCGCCCTCGCAGTCCCCGCCGCCTCCGCCATCTCCTCAGCCATCGTCCCGCTGCCGCCGTCGCCTCCGCCCCCGCCACTGCCGCCGACTCTAATACCCCGCCCGACGGGCACGAGATGCAAATGCGGGCAGGGCCCTGTTGACTCCAATATGTGTCACGTCGCCCTAATTAGAATACGAAGACAAGAGCGGTGGCTCTTCCAGACGCCTTCCCTGCCCCTCGCACCCGCTCTCACACCGCCAACCCGGCAACCTCTTGAGCAACTTCGAACGCGCGTTGGAAAAATTGAAGCCACGGTCTCCGAAGTTCGCCGGCAGGGATGAAAGCAAACTTCGGCTTCTTCCCAACTTGTATCCGACAAGAGCATTTAACAGTTCCGCCTTGTGATATCCGTTATCAAACTACCCTTGAAAATCTCATTAAAATACTTTCCAACTTTTGCACGGGGGAAACACTTTTTATTGATTTCTGTCCGTCGGGGCTGCCCCCGAGCTTCTACCCCAAAGGGATTGATGGTAAAAACCTGCGGTTTCGAAACATTCAATCCATCGACTCGGTTATTAAACGCGTTTCTGCGCGTGGATCCGAATGCAGTAGTACGCGGCGTGCCCCGTACATCGCTGTCGCATGGCTGTCCTTTCCAGAAATTATTGCGTCATTAGTCTTCCGACCTAATACAGTACACATACATTTCCCACACTATATTCCGGATGACCAAACAAGTCCGTTATCAGTTATCTCTCGTGGCCCACGGGAATCGATTCATTTTTATCAGAAACTCGTTTGGGGCTATTGGCGAAACCATTTTTTTGCGGGACACATTTCTACGTTGACTTTTTAGTAATGGACGCAAGGGAAGAGTTCGAAGAGAGATTGTAGAAATCGATGATAAAACCCAGAGGAAGAAGGGCATGGTTTATATGATGGAATGACAAAAAAGGAACGAAAAAGGGACAAATTCATAAAGATAAGTATCTAATAATCGTAACTACTCAAAGAGAATACATCAAAGATTGTCAATAAAAGAGTGTGTTAAACAAAATAACTAAAAAGGCTTCACCAAACGAAAGAAAACAGTAATATTTAGAAATAGTTGATGGTCGTGAATTATGAACAATTTTGCTTACAAATGAAACCAAATGCAAAAAACGCAAATAAAATAAATGTCAGAAAACATAACATTAAGATAATTAGAATGTAGAGAAGCAGTATATAACCGAATTCAAAACGAGTAGTTGCAGAATTATAGCCGTACTCTGTTCAAAACAAGAAACAGAGAAAATACAAGAAAGGGTGCGTGGGTGTGTTTTTTGTGTGGGAAAGAAAGAGAAAGAGCGATTAAAATAATTAAAATTGTAATAATCATAATATTAACAATAATATTAATAATAATATTATTAACAATAATATTAATAATAATAATAATAATAATAATAATAATAATAATAATAATAATACTGCATCGTTCATTATCATCATTCCCATATCCCATTCCCTCAGGACTAGAAACCCAAGGGGATAAAAATTAGATTTGCATAATGCTTATCCCCCCAAAAAAGAAGACACATACACTTACCATAGGAAAAAATGTATCCGAGACTCGGTAAGTGCAGGTGTTTGCCCGCGTGGTCCCAGGCGGCCAATTCGTGACCAAGAAAATAAATTATTAATAATAATAATAATAACAACAAAAAATGTTAAAGAAGTCGTGGAGAGACAAATCCCTCCATGGACAATATCTATAAAGAATGGACAAGGTGCAGATCAATAAAGATCAATCAGTTATGTGGCTTAAAAGGAGAAGAATGAAGCCAGAATCGGAAGCAGTTCTAGTAGCTGCTCAAGATCAGGCGTTGAGAACACGACATTATGATCAAGCGGTTCTCAAAATTTCCCAGGATGACAAATGCCGAATTTGCCAGGAGCAAGTAGAAACCATTGATCATATTGTCTCAGCTTGTCCAATTCTAGCAAAGACCGAATACTTAAAAAGACACGACAGGGTGTGTAGTTACCTCCACTGGCAGATCTGTACCGCCCTCGAAGTTCCAAACACATGCGCCAAGTGGTACGAACACTCACCAAAACCGGTTACATCGGTTGGATTGTGTACAATATTGTACGACCAACAAATTCAAACGGATCGCAAGATAGCAGCAAACAAACCGGATATTGTTATCCGGGTTTTTGAGAAAAAATTGTGTCTACTTGTGGATGTTGCTGTGCCTTGCGATCAAAATGTGGTAACCAAGGAGGCAGAGAAACGTCTTAAATACAAAAGTTTGGAAATTAAGATCAGCCGAATGTGGGGCGTAAAAGCACAGGTCGTACCGATAGTTATCGGAGTTCTGGGATTTGTTCCGCAAAATTTGTGCAAGAACTTGGCTAATCTTCCAGGTTATTCAAAGGACTGGGAAGTGCAAGAAATTGCTTTATTTGGCACAGCTCACATTTTGCGCAAAGTATTGTAGAGGCACCGACAGTCCCTAGATCTGCTCCTTTGGTAGCTGGTTGCAACCTGGAGTAGATTTTATACTCAGCCGACTCATAACATCTGTAGTCGTGATATGAAGCAATAATAATATTAATAATAATAATAATAGTAATAATAATAATAATAATAATAATAATAATAATAATAATAATAATAATAATAACTCCACCTAGGGAGTACACGACCTTGGAGTTGGTGGTGGAGCTTGAGTACCCCCATGAGCCTGAGAGCTATGTCAGTGGTAGCCTAGCTACTGGTAGGGTCTCCCTTGCTGAATAGGTTGAAGGTGAGGGGTCCGACGAAGAAGTACTCCATTTTGAGGAGAGTGGGAAGTAAGTAGAGAGGGAAGGGTCATGAACCTTTGGACTTCCTGTTGTCGGCCCATAGAGGGTACAGGAGAGAAACTGGGTTGGCACACCAGGCCACTGATTAGAGTGGAGGCCCGAACCTTGCATTAGCCAGCGAAGGAGGCTGCCTTCAGCAGTCAGTGAAAATCCCGTAGGGTTTAGTAATGCCGACTGGCGATCGGAGGGACCCCTTGCTGGGCCCTGCGGGGGGATGCCCCGAGGCCACTGTGGGTCGCAGTAACGGATGGCAGGAAACAACCCGAGGGTTAAGTGTGATCTGTGAACTCGAACTTGCGTCCTGCGAATCTTCAATTCAAATCAATGAGCAAAATGGATAGAACAAGCAATGTAATGAACCTTAACGTGCCTTGTTCTACCAATGTCCCATACCTGCTCAGGAACCGAGCTAATGTCACCTTGTCGACATCTGGCCATCCCACGGATGTTAGTCCCAGGGACCCAGAGCCGGCAGTAGCTCGAAGCCATCGTCAGAGATGGACTCGGGATGAATTAATGGAGGTGATGTGGTGCTTTTACTATGCAAAAGCGAAAAATGGGGGCTCAGAAATAGAAGTTTTTAAGATATGGAGAGAGCGGAACCCAGATATGAGACCTACCCTAGACTCAAAGAAGCTTGCCAGTCAACGACGATACATACTCAGCAGTGGAAAATTCACAGCCGAACAACTTGCAGACATCCAGAGAAACGCAGAGTATGTTCATCAATCAAACCATCCACATGACGAACATTTAGAACCATCTAATATCCCTGAAAACGATGATCCACTTCAAGGTTCATCTCTTCCAAATGAAACATCCGTCAGTGGTGAAAATTCATCTGGCCATGAGTCACACGATAAGGACATGATGCGGGACCTCCTCCGACGCGAGATAGAACGAGTTCGTCTACTTCCATTCGAATCTCGTGCACCGTTGAGGAGAATTTACGAAAATGCTAAAGCTAAGAGAGTGATAGAAACAGCGAATTCTGTCTTAAATGAGGTTGTACAGACCTCAAGTAGAGATCTAGATATTACTGAAATCAATCACATCGTGTATGCAACTGGATATCTAGTATCTCAGATAATCTTGGGACCAGCCAAGAACACCGATGGCCGACAGCCAGACAGAGTAAAAAGCTCCGTACCTCCGTGGATGAAAAGAATTATGAAACGGATAGCCGACACACGGCGTGAAATATCACTCCTAGCCGAGGCATCTTCTAAGTCAAACCACACGTATAAAGTTCAACAAAAAATACTCCATGTTGAACAAAAATACCTAATTGACAATGACACGACAAGGCTAATGGTAGCTGAAAAGCTAAAAGAAAAAATCCAAGCATGGGCTCAACGAATAAGACGGTACAAACGTAGAAACGATTTCCGTGTACAGAACCGGTTGTTTGAAACAGACGCGAAGAGATTCTATCGCAGTCTGACTGAAAAACCGAATGGCAATGCTGCCCCTCCTTCAAAAGATGACGTCGAAACATTTTGGGCAGGAATCTGGGAGGAAACCAGATTCTACAACAAAGACGCATCGTGGCTCCAATCTGAAGTTGATGCTGCCAATGGACTCGTGGAAGCAGTGGTACATGTTCAAGGATTCTCGAAAGAGGACCTATGCCAAACAATTAAGAACATGGGAAACTGGAAATCCCCTGGGGTTGATAAGATCCAGATTTATTGGATTAAGAAATTAACAGCACTACATTTTCATCTTGCAAAGGCTGTTAATAAAATTTTAGAAAACCCTAACGAACTCCCCGAATGGCTCACTCGCGGCATTACGTATTTGCTACCCAAAGGAGGAGACAGCTCTTTGGCGAAGAACTACAGGCCAATTACTTGCTTGCCAGTAATGTACAAACTTATAACTGCAGCCATTGCTGACAAAATGTATAGGCACCTAGAGAAGAACCATCTGTTGCCAGTTGAACAGAAAGGATGTCGTAAAGGTTCTTATGGCTGTAAGGAAATCTTGCTTCTGAATAAAATAATTTTGAATGATGCAAAGAAACGAAAACGTAATTTAAGCATGGCTTGGATTGACTACCAGAAGGCCTTTGACAGTGTACCACACGATTGGATTTTGAAGACCCTGGAGATCTATCGATTTCATCCTAGACTTGTTGAGTTTTGCAAGGCTAGTATGAGGTCGTGGAGTACCAGGTTACTAATCCACAGCGGAAAGGGAGTAGTAGAAACCAGAAGTATTCAGATTAACAGGGTAATTTTTCAAGGAGATTCACTATCCCCTCTGCTGTTTTGCATTAGTTTGATTCCTCTATCAAGACAGCTGTCGCACACTGACTTTGGTTACAAGCTCCATGGTGATGAAATGCCTGTATCACATTTATTTTACATGGATGATCTTAAAGTTTTTGCTAAGAATGATGCGATTCTCTCCCAAATGCTGTCTGTCATCAATGATTTTAGCAATGACATCTGCATGAAGTTTGGTCTTGACAAGTGTGCAAAAGCCAACTTAAAAAGAGGCAAAATGACCACGTCCGAGAACATTGAAGTTGATAGACACACTGTGATTCAAGATCTTGAGCCAGGTAAAACTTACAAATATCTGGGCATTGAAGAATGTGAGACCATCTCGAACGACACAATGAAAGAGAGAATTCGCAGAGAGTATTATAGACGAGTGAGACTTGTCCTGCAGTCCGCTCTGAACTCAAGGAATAAAATATCTGCAATAGGTAGTTTGGCGGTGCCTGTAGCCGAATACAGTTTCGGACTAGTAGACTGGACGGAACAGGAAATTCGCATCATGGATCGAAAAAACCAGAAAATTGCTTACAATGCATCATGTTGCCCACCCCCGAGCTGATGTACATAGACTTTATGTGCCACGTAAGGAAGGAGGAAGAGGCCTGAGACAAATTGAAGCCTCCTGGCACAATGCAATAACCGGGATGGGAAAGTATGTAGTCAGCCATCAAGATGACCCACTAATGAGGCAGGTCATGAAATCTGACCGAAGAATGGGAAACAGAGGCATTGTGAGTGTAGCAAGAAGCATTGCGAACAAGACTATGCAAGACAACCAGAATGACAGAGACACTGAACTTCTGATGCTACTTAACATGAAATTTGAGACACAAAAAATGTTAAAGAAATCGTGGAGAGACAAACCACTCCACGGACAATATCTAAAAAGAATGGACAAGGTACAGATCAATAAAGATCAATCATTTATGTGGCTTAAAAGGGGAAGAATGAAGCCAGAATCGGAAGCACTTGTAATAGCTGCCCAAGATCAGGCCTTGAGAACACGACATTATGATAAAGCGGTTCTCAAAATTTCCCAAGATGATAAATGCCGCATTTGTCAGGAACACGTAGAAACCATCGATCATATTGTCTCAGCTTGTCCAATCCTAGCAAAGACCGAATACTTGAAAAGACACGACAGGGTGTGTAGCTACCTCCACTGGCAGATCTGTACCGCCCTCGAAGTTCCGAACACATGCCCCAAGTGGTACGAACACTCACCGAAACCGGTGACGTCTGTTGGATTGTGTACGATATTGTACGACCAACAAATTCAAACTGATCGCACGATAGCAGCAAACAAACCGGATATAGTCATCCGGGATTTGGAGAACAAATCGTGTTTGCTTGTGGATGTTGCTGTACCTTGCGATCAAAACGTCGTTACCAAGGAGGCAGAGAAAAGTCTTAAATACAAGAGTTTGGAAATCGAGATCAGCCGAATGTGGGGCGTAAAAGCACAGGTCGTACCGATAGTTATCGGAGCTCTGGGATTTGTTCCGCAAAATTTGTGTAAGAACTTGTCTAAACTCCCAGGTAATCCAAAAGACTGGGAAGTGCAAGAAATAGCTTTATTTGGAACAGCCCACATTTTGCGCAAAGTATTGTAGAGGCACCGACAGTCCCTAGATCTGCTCCTTAGGTAGCTGGTTGCAACCTGGAGTAGATTTTATATTCAGCCGACACATAACATCTTAAGTCGTGATTTAGAGGAAAAATAATAATAATAATGATAATGACGAAACAGAGGGTTTCATAACAGCTATTCGGGATCAAGTAGTAGCATCTAAAAACTACCGTAAATTTATCCTGAAAGAAACCAATGTTCGTGATGCCAAACGTCGGCTATGTGGAGAATATAGAGAAAATATAGACCATATTATCAGTGGATCAGTATCGGCAATTGAGAAACGTGTTTACCGATTATGCACTAGGATATTTTATTCCGGAGAGTGACCTAATAGAAATATCCACGGCGCTTCATCTTGGGTATTTTGTTCGTTCTCCTCACGTTGCCTCTTTCTCTCTACATGTTCTCTTGCGGAGGGAATTATTAGAAAGAGTTATGAAAGCGAATTATAGAAGGGAAATATTAAAAGACAAAAAAATTCCAGTTAACATCTTAATTAGTAAATAAGTGAATCTGAATCATTTTTTAAAACAGATAAAAAATAAAATCGTGTACGTACCATGAGCGTTAACTGGTTTTAATGATAAAGCGACGGCAAGCCCGAGGACCTTTGACCCAAGTACGTTTTTTTTGCCTCTTGACCTTTAGAATTCTTATGACGCCCTTGGCGCCTAAATAACTATTTCGTAAAACTGCTCTTATTTCTAATATGCTCGTTAATGTATTTAACGCAATCAAACAAAAAAGAAAAACTGTTTTATTGGCCAGCGTCCGTTAAGGAGTTGAACAGTCCGCCATCATGATAAAAACCATCATAATAAAGCCATTGCAACTAAATTTGTCGAATGAATATATCTATTTCAAGAAACAGTATTTCTTGTTTTCAATAGCACCTTGGGTTTCATCTTGGTCCGCGAGTGTTTTATGAGAATATTTTGAAGAAATTAAAATTTGATACTTGAGCAATGCTTTGCAATACTAGTAGCACTGCTGAGTAAATGTATTCACAATTGACCTGGTTTCCTCCTCTCTTGACTTGCAACGAAACTGTGTGTCAAGCAATTTTCTCAAACATTCAATTGTAGTGGGTGGTGCCTCGCTCGTACAGTCAACATACGTATGACGGAAGTCAGTCTTTGCACAGAGGTTTTTTTTTGTATCAGACTGTAGTGTCTGTTTCTTAGTGTACATATAATACTGTAAGTAGAACTACTGCTGCCGCAATGATAGCTGAAGGTTGACTTAAGGAAAAGATAATTACCACATTGAAGTTTAAAAAAAGAAATATTATTACAAATATGTAATCTAATTGGCTTACATCGGGAGATAAATCTTTCTCATGAAATCTATATCTTCTTCCTTACTGTAAAGTTACAGGTGCTCTATGTACTTCTATATTTACCATATTCAAAGGCAGGCCTGCTCAAATCAGAGTATCTTTTGTTCTACATTCAGTGATAAATAATTCATGATTAAGTAGAATGTAATCCCAGTGGTTGAAACTGCATGATTTCCGAATTCAATGTGTATTTATTAGATCTCGTGATCAGAGTTAGTTCTCATATGTTTTGACAGTTTGGTCTCTGAAGTACCTTAGTTCCCAGTAGCCCAGAAATTCGCTCGTCGTGTCGGGGAAGGAATCGACGTCACTCAGTGGCAGGGGAAATGGCTTTGGGAGGAACTGCGAGGTGGTTGAATGCAGACAGTGACCGGTAGCGGAGCGCATGACCCAAAAGAAACACTACTTATCTTGCGCTTTACAGCCCTCGTAAGCGACAAAAAAAAGTGTGCAAAAACCCAAGAAAACGCGAATATAATACAAAATCAATATAATACGTCACTGATATTAAGACTATGAATAATGATATTGAATTTCTCACAAATTTATTTGCTACGACCATCATAAAAGTCAAATCACAATTGCACAGTTATGTTGAATATTTGTAGACTACCATAAAGCAGCTAAAATCAATAAAAAAAACTTATTTGGGGAATCAATAAATTTAAGAAAACACTTGTTTAAGGAAAACCTATTTATTCAATTGATACTTAACATATATCAAACAAAATTATATATGTGTGACACATCGCGCAGCGGATCCAATGCATCCAACTTTTCTTTAAATAAAGTTGGATGCATTGAGTCTGCTGCATGACGTGCCACAAACCGATCTGGAGGTCATTCGCGTGACCTTTCGTGTCAAGAACCTGCACTTCTTGTCGCTCAGCCGAATTCAACTTTAACCAACATTGGATGCAAATTCCTAACTTTTATAACAAACACAATTACACATTATAAAACAATTTTAAGTCCCATAATGCTGGCCACTTGTCCCGTCTGGACCAATAGCGCACCATCCAACATTAACAAAATAGTAGTAGGAAGTCCAGAAGAGATTCTTCAGATTAGTTACAAACTCCACATAGTTCATTTGAAATCCACAACTCCATAGAAAGTTGATGTGCGAGTGTTGATATGCGTATTTGAGTTCACATTTGAACTCAATCACTAAATAGCACGCATATCGAATAATTTCTACACCAACTATAATAATGCTTCACTAATTATAATAAACTCAACATATCAACAAAAACAAATACCACATACAATATATCCACAACAAAAATACAAACAACCAGAATAAATTACAGATATCATTGTGATTCCTTTCTAATTTTTTTCAAGCAATTGTGAACAGTAGGTACTCTCATGAGGTATCTACTCCAATGTGAGTAGTAATAATAGAACTAGATTAAACATAGTTTATATTAGCGGTAAGTCAACAATAGAGGTAAGTCAACAACATGAGAGAATGTAAAATGAACTATGAACAATCCAAACAAGCAATAGAAAAATCTTATTTTCCCTATCCACTCCAAGCGCTCCTCTCCCCGCGATTGCACTCCTCTCCGCATCATGAGCGCTTGCGCTCTTCTGAGGCTAGTTCAAACCTGGCTTGGAGTTTGTTATAAAAATAATTCTATATGAATAAATAGTTCTTAGCCACTAGTAAAAGTGGTTCCTTCAGGGCATAAGTAGAGTGCTAAAAGTTCAACATTTGGCACTCGTGCTTAAAGTGCGGTGTTGCCTAAGAGTTCAGATAAATCTGTAAATGGAGCAAAGAAAAAAATTGTTTCTTTTATTCGCATCAGCTATTACTGATCTTAATGTTATATTGTACCTTCTTTATTGACCTGAATTCTTAAATGAAAATAAAAAGAAAGTCGGTAAGGTTGTTTAAAAATAGTATATAACATACTCATAAATTATTTTATTTTACTAGGATAAAAATTGTTTTATTTTACTAGCATTACGCTTTTAGACTGAATTATTGTCCAAATCAAAAGTTTTATTGCATGATTTTTCTAACAAGATGGCAATACCAGACTTACTGAACGACACAGTGATGCTATCAGAAACGGACTTGGTTGGCAATTTGCTCTATATCGGTCTAATGATTGATTTGTTATTAAAATAATTATTTTCTTTTCTATCTATAGATATTTTAACTTCGTCTTACTTTACGTGATCTTTATTTTAAAGACAGAAAATGGTTTTAGGATAAGTTACATAAAAATACAAAATTTTTGTAATATATTAAAATATGTGATACATAACAACAATATCAGCATTTCAAAAACTTATTATTTCTATCTTCAGGCTGTTAAAATGTCAAAACAAATAAATATAATATTTAAACAGTGGCCAGATTTAAACAGAATAATTGCAGAATATAAATGTGCACAAATTACTATAAGAAACGCACCTTGATAAAAAAAAAATTTGAATATCTCAGTATGGAATCATAAGACTTGGAACAGATTAAAATGATTGATAAGGGGAAGTAATTAGAAACTAGTGGTGCTACAGAATGGCACAGACTTTCCCGTATTTATTTTCTATTTTCCTGGGTCTTCGCTAGCTATTCGGAATTGCCACATACTCTTTCTTGCCAGCTACCATCTATCATCGCCAAAATTACATTTTTTTGTCATTTTCTTAATTTTTCGGTTTCCTATTGGTAGAACAGAAACATTAATTTTAGAATATTAAAGAACACAAAAACCTAGCCGTAAACGGCAATTTTCTTTTAAAAATTATGTGCCGTTTAAGAGAAAATGGCGTTTTAGCACTACTATAAATGCGAAATTTGAAGCTCATTTTCACAGAAAATTTTTGAGTTTTCAAAATACTTTATTTGAAGTTATTTGAAGCACTTACACTCACAAATATAATCATCTTTACAAATTGCGGATAATGTGCATATTAAAGATGTGAGAGAACTTTCAAAAAATTTACATTTATATAATTTTTGAAAAAAACAAAAAAAATCTCAAAATAAACTTCACGCTATACTAATGAGTGTAATTAGCACTATCCGTTACAAAAGTTTCAAGAAAAAAATTGCAGCCATATACGAGAAAATGACATTTGAGCATTTCTGAAAATGCCGAAATTTGAGCTACTGTTCACAGAAAACGGTAGTGTTTTCGAGAAACTTTACTTGACATTATTTAAAGCATATATACTCGTAAATATAATAATGTAAAAAAATCGCCGATAATGTAAATATTAACGACGTGAGAGACAAGTAAAAACATTTACATTTTTGTAATTTTTGAAAAATCCAACCGATAGACCAAAATGGCTTTTATGTCATTGATAGAGTACATTTACCACTATCCCTACCAAAAGTTGAAAGAAAAAATTTGGAGCCGTTTTTGAGAAAATTTTGTTTTTGTAATTTTTTAAAATTGCACATATTGCACGCAATATTGCACGAAAACTACCAAAATAGTGAAAAACATTTACATGTCCTTTATTAAAGAACTCAATATGCAGAACAAATTTTATTTGAAGAAAAAATCTCTTGAGAAAAGTTATTAACTAACTTGTGAAAAGTTATTAAGTTTGTGCCAAGCACTATTTCAATGTTTCGATAATTTTGAAGATTTGAGCTTAAAGATGGAGATGGGTTGATATATTAAGTTCTATACTGGTCTTCAGTAAAACTGTTCATGATTAAATATTCTTGACTCAAAAAGCGGCATTGAGTAAATTATTGAGATAAACCTTCTACTGATTTGTCTAGAGTAAAAATTTATTTATTTGTCACTGAAAGTTATTTACTATACTCTTACATGTACTAGAATGAGTCTATTTGACATCTCGTGCTAAGAGATTTTACATAAATCTAATGCAAACTCCAAAACATAATCAGACATATGCGGGCTCAAGAAAAATATTGGCCTGAGACCACGTCGCCCACCACAGTAGCCAACGAAACACCTAAAATCAAACACCGAACGGACAACGGTCCTTCAGTTTGATCATTTTAATTCTAAAACACGTGTTCTTCTTTCTGCCATTAATCAGTTACAGGTAAATTATGTAAAGGTACAAGGATGCACGAATTATCAGATGGAAGGTATGGTAGGTTCCATTGCCTTTCAAGTTGTGGTCACAAGGTGAAACATTTATGTTTTCCGGAGAAATAACCCCCACAACCCTTCAGAGTAGTTTTATCGCAGAGCCAGCATTGTAGATGTCTCTATAGCGACTCTGACTAGAAGGTTCTAGGGTTTGAGTACCGACAGTGGAGGATTTTCGACGTTAGGTATGAGTAGGTAGCTAGTTTGAATTCACTAACTCTGTGAAAGAGAATTCTAGTAGCCGGCTGCTCTGAGTTTTAGTTTTTCTTGGTGTCTCTGATGAGTCACAGACGACTGCTGGGGCGGTACCTTCAAAACAGGCCATGAACCGCCCGCGCTCTTTCCTTCCTCTTCCTTGCTCTCTCTTCACGCTCACACACATCAATCCCCCGTCACCTTCAGAGATGAAAAAATGCCCTTCACTTATAGGAGAAATGACCCTTGGATTTGAGTAAGTCCACAAACACGTAATAATCAATAAATCATTCCAGCAATAAAACATTCACTACGCTAATGAGAGTAATGACCATATCAGCTGATGTGTCCAGAAACATCAGTCAATGAATTCAGAGCAGTTGCCGCTGAAGCTATCTGCAGAATATAATAAATATATTTAGAGAAAATTAAAATGATTTAGTTTGTCAAAGGAAACTCGGAATAAAAAGGTAAGAACAACGACTACTCGAAGAACAATACTACAAAGCGCAGGGAAACGAAAGCCCAAAATCGCGCCTCACAAAGGTGATCGAGAGGCAGCAACGCGACCGGAGACGGGCTGTCGAACGTTCGGCTTTGAAACGCAAAGAAAGAATCGATTTGAGTGAAGTCGACTTTGAGCACTTATCGATCCTGCCAGCGGCGCCGCACCGCGTCGACTACCCTTTTGTGTTCGCTCACGCCACCGCTGCCTCCACCGCAGCTTCTCGCGTTCGTGATTAATGGCGATCCGATCGACTATCGGGCGAGAGCGAGATATCGAAGCCGTCAGCTCGACTCCCGTCCGCGCCCGCCCGCACGCCCGCCGCCTGCGCTCGGGTAATTAATTCACGCGCTGGCCGCACGCCGCGCCCCCGTCGCCGCCGCTGGGCGCTGGACCGTGATGCGAGTCGTACGGGATGGGTAGCGGAATGGGTGGAAGGGAAAGCGGGGTCAACGATCGACGACACTGCTGCGAGTGGTGTTTGAGAGCCTGAGTGAGTGAGGGAAGACGTGGGAGGTGTCAGGCTTTGAGGGACAAGTGATGTAAGTGAATGGGGAGTATGGTTATACAAACCAATTTCTTTCAGATGTTAAAAATCTGAACTGATGTAACAGCATATCGGACTCTCATACCCAAGATCGCTGTGGATTTTTAATGGTGACAAATCCTTTGGGGGGGGGGAATGAAATCGGCTGTCCCGTATTGTAGATTTACAGAGTGTAAAAGATCCTCAGGCCTCAAAGAAACTCCTGAGCAAAATTAATATCACCAGTTTTGTCGGCCGAGTGACAGCAAAGGCTTGATAGCCAAAGTTTCGCCACGAAAAATAAGGCATGAATTGAATTGAAACACTAATGTGACATAAGAAATGAATGTTCTCATCATATAATTTGGTTATGGAACCGATTGATCGATTGTCAGTGACTCCCATCACGTCAACTACTAAAAACATTAATCCCGTAAGTGTTGTGCATGTTTTAATATGAAGGTGGCAATGGTCTTCCCGCATTGGATGGTGAGATCTGACGCCAACCTACCGTCGGGTAGCGGAAGTTTCCTAACCAGGTATCTATTGCCATTGGGGCACCGCCCCAGTCAGGACAAGCTCTAAGCTCCCGACCGGTCTCCAGGCATGTGTGGCAGTGATGTGCATGTTAGTGAGTGTGTGTGAGTGTGTACGTAAGAGGTGAGAATTGGACAAGGAAGAGAAAGGAAAGGTCGCACGTGGTCCGTGGCCCATTTGATAGTCTACTGGTCCAGCATTCACCTGATGTTGATAGGAGAAATCACAGTTGACTTCTAATATCCATATTTCGAATTTGAACATCATTCCATCCACAGTCATTTACCTACTCTTATCAGCATAGTTTTAATTAATCCAGAGGAAATAAAAACCTACCTTAATACCTGTTCAGGCAAGGGATAGATGAACAGTACACTTACCCACGAAATAACAACATATCAAATGCCCTTTCAAGTTAGTGAATAGACATATAATGAAAACAATACTTATAAAACTATGAATGTTTCCACGTCTTGCTCCAAAGGTTCTGAACAACACTATAAGTATAATTTCCCCGTTGTGGCATAAACTGAGGGAGACTATTACTTAACAAAACCTATTAGTATATAGTCGAACGTGGAGCAATAGATGTGCAAATTTCAGCGTCGTAAAATATAACTGCGATTGAAGGCCCAAATATGTTCCATTTATTAACACACACATAGAAGAGAAACTAATTTCAAATTCGGTAATTAAGAATATTAATCTAGGTTAACTCATCAAAAATGTTAAGTAATTTATTGCCATAGAAACACTGCGTAAAGAGCAAGTTATTTATATGCATTAAGGATACGCAAAGATTTCGGTATGCAATGTAGCATCGGCGTTCACTCATCTGACCCTACGGAAAATAATAAAATCAGACGGCGAAGATAACAATGTCCGAGAGAGTATAACATGGTGCCTATCATACCGGAAGAGCACTTGTCCTAATAGAGTCGGCGAGAGGTCGGTTAGGGGTGAAAATTCAGTGTGACGGCAAATGACAGGTGAGGGAAAAGTAGATAATGGTCTTAACGGTATGGTGTGAGTACATCATTCTAAACTAGAAACGTTACCTTCAATGTCAATATTCAAGCAATATGACAACTACTGAGACAGTGCCTACGTTTCTCTTATTAATATTTTACCTCCTGATCTCACTTCTTGTATTTATGAATACGAATAAACAAGCCTAAGAAATGGAATCTTGCATCGTCTTAGAAACTTATTTACGGCCGTGTGAGTGGAAGGGAAAGGAAATTTATCATCAATTATAGGATCAAGGTAAAGAATTGTCCTCTTTTTATTCCTAATTTAATAAAACACAAAAGAGGTTATTTTCAGCAACTATTACCGCCAAACGTCGGTGCTATTTTATTTAGTCAAGGTGAAATCCCCAGGGGTAGTTGCCGCCTCTCTTGACTAGCATAACATAACACATGACATGACACAGAAACATATACTTGTATGTATATCCTTAACAAAATCAAAATCTTTACAAACACATTCACACTTTAATATATTAACAACTCATTCATATCGATGCGTATTCCGTTGATCCAATGGCCATGGTATGTTCACTTTCAATTTGCTTTCCACTTTATAGTCCGGTCAAATGGTGCTCAAAAAGACCCGATTCAGGAAAAGATTCCGGAAGTTTTTTTCTCAACGGTTCTATATGTTTTTTGAGGATTCGAATTTGATGTTTGCCACCTCAAACAAAAGTTCGCTTCACAGAGACAATTGCAAAAATCTAAAAATTGCGCCCTTTTCCCTTGTTTTTTGCGTATATCTTCAACATTATACGTTCTGTCAAAACAATTTTTAATTTAAAAAATTAAAGTAGATAAAAGTTCCTACAAAATGCGTATACAAACTTTAAATTTGTGAAAAAACGGTTTAGGCACTAGAGCGCGCTGAAAATGGTTACTTTTTGTGCCTCTGGCCAAAGCGGGGCTCCGAGGCTCGTTTGTTAGGATACCGCTCCGGCATTAAATTGGTGTTGATCGGAGAAACCGTGAGAAACTACCGATCAGCGCAGCTGGCCCAGACAGCGACAGAACTTGACCTAGCTTTCTAGCTAGTACGAAGCCCGTTGATTATCATCATGACAACTCGTATTAACTCCATTGATAACAGATGTGATCCAACCAGCAGCGTAAACAATGAGAGGAAGAAAAAATTATTATAAATCTATAGTATAAAATTTACAAGAAAAAATGTTCAATTGATACAACAATTTTACCTGGAAAATTCTAATGATGCATCTTCGGCACTGCATTTATTTGACAGTACTGGGAATAAGTACTTTATAATACGAACGTAAGTCAATAATTGCATTCACTTCAATGTTTGTAATTGATTGTAAGGACAGTAAAAAATGTACAACAGGATCATTTTTCAACGAAGGTACCATGCTTAGCAATGTAGTTGGTGCAGCATGGAAAAAATCCAAATATGACAGACAACCAATTATCCAACAGTTAAACATTGAAAACTGATTTGATGGATTATCAATGCTGATTATATTCTGTAGTACTGGGAAGAAGGGCTTGATAATATAAGTAAACTTTGATGATGATGTCAGGTCAGGGTCTTGACCTTTAAGGGCAGTTATGCGATGAAGCAGAGAGGAATGACTGGAGAGGGAACGAGAGGGTTGGTGGCCAGAGAAGAAAGTGTGTCTAGTGGGGAATCGGTGGTTCTGGTGGTGCGGGGGAGAAGGGTCGGTGATGATCACTACGACGAGCAGAGTTGCATTTTACCTGGATGAGGAGAAGCGAGATGCCAAATACTTGATAAACGTTGGGGAGAGGCAAAGCAAGATATAATAAATCTATGGTGGAAAATGTTCATGAAAAACTCTTTAAACATTAAACAATTCAAATACGATGGACAACCGATAACCCAAGAGATAAACATAAAAAATTTGTTCAATAATTTATCGATACCATACATATTTGTTATAACATAGAGTAATTGCTTAAGCACAATAGGAAATGTTGATGACGTGGTTAGGACAGATACTATGGGCATCAGTACTTAGCCCGTACGGGGCGGTTATATGGTGAAGCAGTGCACACACGAGGTGTGAAGCGACTTGAAGAGGGGCTAGCAGAGTGGGGGAGGCCGCGGTGTAAGGTGTGCCGGGGGGGGAGTCACGGGTGGAGGGGGTTTGGGGCAAGAGGGGTGGCCGGTGATGGTCGTCAGGGAAGGCAAACGAGGGGCGCTGTTTAAGGGAATGAGGGGATGCGGGATGGCGCGGGCTAAGTCCAGGGAGCGGGGAAGGGGCACCGGTTGTGCAGACAGTATAAAAACAATTCAAATATGACTCGCAATCGTGGACGCAACAATTAAACAAAAAAATCGTTATGATAATGTATCCATTCTGCACATATTTGCTATTGCACAGAGTAAGTGCTTGAGAACAATAGGAAACGTTGAGGACGAGGTTAGGACAGAGACTGTGGGCGTCAATACTTAGCTCATTCAGCTATATAGCAGTGCACACACGGGGGTGGAGAGGAGTTGCAGAGTGGGGGAGGCCGTGGCATAAGGTGTGTCCGGGGTGGGGGGAAGCAGGGGTGGAGGGGGCACGGAGCCAGAGAGGGGGGAGGGTGGCCGGTGATGGACGCCGGGGACGGCGAGCGCTGGTCGCTGTTTACGGGAATGAGGGGATGCGCGGGCTAAGTCGAGGGAGCGGGGGCGGGGGCAGGGGCGCGGGCCGTGTACACGAGGCCGCAATTTCCTGCGGTGTGATTGTTTAGCCCCAAGCGCATTGGTGTCGCGTGTCATTCATCGTTACCGCGATAATCGTGGCGGTGAAAGAGAATTGAACGGTTTTATATTGCAAGGTGTCATGTGGCGTGAAATTTCGTAGCGTAGTTATGCATGTGAACACTGCCTGCGTGTTTCGACGCTGGTAGCTCCAGTGCAATGAATGTGAATTACAAACACAAGCAGCTCGTTAGTGGTGTTTAAATCCTTTATACATCGAAGGCTTCAGAAAGTAAGTAGACCCTACCCACATAGAAAGAGAACCAGAAAAAAATCATAATAATTCGGATATTTTACAGGGGTGGTGTAAAAAGTAAAATAGTTGCAAATTGATGTATTTAAACACTTTTTTCACAATGCATTAGTTATTAACATCAATACAGCACATGCTACTGTCAAACCTGCGATACCGGAAATGTGTTTAAACGAGTGCGTTTTGTTCGTAAATCTTGACACTGAAATATTGCAAAAATTAATATTATATTGTGATATACACAACATGGCGGCGCAAACAGTCGACGGTACACGCCGGGAAACTGCTGTACATGTTTGTATACACGGTTGCTAAGGAGTTATTATTATCGGTGGTGAACAATTCATAGGCTGGCAATGGATGCCATATGGATGCCAGTATTTGACTAGAGAACTAGGGGATGAGGTATTAGAAATTAAACCGGAAAGACAGGAGTTATGGGAGAAAACAAATGGTAGGTTACTTCCATTTACGGGGCATTGAAAATGAAACTAGGTTTGAAGTTCTGTCTTCATCTAGCCGTGGAGGGGAACAGCTCGTGAACGACGGGAAATCTAACTTTGATTTTTTTTGTGTTGACGCTGTGCCGTAGTGGAGGTACATAATATCAGTCAGGCAGTTAATTCGTTGACATAGTATTATTTAAATTAATTTGTTTCAACAATTTATGGTTAATTGGAAAAACTTTTTTGAAGAAATAATCAGGATCATTGTGCCGTAGTGGCGATGGCGATACGTAATATCAGTCAGACACTTAATTCGTTGACTATTATTTTAAGTAAATTGTTTCAACAATTTGTGGATTGGAATTGGTTGGTTAATTGGAAAACCGTTTGTAGAGAAATAATCAGGATTATGACTATAAAATATTTCCGCAGTGCCGTGGCGGAGCAATTAATTTGTGGATAGACTTGGCATTGAATATTAGATAGCAGAGACATTTTCCTGATACGTTGAGTTCGTGAATAGGTGTCCATCCGTTTTGCAGACAGGGAAAAGTAACTCTAGATGACAGATTAGCTGCAGATGCTAGTCAGATACAGGTGCTAGGAGGAACAATGAAGAACGAAGCAGACTACATCGGGGCTCGGCAAAGCCGAATGAAGATCGGAAGACGTTGTGGAAGTTCCAGGTTGGTTTTTCGAGGTGCCATCCGACGATTTACAAGAGAGCTCGGGGGTATTGTTCTCATGATCGTTATATAACAGACTTAGAGGTCATGACCAAAAGTTTTTCGATAGAAAAGTGTTTAAATTTATTGAGTTAAATTTGAATAAAATTGATGTTCTTTTTCCAAATGAACTAAGAGATTATTATTGTGCAATCTAGCACGTTATTAGTGCAAAAATGAGAACAAAGAAACTTTCAAATTTCGTGCTTCTCCGTACGGAGGACAGATCCGGTGACAATTTGGCAAATGCAGGGAAGCGAATTGTCATTGAACCGAACCCAACGACTGAGCCAGCAAGGCAGTGTTGTAATTTATAATTTTTTTAATACTTGGAATTGTTTCCTGGCGCCCGTAATATAATTGATGATTTTTCTTTAAATAAATTTAAGTTATAGTTGGGAAATTCAAGTTTCAATATCAATTCCCAAACTTCCTGCAAATTTATAAAATGTAAAGGGTTAAGTTAACTGGTACACATTTATTACAAGTACGATATACAAGATGCTTCAAACCAAAGTTTTATGCTCTATAAATTTTGAATTTGAGTGTAAATTGCTAATTTTTGTAAACTAAGTACTGTTATTGGTTTATTATATTCATTCTTCAAAACTATATTAATTTAAAACGTAATTTTAATTATGTAATTGTTTTATTAATATTGTTCCTGCAAGAAGTTCAACTTCATCATGATTTTGTAGTTTGCCAGTGATTCTGAAGGAAAATGATGAGAAGGTCTGTTTTCGTTATTCAGGATGATCAATGTTTCTTCTTGATTATCTGAAGTCAAACTTCACGAAGCTGAAGTGAGTCATAATAAGATTTTTTCGAACACAAGTGTTCTTATAATCCATAACCCTCTATTAAAAACTATAAACTCTTTCGCAATCACATATTCTTTTTGTACCGTGCTATGTAAACGTCCCTTTCCCGGATGAACCACTCAGTCAAAAATCTCTGATGGTAAGATTACCCCGAAAAAATGGTTTTAAAGGACAATTTACGTAAGCTATATCAAGAAGATATTAATATGAACCCTAGTTTTTAAACCACATTATACTTAAAATTGTGTTAATAAATGAAAACAAATACTGAACTCAGTGTTTCTAGATAAAGAACCCATTTTCAGCTCATTAGTTTGAAAGAGCATCCAATAATTTTGAGTTAGATTTCCTTGTATCTTGCAACCTTTATGTTGGCACATTCTTGAGCTTATTCGGTTCGTCGGGCGTGTTTCGAACAAAAATGTTTCTCGCTTATACTCAAGGATAGTACGTTCAGTTGGATTGACATGGTGTCGAGTACTTTCTAACCAGTTGTTTTTGGAACACTTATTGTTGTTATTGATACTTTTCATTATGTTAATTTCTTTCACATTGATTTTTATTATTGACTGGCATTATACCGTTATTAAATTACGTAATTTATCCTTTAATTCCTCCAATAAATTTTCCAACCAATATTTTGTCATATTAACATGATTGAAATAAATAATATAAGTTGAAAGTAAATGAGATTGATTTTTGTTGAATGCTTCAGAAACGTTTTGTTGGCCACAGTTTACTCTTTGCTCTCTTCCTGTCAATCTGGTTTCCTATCTTTCAAGATATCTGCAGACATGCTGTTGAATTTTATTCCTTCATTTTCATTATTTAAACATATATTAAAGATAATTTGAGTTTTATTTTATTCATCGCCCCGCCGGAGAGAAATATCTCGAGAAGGATTCACCTGCAAGCCGCCATGTAGGTCGGCACCAGGTCTCATCATTCTGTGGGGGAGGATAAACAACTTCTCCCGGAATAATCATTCACCACACTAACTGAACTAATGACCGTAGCAGTTGACGAGCCCGGAAATAATCAATAAATCAATTTGGCCGTTTATTTAATTTTCAATAAATATGCGCTAATTTAAACAATTATATTCTCTAGGTTTCAAAAATTAACTGGGTAAGCATATTGAACATTTTTATTTCTTAATTCTTTCTGCGTTAATGTTTGTAGTATTTGTGACGAACAAATAGAGTACGCTCCGGGTTTTGTCTGGATTCTCCCGTTTTCTCATCTCCTCTACATCAATTCTGGAATCTTAAACATCATCATTCAATCTCAATAAGTCTGTCGTATGGGGCAAACCCGACGCTGCTCGTGTTGAGAGAATCTAGTAGCATAAGTACGGCCATCGTGCAGTCTCCCTACGTTTCACAACTTACAGTAATTAATTAAATAAACTAATAAATAAATAATACCCATTAACCGTACCGGCCATCACTTTTACATGAATCTCCAGCTTCTCTTGTGTGCTGTCTGCTACTTCGTCGAGTTACCGCCCCATCCACCTCACACTCTTTTGTTTCAACGCAGTCGGCCCCACAGCCGCAGTCTGCAGCACTCGTCGCACCGCTTCTGAGGCTAATCCCAGGAGATGTAAATACAAAGGTTTTCACCTGCTGTGGTGTGTTGTGTGGTAAGGGCTAGCACGAAAAGGGGAAGCGTAAGGACCACAGAAGGAGGGAATGGACCAGCAGTGTCAACGAGAGGTTCATCCGAATGGAAGGCCGGACTGACACAGAAGTAGAATCGCCACTCGAACCAAAATATCGGCTTAGGGGATTCATAACATCAATTGATGTCACTGCGGTGCATCTCACCGGGAGGTCGTAGAGTTAGAGTCCTGGCGGTGGCAAGATTTTCGACCCTAACTATACTTAGCTGAGTAGAATTCAACCTCTGACTGAAGGAGAATTCTAGCTAGTGTCGATAATCCTAAGACCTCCTGGTCAAAAGCACTGCAAGATCATCGTTATTTGATGCCCTGACTCACATCATCCACTGAAAGAATGAACGACGTCGAGAAGGGTGGGATTGAGGAAGGAGAAGGAGAAGAAAACTGGGGGAAGGAAGTGTCTGGTTGTGGCGGAAAAGACAAGTTGAGTGGTAAAGGCTTGGTTAACGTTGGCAGAGCGAGGTAAGGCGAATGTGGAGCGAGACACACTGATCAGATCAGGAGGGAAGGGGTGGGAACGTGCGTGAAACGGAGGAAATATTATGAAAGGGTAGGAAAGAGTGTGAAAGAATGAGAGGTGATAGGAGGGAGCGTGGAGGTAATGCAAAAGAAAAGGAAAAATGAGGAAAGGGAAAATGTGCAGCCTCAAGGCCTTGGGAAGGGCCAGGAAAAGGTGGCGTGAGGATGGGTGGGGTGAGCAGGCCGGTCGGAATTGGTGGCGAGTTGAGCTACACGAGAGGAGTAGGGCGGGAAAGGGGAAGAGATGATAAGAAGCGGAGAGAGAGGGGGACGGGTTTGGAAGAAATGAAGCAAAATGGAATGAAGAAAAGTCGCAAGGAGGAATGGATAATGACAGAAGGGGTGAAAGAAGAATAATAGATGGGAGAAGATAAGGATATTAAAGTGAGGAGAGAGGAAAGGTTGGGTGGAGAGGGACAGGTTGAAGCGGTGTGAGATGGCGAGCAGAATGTCTGGAAAAGGGAGGAGGATTAGCAAAGGGAGAGGGGGAGTGGCGTTGTAACGGTTTTGGAAGGAATGGAATAAAATGACGGAAAGAAAATTGATGAGGAAGAAACGGTGTTGGTTAGAAGGGGAGGGGAGATGGAGAAAGGAGGAATGAGAGGATGATAGGAATTAGAGTGCGGAGCCAGGAAGGAATCGGTGGGAACGGACTAGTTGAAGCGCTGTGGGGTAGTGGGGGGAAGAAGGTCTTCAATGGACAGAGCTGCAAATGGGGAAGGGAAGGAAAATGAAGGGGAGGCGTGGGAACGGTTTTGGAAGGACTGTACAAGAAGGAACAAAAATTAGAGAGGAGGAATGGATAAGAAGAGCAAGGGGAGAAAGGACGATAAGAGAGGAGAGGGATTGTAAAGACGAGAGGATTTAAGCATGGAGAGAGGAGAGGATGGAGAGGTGGAGAAAGGACTAAGGGGATGGTAGAGGACGAGGGAATTTAAGCTTGGCGAGGAAGGAATAGAGATATGGAGAAAGACAAGGAGGATGCTAGAGGACGAGGGCAATTCAGTGCAAAGAGAGAAGGGGATGGATGGGAAGGGGAAGGTAGAGGCGGTGTAGAGCATCACCAATAGACAGAAAGGGACGTGGGGGACGAAGCATAGTGAAACGCGGCGGGGCTGGGCGAGGAGGGGCGAGTGGTCCGAAATGGGATGATGCGGCGCGGGGGGTGGAGGGGCGAGGCGGATTAACATTTTACGCGGGCGGAAGTGGCGCCTCGCCATTGTGTCCCTGGCGGGCCCGGCCCGGGCCCCCGCGCCGTCGCCCGCGGCGGGCCGAGATAATCAGTCCGGCTCGACTCGAGCCCACCCGCCCCCTCCCGCTCTACTCACCGCCGCCAGCGCCGCGCTCACAGCAGAGGCGCTCGGCCGTCGAAGCGGCTGCAGGCGGCGCTAGACAGGAGCTACTACTGCGACCGAAAAGGGGAAGAGGAAAAAGGATGCAAGACCCGGGAGGAAGATTGTGGTTTAAGAAGACAGTTTAGAAAATGTGGAATAAATTCCACCATTCCACAAATTCTCTATAGCAGTTTGCATAGTGCACCACTGTGCGAGGGATGCAAGGTGAAAAAGACCCGGCAGCGACATTGTGGTTTAAAATGACTAATTGTCAAAATGTGGAATAATTTTCCCAATTCCACAAATCCTCTATCACTTTCCTAGTTCACCATTGTGCAAGTGACGCAAGATGAAGACCCGGAAGAGACATTGTGGTTAATGAAGACAATTTGAGATGCAGAATAAATTCCACTACTCCACAAATCAACTATCATAGTTTGCATAGTGCATAACTGAACACGAAGTACAGAGTTCTTTGTATCTTAAGCGGCCATTCGAGGAAAACAAATAACCACTAGTACTTGTAGCTACTTATTAGAGATTTTGAAGATATGAGAAGCGGATATCTGGTCTAATTTTTCAAGGGTTTATTATGGGTATTTTCTTAACACATTTTGATTTATATCTACAATAAATATTACCAGAAATAGTTTTGCACATTCCCGCTTTAAAACTCGTTTCCATAATCATTCTATTTCATTTTTTTGCTCTCATCTTTCTTACACAAATGTTTGTTTCTTCCACTTTTGAACCAGATTCCTACAAAGACTTTGTACGACAATTCACACCTTGAAGAAACTTCTGAACGTCTGAAAATAAAATAATATCCACTCTCTGAAATTCCTTGCAAAAAAAGTACGCATTTCTAAGAAATAATTAATTATGATACGAGTAGTAAAATTGAGACGTAATCCTACGGGCAACATAAAACCACTTTTACCACGTGTGTTGCACTAAATTTTAGAGAGCCTTATTGAATTGTTTATTTTAACTTAAAGTATAAAAATCACATAATAGAACATTAAGACCACCTGACGAGTTTACAATAAATTTTTACTTTCACACCTTACGAATACTTCGTATTTTGTTTTATTTGTTGGATTGTCAGATTTATCTGAAAACTTGAGCATCGTCTCACGTTTAGCACTAGTGCTAAAAATTGAACATAGCTCGTTAACCTTCCAGCGGGCGCGCGTAAAATGTTCACACCAGCAGGCGCGTGTCGTAAATTTTACGCCATTCAATGACTCTTGAAAAAATCAAAGAAATTGTAGAACAATGGAATTTTATGTCGCATTATAATATCTAAGAATGATATTTACTACCAAAAATATATCCGTTGATAAACGTTTGTATTTAGTATCAAAAAGTGTTCCGATTCAGTGTCGTTCTGATGCTCGTGTATATTTTCAACATTCGTTTTCTGTCACTGTCACTATGCAATTCATGATCTTCCTCCGATCAGACAGCTCTTGAAGAATATTCTGATTTTCGTCCACATGAATTCTTTATCTGGACAATTGACAGAAAATTTCGATTAGGCCAAATTATTATACAATATTTTAGAACAACAGCCGGCGCGCAGCGTAAAGTTTACCTCACTATGCCCTTATCCCGAATAGAGCGTTACAAAAACTGAATATATCGTGCAAACTAAACAGTGGCTCCAGGAATACATCAGTAAAGATACCTGCAAGGAATACCACGAACGCAGAAATCATTGACAACAATGAGTTGACAGCAAAACAAAAAAAATCTGGTATTGTGGTAAAATTTACGACAGCGCGCCCGCTGGAAGGTTAAGCATGCCCTAATGGAACAGCTTTTACTAGTGGCTGTCTAAAATAATAGTTATTTATGCACTAAGGACATTATAATCGAGCGGCCACGAAAAGTATTGGCAGGTAGCGCCTTTCCACCACAGTGAAATCTGTTGAAACATTTGTTAAGCGGTCACCTCCATTAAGCGGTCACCATCACTAGAGGTAACTGTTTCTTTGAATCATTTGATTTTCCCATAAGACAAATTGAAAAATCACATCCGATACATTCTCTTTTTAAGTGGCCTCCTGGAACCACTACTAGCAGCCTGACTTTGCGTAGCTTGACTTGTATGAGTGGTCACTTTTAGAGATTTTTTTTTAAATTGATTCTGTTCGTTCGACACAATAATGCCTTTCAAGGTATTTAACAATAGAAAATACATTAAATATCGCTTAAATGAAGTTCATTCAAAATATTTGAAACTGTAATAAAATAATAACCGGCAGATTGGTAAAAATTACCGTCGATTCGGTATCATCCTGGAAAAGGAAAAATTGTCCGATTACTTGTTGAGAGATGTTTTTAATAATAATGTTCCATGAAATAGTGAGTTCTCTTCACCGACTCTACTGCTTTTTCGTGAAATTTGCTAATCCTTTTTGCCCTCCATGGAAACTTGTGAAAACTCGCGGAGCATGCCACGGGCAAATGCTGAAGATCAATTGTCAGCCAGCTTCGCCTTCTCTGAAATATACAAAATGGTAATTGCAACAGAAAGTCTAGTTTCGTTGTGAGTTCTATTCTGTTATGAAGGACGAGGAGTGTTTCTAAAAACAGAATGAGTGACGTGAAGAGTGTATTTGACGTTTTAGATTAGCCGAGATGAGGCAAGTGACACTAGATTCCTTGTTTTATGTTGATAAGATACACAATTAAAACAAATATGTTCATGAAAACATTACTTTATTTCATTGCAACTAGCACAATACTTAGACCTGACGTACGTTTCCCGTATTCATATGACCTTGATTAAGCGGCCTTCTCTTTAAACGATCAATTTTTGCGTGACTATTACGCGTGGCTGCTTAAAAAAAAAGTTTCACTGTAGTTTTTTCGAAGCAATCTTGAATGTGCACCATGGAAGCAAGCTCTGATGATCATTACCGATGAAGTCGTGGGCTTCCGCGGCCGGAGTCATGTGGATGATCTTGGCTGTCCGGGTGACGCCGCGTCGAAGGCTGTGTTGTATAACGATCATTACCGATATACAGGAGTTCATTTTATCGTTCGCAGAAGGTGCGTGCCGCGTCTCCTGGGGAGGTGAGGGCTTGGTCGCCCAGCGACACGCTGGCTCACCTCCCGTGCTGGCACACGGCAACTAACGCTGCGCTAAAGAAGATGGTGAAAGAGGTGACCTTTGGCTCGAATGCATTCTTAGCACCTCCGGAACATATTCTGATTTATCATTGAAGGAACTAATCAAGGCCGTCTAGAATAGAAGGCCTGCTCCTTCACCGAATGACGTCACGAAGGGTGGCTGGGAGGAAATGCATGCTGTCAAAGTTTTAAACAGAGATCTAGTTCTTAAAATTGCATGGAAACCCAAACCCATACCTTTTTAAAATAACACGAGGAAACATTAAGCCTTCATGATGCTATAGGGATTTATTTTAGAGGTATTTGTATTAAGGTATTCCGATATTGTACAATTTTCGTACACGTAAATTAACATAATTTTTGTACATGCTACCTTATTTATAATGTAAGATTTTGTATAATTCATGAAACAATTTTGCTGCCATAATTGATATTCATAAGAAATTAAGTACCTTCATGAGAATTCTATTTATTTATTTCCTGCTCTATTTCTTTCAATTTGTCTACTTTAATTTAATATGGAAGTTAGTAGTACAGCTAGTAGTAATGCATTTAACAGATATTTCTCTGATGGCCGTATTAGTAATTAATAATAATAGTGGATTATATTATAAGAAACAGTAAAATATTCATAGGTACGTTAGTGAAATTCTAGCTGCTGAAAAATAAGAAGAGGAAGGAAGGAAAGCAATATTTTATTCAGAAAGTACTCCAGCAGATTATGTAAGACTTTATGAGATTATTCAAGACACCAATCACATTGGAAATACATTAAAATTGTTTCGAACGCTTTAAATTGACTTTAGTGTCTTCCTATTTTGCACTCAGTTTTGTGACCTTGCGTCTTATATTCCTGATACCACTATACTTATAACTGAACATTCCTAATTTACAGCGTTTATTCAACAAAATGTTTAGATACACAAAGTTCTTTTAAAGTGAGCAGAATTTGTCCACAACTCCAAACCGTGTTTTCCATTAATCGGATCTCCGTCTCTCACACAAAGCCTTTCAATAAAGTTCTTTGATTTTCATGCTTCAGGAACTTAATTTCAAAATTTTCGGATATCAATATCTGAAACACTTGGTGAGTCTTCGTCAAGTACTGAGGCTGTTCACTAAGATAGAAGAGTATGCATCTTTCACATTTAGTATTTATCTCGACCAGTGGCGTAGCGTCAGGGGACGCTGAGATGCTGAGCATCCCCGTATATAAGAACCTTAAATACTGTATTGATAATCTTACAAGTGGTCTGTTGAGCGAAACACGTTTTGTATTAATTTAAAATTGATTTCCTATGATTGAATTCGGCGGGCTGATGAAGCTGGCCTCTGATTGGCTTGGAAGCTAAAATACTTCAGCGTCTGCCGCCAGATTGCGACGAGCAATGACGCATGCGCAGATGGCGAGGTTCCCCTCTCCCCTCTTCACCCCTGGCCCAGAGAAACCCGACTGCTTTACGCTAGCGTCTACTGCGGAAAGAAGCTCGTTTGTGCACGAGAGCGCAGCACACTTCAGGCGTTTAGTAAATTATCTTTCTCTCTCTCACTCGGGAGTCCCCGCTTGGTCATGGGTACAAACTGTAGAAATAGTGCCTGACTACTATTTCTTAATTAATATCCAAGAAATTGTATTATCTCTTAAATAGATTACATATTATTTAAGTCTGCAATGTATAAATTAACAAATGGTCTTATTGCCATTCGCGTATAAGAATTAAAGCTGAGCCATTGTATAATTTGCTTTCAAGACATCGGCAGCCCTGACTGCTGTGAGGATTTTGTGGGAAGCGCCTACACTGTCGTAAGCAATCGAGATCGTGGAAGTAGTCCTAGTGTATCTGCCTTGTGTTGCGTTCGCCTGTTAGACGAAGTAGTTGATAGTGACATTTTGTGTGTTATTGTTGAGCATCCCCAAACGTGTGAGTCACGCTACGCCACTGATCTCGACACCATCTTTTCTTACTGCCTTGTTCTGGTAGAGAATGAATTTTGAGTCGAAGTGTTTTACACACACAGACAAGTTCTCTGAGGGGACAAAATCTTTCCTATTTGTTTTCACACACTTCTGTCACAGAGCAGGATTGTTTGGAAGTTTCAAAGTTGAAACGTCTTCCGTCGATCCATCATAATTCGATCAACAGCACGGTACACTTCAATTTATATTTTTTCATATTTTTCTCCTGCCTAATTTTCAAAACACCTTCCTTTTAGGATAGTTTGCAAGTATTCACTGAAAAAAATGCAGGGTATAATAGTATAACCAAACATCCAAGTGCAACAACAAAACGTATTACATAAAATATTTGATAATTGCACCACATACTTAAATCACACAATATTGAAGTAGACATACCTTGCTTTCTCGAAGATAATGAACGAAGTAATTTTTTTATGCAGGAAACCGTGCACACAGTTAATACTGAATTATTAAAACATTTGTTCCCATCTAAACTTTCCTATAAGGGCCAATTAGCTAGAATATACTAACTCGATAATATACGGAAACAAAAATGTTCAGCCACCGATTGTGACGTCAGATCACGTGACATTCACATTGGCTCAGGCCTTCTAATATACTCTTCTAGACGGCCTTGAACTAATGCGATTTCTCTTCAATAGAGTGCCGGAGCTCTCATTCCGAATGCGGGTTTTCTGCATACACCTGATCTTTCAAGTACTCCAATGGAAAAAGTCACAAGCGGTCAGATTAGGTGATCTAGGAGACTATAACTCACGACGAATTATTCGATCTTCACTATTAACAGTATTTAATGGTTCGAACAGCAGTGCAAGCAGTTGCCGAATCGTGTTGAAAGTAACAATAGACCCTTTCTTGAGGTGTCAGTTGTTCGAAGAATAATGACAATATATGATTTATGTGAACATCAACAGTAACAGTGGTGTTGAAGTAATTAGGTCCTTTGTTGTGGAACTCAACGCGCAACACTCTTGGTGAAGCAAGTGAGAGTTTTCGGCACTTGAATAGCGGTTGTTTCGTCTGTTATATCCACTCAGATGAAACCACGCTTGATTAGAAAAAATAATCAAAATGTGTTCCGGAGGTGCTAAGAATGCATTTGAGCCGAAGGACACTGCATTCAACATCTTCTTTAAGGTAACTTATCCCCATCGATAGTTCCCATGTCTCAGCACGGGATATGAGTAAGTGCGTCGCTGGGCGATCGAGCCCTCTGCTTCCGGGGCGACGCGGCCCGAATATTCGGTGAACGATAAAATATACACCCGCTATTACATCATAGCTAGCGATGCAAGGAGTTTATATTGAAAGGGTGACATGACATAAATAAAACGTTTATTTTTCGGAAAATAATCCTATTACGGACCTCTAGAGAATGAGGGAGAATAGAAACCAAGGGAGGAGATGGTGGCTCAGCTGCGAGGCCCATCCGGGGACAGCGAAGACAGAGGAGCGCTCTGGGAGGGGGGAGGGAGATGGCCATCACATTTTAACGCCAAGGACGAAAAATCTTCTGCCGCAGGCGGCGCCCGGCCGCAGAGACCGTTAATGAAAAGACTACGGAGTGCTTAAAGTCCCCCGCTGCCTTTGCGCTGCGCTTACTTCTTCCTCCACTGCTGCTTGCGGAGACGTCGCCGTTAGTTAAAGACGCTGATGAGCGGTTGGGGCAAGGCCGAAAGAAAATGTGAAACCCTTGATGAGGTGTATATGCATTCGACAATGTAAACATTTATATCAACATAATTCTAAGCTTATTGGAAATTTTATAGTTTTATTCGTAATCTCATTATTTACTACCCCAAAAATAGCAGCATACGAGATTATCATGCAATGTTTATGATTCAATAATTATAGTCCAGTAACTATCGTAGGTATTCGATACAACACAAAATTCCTCAAATGTTTTTTCTCACAAATCCTATATGTTTTTGGGGGGAGCTAAATTCCGTTTTGAGGTCTCAAATGTCGGGTTCACAACAAAAATGTACGAAGACTAAAAATTGTTATGCGTATCATTTCGTGAGTGAATGCTCTATTTTCTTATCGTAAAATGTTCTTTATCATATTTTTCAAATCAATATTTCTTTTATTTCTTGATTTTTTTATTATTTATTCTTATTTTATTTCTATTTCTTTATCAAATCAGTATTTTTAATAAATGAGATTAGGTGTAACGGTAATATTTTCATTTTGTAGAAAAGTTTGCCTACTTTAATTTTGTTTATGAGGAACACATTGAAAAAGTGCCTAGTCGTCGAGATTAAGCCAAAACAGAAAAAAGTAGGAAATTATTAGTTAGTTTTCCCAATCTTCTTTGTGAAGTCGACATTTCCCGAGGAGAAAAATGTCAAATTCGAATTCACTGCCTCAAAAGATATCCACAACTGGCAAGAAAAATCTTTGGAATTTTTTACTGAATGAGGTCGTTTTGAGAATCAGGTAAACGGCTATAAGTTTGAAGAAACCTATTATTTTTCTTATCTTCCTTAGCATTAGATTAAAATTATTTATATTCTTACGTCAAATATGATAACCAAACGTATGCTATTTTTCATTTAGAGTTTACAAGAATGCGGAAAATTCTAAAATTGCCAGTGGATATTATGAGTTTACGACGAATAGACGAATTGGACCAGACTTTGCTTCGTCGGGGAAAGGAAGACTCGAGTTCGTTCCCACTGAGGCGGGGCCGCAGTGGGGGAGATACCTGGCAAACCGACGTGTTGTTTGCTACCCGATATTACGATCTAGCGAGAAATGAATTCCGCTTCCTCCAAATATTTATATACATTCACTATACTACGGAACTAATGACCGTAACAGTTGACCTGCACCGAACATAAATTAATCAGTCAACTGTCAAATGAACATACAAGTTTCGTTCGCCAATTTACTATTGTGCATCCCTTCTAATTATCTATAATCTTTTTGTTGAACAAAAGAATACATTTTTTTCGATTCTGTGATGTCTACATATTCCTTAATATACGAAATAACAACATTACAGTTTTTGTACAGCTCAATTGATTATTTTTTATTATTTAGAACTAGTTGGTACCGACGCGTTGCTGCCACAGAAGAAATAATTGTTGAAATATTCCTCTCTCCCTCTCTTTTCCCACTCATTACTTTCTTTCCCCACTCTCTTTTTCCTCTCTTTTTCTCCCTCTCTCATTTTCATCACTCTCTGTCTCTCATTTTCCCCACTCTCTATTATTTTCCCCACTCTTTATCATTTTCCCCACTCTGTATCTCATTTCCCCAATGTCTCTCTTTTCCCCACTCTCTGTCTCTATTTTTCTCTCTGTGTCTCTTTTCTCTCTGTGTCTCTTTTCTCTCTGTCTCCCTTTTTATATCTCTCTCTTTTCCCAATCTCTTTTCCTTCTTTTTCTTTTTTCCTTCTCCCCTCATCAACTTGCGTCGCCTGCTCCTCCTGTCATCCTCGACCTCGTCCCCCGTCTCTCGGCAACGCCCAGCGACAATGAAGCTCGGATGGATTGGGAAGTTCATTTAACGTTGCATTTACTAAATCGTCATCTTGTACTACAGCGCCACATAGTGCGTGTTCAATAATTGCATTATTCCTATGTGCTTCCCACACGTGCAAACAATAAATTGACAACGTTTTGTCGCAATCGGATGAACAGTACGGCAGCGCATTAAGCATGAACAAACATTGATTTTTATATATTAAATTTTTTTATATTTCCTCTTGGAATTTTCGAAAACAATTTTTGATACAAACTTTGTCCTGACAATATCAAACACAAGAAAAAAGAATTATCAAGTTTGATGCAGTCATTCGGAAGTTATGCGCGTACATACATTTCGACGATTCATTTTTGTTTTATAAATTTCAGAATATCCGGCCTATTTAAATGGTTTCTTTTAATATACGCCAAGAGTCCTATTTGGGCCTTCCCCGAATATTTTCTAAACCATTCCATATATCTATATAAATATAAATGAGCGTCCTAGAATGGCGGCCGAAACGTCTGCACCCGCGTCTCCCGGACGACCAAGTACATACCGATTTCGCCCTCGGAAGCCTATGCTTTCACATCGACCGTTTATTACTATTCCTGTATTCGCATCGTGTTTTTCGGAGAAAGCACAGAAAACTTCTGATCAGAGCTCCCTGCCGCTAGATTTGTCATCTAGACACTGGCTGAATTCATCAGAGCTTGTCTCTAGAGTCGAAAATCCTCCGACCGTCGAAATGGGAACCCTAGAACTTCCCGGTCAGGGACGATGTAGAGTTAGTGGCAATGCTGGATCTGAGCCGAACGTAGCCGATAATAATGAGAGACTAAATAATTTTTCATTACGCCGCCGCCTAGTGCGTTTCTCGATGGGTAAATCTTTTTTATCAAGTACGAGAATAATTGTGAAATGAATTAGTTATTTTCTTTCAACTATATTTTTAACGATTTTTGGATTACCTTTAACACGGCGATGTATCTTGTGAGATATATAGATTTTGTGATACAATATCAACCGAGATAAGGAATTAGATTTTGGTCTGATAGTGTTTTTTGAGTGTCTGTTAGAATATTCCTCTGTCACATACAATATAGTTCTGCTCTCTGTTGAGTGTTGTTGTACACAGAAAGGGCAGGGCGTTAATAAAATCCACTAAAATGAAATGGCCGACAGATCTTTTCTAGCATTTCGAAAACAAGATACAACTAATTTTTATGGCAGTTTTAGTTTTTCTGTTAATTGTAATGAATCTGTTTGCTTATACGTTATCTGAGGTTTTTGCTTTAGGAAATTGTTTGAGAAAGTCAATGATATTAGTTGATTTGTTGATTGATGTTTCCGAGCGCGTCAACTACGTACGTCATTAGTTCCATAAGTTTAGTGCGTGTTTTTCTCGGGAGATGGGGTGATCTTTTCCCCGCTGGATGGCGAGATCTGGCGTCCACCTAGCGTTGACTAGCGGGGTTTTACCCCCGGCCAGATATCTCCCACCAGCAGGGCATCAATCCAGACGCGACTAGCTCTAAGCTCCCGACTGGTCTCCCGGCATGCGAGACAATGTAATGCATGTTAGTGTAAGTGTGTGTGTAAGGGGAGAGAATAGGACGAGGAAGAGGAAGGAAAGAACGCGCGCGGCCCGTGGCCTGCTTGTTAGGGTACTGCTCCGGCGTTCGCCTGGTGTGGATCGGAGAAACCACGGAAAACTACCGACCAGAGCAGCCTGCCGCTAGAATTCTCCTACAGACAGCGACTGAATTCGCTCTATCTGACAAGCTACTATCGAAAATCTTACCGCCGTCGGGATTCGAACCTAGGACCTCCCCGTCAGAGGGACTGCAGTGACATCAATTGATGCACTAAGCCATCTCCCCCGATCTATGTAGTTCTAGATTGGATAGAAAACGTAGAATATCAAGAAATGCATTGCCAGATACGTAACAAAATGTCACAATATTTACTTTTATAAAACAACATTAATTATTTCGAAAGTATCAGATGTCCAGTGAGCTTGTAAATTTATCAATAAGACCTAACAAATGTTATAATAGATAATAATAACTATTGTTATTAATACAATACATACTTTATGCTATGAAAATAATGTAAAATACAGTATATCATGTAACATAAACTAAAATAATTGTAATTGCTTTAATAATGAAATTAATTATAAAAAATACAATTGTGTATAAATATATGATATACAAATGAAGTAATACGAAATATAATAGTGTATAAAACAAACTTTTGTAATATTGATACATACAATTTCTGGAACCTAGGACTGCAAAAATATTTGCGTTTTTTCCTCTTCCTTTAGATCAAAATAGTAAACAAATTATCACAAAATAATTTTTTCCCTAGTGTATTTGTTGAGGCTTCCATCATAGCTTAAACGGTGAAAGAGCTTTGAAGATTGGACCGAAGATTCTGCTATACGTCTTTGTGAGTTTTTGTCATTAAGGAAAATTCGGAAATCGACAAGTACTAAGATATGTAGCACACCTCTACTATTAACCTTAAATACTGAAGAAAATATGATTGTTACCTTTGTCTGGGCGAAAGGAAATCGGTTTCCTTCTGGTTCTATCTCCTTATTCGTGTGGTTATGAAGTTCTCGCGCCAAACACGCTGGTTCACGGAGAATACAGGGACACCAACATTACATAAGTAATTCAACTTTCAGAGCAGTCGACACGCACGTATTGCTACTCGTATTTTTTTCACAAGCGAGGTGATCGGCCACCAGACTGCTCGATTGCTGATTTTTACTTTCTCGCCTTACGAATACTTCGTAAGAAGATAAAGTTATGTAATAGTGCGCCGGGAAAACGGCAAATTTTTGCCAGAGAAATTCTTATAGCTGAGGGTATGTTCAAACAATGTGAGCTCGCCATGTCTAGCGTGAAGAAGCCAATTTCTCCGAAAGTCGATAATGGTAATTTTATTAGCGCGCGGTCGCTTCCGCTCAGTGATCTACGTATTAAGCAGTATATAAGTATACTACTAATAGTATATAAGTATAGTAAGTAGTATTTGCTAAGTAGTATACATGTAATGTTGTATGTAATACTGAGCGAAAAAAACGGCGGATTTTCGACAGAAAAAAATCATTGCCGGTCCCAGATAACGAAAAAGAGAATAAATCTAGATGAAAAATTAAGAAATAAAATCCTCTAAAACGTGATGTATCCAGAATCCCTGTTTTCTGGGTTTTTGATATCGAAAACTCAATTTAGAACAAAAGCTCCGTCCGTCCGTCCCATGGGTGTGAACAACACTAGCGCCTAAACCATGCGTAGGAAATTTTCCAAATTGAAGAAACCGCTGTCTGTCTGACCTCAGTCGAAGCTCTTCGATTTTGAAAAAAATCATTAATTTTTTGGGGTACTTTACATTAGGTCCCCCGGACATTTTCAAAATTTTCTCAAAAACGGCTCCAAATTTATTCTTTAAATTTCATGTAAGAATAGAGTAAACTACACTTATAAATGTGGTATAGGTCCGATTCTCACGGTAAACTCTGAATTTCGAAAAATGCAAAAGTTTTTTTCCGCCGTCTTCCCCCAACTACAAAATTGGAGACAGAGATATTTTCTTCATATAATTTTTTCTCCAAAGTAATTTCTTTTATTAAGATCATGTATATTTTTTGAAAATTTTTGTTGTTTTCGGGCAATATTGCATGCAATATGTGTTATTTAAAAAAATTCAAAAACAAGATTTTCTCAAAACGGCTCCAAATTTTTTTCTTTAAACTTTCGCTGGGGATAGTGCTAAATTTACTCTATGAGATGACATAACTGCCACAATATTGCGTGGTGCCACAATACTCTTTTCTTTCGTTTTTTAAAAAATTACAAAAATATATATTTTTTACTTTCTCTCTCGTCGTTAATATTTACATTAGCGGCGATTTGTTCACATTATTATATTTATGAGTACATGTGCTTTAAAAAATGTCAAAGTTTCTAGAAACCTCAACCATTTTCTGCGAAAAACTAGTTCAAAATTCCGCATTTTCAAAAATGCTTGAACGCCATTTTCTCAAAAGTGGCTACAATTTGTTTCTTCAAACTTTTCGAACATATAGTGCAAATTGAAATCTTTAAATGGCGTTAACTTCACTTTTAGGTATTTTTTGTATTCTCAAAAATTACACAAATATGTTTTTAAGATCTCTCCTTTTGTTTATATGCGCATATCCAGCAATTTGTAAACACTATTGTATTTTTGAGTTACTGTGCTTGAAATGACTTCAAATGACGTTTTTCGAAAACTCAAAAGAATTTTCTGTGGAAAAGAGCTTCAAATTTCGAATTTACAGTAGCGCTCAATCGCCATTTTCTTAAAGACGGTTGCAAATTTTTCAAAGAAAATTGCCATTTAGAACAAGCTTTTACTGTTTTTTAATATTCTTAAAATATTTCCGTTTTACTATTAGAAAACCGAAAAAGTAAGAAAATCTCGAAAAATGTACTTTAGACGTCGATACATGACAGCTGGCAAGAGTATGTGGCAAGTTTGAATTGCTAGCCGAGACCAAAGGAAACAGAAAACTAATACGGGAATGTCTGTGCCATTCTGTAGCACCACTAGTTTCTTCAAACTTTTCCTACTGCTAGTGCCAATTGCGCTGTTTGAAATGACTCAATAAATTTTGCTGTATTCTCTTGTTTTAACACTTAAGTAACGTTTCCTTATAAACGGCTCCAAAATTTTCAGAGAAAATTGCTACTTAGGTCGAGGTTTTACTGCTCTGTAGTATTCTTAAAATAATATTTCTATAATACTCTTAGGGAACGGAAAAATTAAGAAAGTGTTAAGAAAATGTACATTGGGTGGCGAACGATGGCAGCTGGCAAGAGAATGTGGCAAGTCCAGAAAGTTAACAGAGACCAAAGGAAATAGAGAACTATTTCGGGAAAGTCAGTGCCATTCTGGAGCCCCACTAGTGTTCTCTCTGTAATGCAGTTGGCGGTTTCTGAGGCAACGTAATTCTATCTGGAGCGCGGGACGTCTGAAATAAATGTCCTTTCCTGTTAATTCATCCCAAGGAATGGTTATAATTATTTACATTCAAAGTTAGATGCCAAATTTGAAATAATTTAGCTGCCCTTGAAAGCAGCATCTTAGCTTGCCAAGTTAGAAAATAATTGTCGCAATAGCCTTGAAACGAAATTAAAGCCGATCAAGCAAAGCGTGAATAAATGGCCAGCACACGTCAGCTACACTCGACTACAACAAGTGTGCCTTACCAGGTTAAGAATAGGCCACACAAGGATAACATCTTCATTCATGCTGAAGAATGAGTCTGCGACTGTCTGCGACTGTGATGGAGTTTTAACAGTGAAGTATCTACTAACGGACTGTGTGAATCTCGCTACAATGAGAGACAGATGTGAAATGAAGGGGGATCTAAAGGAGGACCTAGGAACGGACACAATGGCGTCTGGCAGGACGTAAAAATTCCTGAAAGAAGCAAATCTGTTTCATAAAATTTGAATTGTAACTGTAAAATGTACTTGTATATGTGACATTTTATAATAAACAGTAAAAAGTCTAAAGGACTTAGTTGCCAAGCCTTCAAACATTAAAAAAATTGTCGCAATTGCATGCAATACTTCTGTTCCTCAGAAAAGTTAGTCGCATCTCATAAATTCCATACTTGACAAGAGAAAAGAAAAACTATCTTCTCTCTTAGTTGTTATTTACGAATAACAGCTTGTTTTACAAGATTAAACGGACTCTAATAAAGTTAGCGGTTACTACTGTATACCTCTAAATATATTTCTTTCTTGCAATTATTTTGATGTTAAAATCTCGAAATCAATGATAATAGCTACGACCTTTGACATGAGATGTACAGAAAATGTTTTACTGAATTTGATGTCACTGTCTAAGGTAGCTTTCCAAATACTAAAGAATAAAAAATTCCTTACTAACGTAATCATAAAATAAATAAACTTACAAACAAGATCAAATTATTAAACAATAAACAATCGCAACACATTAATTATAAAAACTTTATTTCGGGATTATAACCAATGTTTCAATATTTTAAATTAAATTTTAAAATGCAATATACGCACTACACAAGCTTGGCAATAAATATCGTTAAAAAGCTCTCCTAGAAAAGTCGTATTCCTTCTTAGAGCATGTTTGTTGTTCTCTGATATAAGAGAAGGACCCTTATGCTCACATTTGAGTAGACATTACAGGAAAGCATCTTTACACAGGTACTCTCACAAAGAACGGTCCTTGCGCAAAATCGTATTTCCAGAAAAGTATTTCACCGTCCCTCGTCTGTCTTTCACGATTCCGTTCCTCTTGACATTTTCCTCCGATCCGACCAGTTGCATCTGTGCTGTTTGAACAACACGAACAAACACTGTAATTCTCAAAGCTGATTTCGTGCTGGAGACGTGAAAGACGACGACCTCTCGCCTGAGACGGTGCAGCCCCGAGACAATAGCGAGGCGCCTGGCAGACACACGCAAGTTCTGAGATTTCGGGCGAAGGTGGGGCTTATGCCTCTTCAAGAGGTCAACAAAACGTGTTGTGGTATAAATGTATTTAAGTTTACGTTTTCCTTTCTTGCTTTTAAACCTCACGTGTTTCCTTCACGTTACCAAGAAAAGCTCACCAGGGTCGTCACTAAAGCCGTATAAAGACATAATTGTGGAATGTTCTAGACTTTAGAAACAAAATTCAAAGGGTTCCTTGAAATTGATCGACCCCAAAAATAATGTGATGAAACAGAACATCATGCAATAATAAAATGATTGACCCAAAAATAATGTGATGAAACAGACCAGCAAGCGATAATAAAATGTTGCAAACTGCGATCAAGTCAATTCATCAAATGAAGTAACTAATTCAAATAAAGACCCAAGACATAATGACATAAACATGTCATAATACGATAGAGACAATTATTTTCATAAATATATTGTTTCAAAAGGTCTCTATATAACTTTAGAATAATTGATTTTCAACATAGAAATATTCTATATTAAATCAATAGGAAATGATAGATTTTAAATCGTTTGAAAATGAAAAGCATTACAAATACTCTTGTATTAATAATTTACCTCGTTATTAATTAAATCGCTTTTTATAAAGCGAAAACATAATAATAATAATAATAATAATAATAATAAATTAACACATTATATAAAAGTGTTTAAAGAGTAAATACAATTATTTATACAAAAACTAAACGTGTAATTTACAACACAACTATTAGTGCTACAGAATGGGACAGACTTTCCAGTATTAGTTTTCTATTTCCTTGGGTCTGTATTTTGAAAATGTCTGGGGAGCTTCATGTAAAGTACCCCCAAATTTTATAGAATATTTTTCAAAATCTCAAAGCTTCGATTCGAACCAGATCCACCGGGGAATATCCATTTTGGAAAAAATCGTACTTATGGTTTAGGCGCTAGCAGTGTTCACAGACAGACGTACAGACGGACGGTCAGTCGGACGTTTCCCTTTCAATTGGTTTTTCGGTATCAAGGAGCAACAAAAGGGGAGTTTTGGCTACACCACGTGTTAGGGGATTTTTTTTTCTTATTTAGCAGCTGGATTTATCCACTTTTTAGTTATCACGGCCCGGCAACGAATTTCTTTCTGGCGAAAATTTGCCATTTTTTCGCGCAGCATTACATAACTTTCCCTATACTACATATATTACTCCGTATATAAGTACGTATACGGGAAAGTAAAAATTAAGAAGATAATAATTCTTTTAAAAGTCCAATAATTTGTAGGCAGACTCAAAATAACATATTTTTATTTTACAAATGTCCCAACGTTTCGAAGTTCAATTGCCTTCATCTTCAGGGTCTATTAAAACAATATAATAAAATATAATACAGAACATTGTGATCTAATGTAGATGATATTTGTTAACAAAATCTATTGTTACAAAAACAAATTTAAAATATAAAATACAAAATACAACTTACAAGAAATCTGCATCCATGAATTTGCGTATAAAACTTTAGTTTAAATAATTATGTATGTTTCTTTCCTTATTGAAAACAATCGATTAAATATTTATTCAAAGCCACCTCAAATTGTAAATAATATGAAATTGATTTGCAGTTTCATGTAAATTTTTCAGAGTTCTAAATAAACATAAATATTTATAAAAACAAATGGTAGAATACTAAAAAATGCTATTGCAACAAGTGAATTTTGTTAGACAAATATGAAATAGTTCTTTTTATTTTTGAAAAATATTGATTAAGGGGTCATAAAAAAAAATTAAGAAGCATTTGCATTAATGCTTTCTGGGAATATCGCAGGAATAATCGATTATTTCATAAACAGAAATAATATTGCGGGAATAATAACTAAACTATTTCATTAAAAGAAATATTTGTGTGAGTATAAGTGCGTGTGAGTGGCTATCTTTAGTTTCGTTTCTTCTCGGTTACTAACGTGATGAAGTCCTCTGTGTTAATTTTCTCTCTGTCATCGTGAAAAACAAGATAGTCACACCTTCCCAGTGATGTTTATTTGATCAACGAGTAAAATGTAAGCCATTCTCCAAAACAACTTTGACCTTAACGTTCATTAGAAGTTTTTAATCAGAGTATTGGTTCTTTAACGCTGAGGTGAGTTGGTATTTCTCTCCCGCAAACATTTTTGTTTCCCTGCAACTTTGCTTGAAGCCCACGCGTATTGAAATACTTTCGAAACAATTTGTTTCGCGAACTCAATTAGCGGGAGTTATTTAGAGTCGAGTTTTTGTGGAATTTTCAGAGTTACTGTTAACGTCAAACTGCTCAGTCTCTTCTTTCTCCCCTCCCCTTCCGACTCTCACACTTCCTCTCCCCTAACCAGCTACGTGAGTCAAGAGACGATTGGAATGTGATTATCCTTTTAGAAGTAAAGGTCATTTGTCAGAAACTTACCACGCGGTTACTTTTTAATACTTTTCTTTCTAGATGTTGGGCAGTGTTAATACCTTAATTACACCCCATTAATGACATGTTTAGTCGGGAAAAGTTTGAGGAAAAGCATTGGGTAGAGGGTGAAAACAATGGACTTCATTATTATTAGTATACCCAATACTAGCTGTCAGTACTAGCTGCCAGGTGGAGATTCCAACATATCTAAAAATAATCAATTTAGAAACATTTTGGTTCTTGAGAAATTTTATTGTTCCTTGAGGAATATTTTAACAAAATACACAACATTTCGTAGACTATACGCCTACTTCTTCAAGTAATCACTAAAAGAAGCAGCCATATTGGGTGTTGAACAAGTAGATGTTTAAGACTCCAAAATGTCGTGGGATGCGATAAATCGATTGAAGCGATAATAATCATCAATGGTTCAATTCACATAAATGGATAATCCGTTTGAGGTTCGACTGATTTTACAAACCCAGACATTTTATTACTTTTACTTACCGTTTGCTTAGACGAGATTCACACCAGCTTCATGAGCCAATCGTAGAATTTGACGAGACATTCGAGAGATATCATGGTTCTAACGATTGATTATATTATATTTCTTTTCACAATATATTATATCCTTAGTGTAAAAAATGTGTTTGCATTCCGTGTAAAAGAGAATCGGCGTGGTGTAAATTACCTTATAATAAGCCAGAGTGCTGACTGAAAAAAATAAAAGCGAACGTACGTGCCGACAGCAGGAGAAGTAGACGAGGGAGGCGGGGAAGACGAGGGTTCTTGCGAGGGAAGGTACTGAGGGTAGTTATTTTGGATACCTCTCCACTCGAGGCGCCGCTAACGAAGTAACCTCCGCGACGGCGAGACGCAAACACCTTGTGGGGTTGCGCGACTCCACCTGCCCTCTGCGGCGCGGCGTTGTTATGTCCTTTCCTCATGTACCGGAATCCGTTATATTAGATAAAATAATGCATTTGGAAGGTTTTATGGCTAGAAAGGTACGTAATAATAAAACATAATGCAAAGCAAGGCACTGCAATGTAATGAAATGCAGTGTACGCTGGCAAATGCAATGCAATGGCACTGGGAAATTCAATGTATAGTGTAATGAAATGCAAAGTACAATGTAATGAAATGCTGGTCTCCCAAGTAGTGTGGCACTGTACTGCATGTGAGTGTGTGTGTAAGTAGGGGTGAAGAGAGCACAAGAAAGAGGAAGGACAGATCGTGCGCGGTCCGTGGCCCATTTATAAGGGTACTGCTCCGGCATTCGCCTGGTGTTGATCGGAGAAGCCATGGAAAACTACTGATCAGAGCAGCCGGTCGCTGTATTTCATTGACACATAAGGGCAACAGTTTTTCAATATAACTATAATCGATTATATTAAAATTGTAACCAAACTTAACAATGTGAACTAGACATTAACTTGTACCTAACTTCTAAATACCATTCACTTATGTATATTTATAATATTACCTCAAAGGAAGGGAAATTATACAAATGACCAACTTGTCCGCACCAAATTCAAAACCACGTGTTAAGAAGTCGCAAATCAAAACGACACCAAATATTCATTTTAAAAGTTCGACACACTAGATTAAGAGTTATACATTTTTTTCAAATTGCAAATGTCTAAGGCTTCCACAAAAACTCGCATAAACGCATATCCGCTAAAGAGGCAAGCCCAGAAAACTTTCTGTCTTACGACTTTTTAGGTATTAGGCTTTATAGCTAAGTCTATTTCAACCGTTGTGTGGAGGATTACTCTAGCGACTGCCTGATCTTATCGGTAGTTTTGCGTGTTTTCGCCGATCAATACCAGGGAAATTCCAGAGCAGTTTTCTAACAATTGGACCGCGCCCAATCTTTCCTTCCTCTTTCTTGTCCTATCCTCGACTTCACCCAACTGCGTCACATTCTGGGAGACCAATTGGGAGCTTAGAACTTGTCCCGACTGGAGTGGTAGTCCGCTAGGGGCGATACCTGGAGTCTGAAAATACTTCTAGAAAGTAAGCCAATTTTCAATATTACAAATTATACGTAATCAAATGAACTTCAAAATTCTTAAAAAATATTATTTGGTGAATTCTGCAAGTGCAACTGATTTATTAATTCATATTGATTAAAATATTTAACATTTAAAAAACAAGTTCTCAAAACGTATATATTTTTTAAAAATAAAACGTTTTATCTCTCAAACACCTCGGTCATTTCCAGACCTCATGCTCAAAAATTCCAGTGCCTTTATTAGCTCCCTCGTATCCTGACATCATTACAAACACTAGAAATTTTATTTTCCAGAACCTTTTTCGTGCCGTCTTGCACGAAACTAGCACTCGTGCAAGAAAGAAGATTAATGCGCTGGCACGTCTATGCTTCCCAACAACAGGTCTAACAACCTTTTCTAGTTACCTTGAAGATGGCAACGTACGTTCTTTTGCTTTTATTCTTATTATGTCAAATTTGATAAAAACATTCAATTTTCTTACATTTTTATCCAAACCAGGAAATTTAATAAACAATTTTATCTATTATGTCTAGAGATATAAAGATGACGAAGTAATAAAAAATATAATTGAATATAATATCTCGTTTCCATTGACTGCAATTATTCAAAAATAAAATTTCTAATTCGTGTTGTTCCATACGTGAAATTTTGGGATGTAAATACTCAATCGAATGGAAGACGGATGGGCGTGCTGGATCATGGCGGGGCACGATGAGGCGAGCCAAGGCGAAGTGAGACGTGATAGTGTGACGAGTCGTAAAGGAGGGTGACAGGTGCGAAGGCGAGTAGTGGGCGTGACGGACCTGGATGGGGTTTGACGTGGAGTGAATGAGAGTGATGGTACCGGCGGGGTTTTAACATCACATGGGAGGACTTGACGGGTAAAACTGATATTGGGAAAACCACGTCAGTGAATGTACGACGGAGGGAACACAGACTATTTTTGGTTACTAATCTTGAGATCATATTTTCTCCCTTTAAGTAAATTTATTAATGTAAAAGTAAAAACTCAATACAGAAAATTGCTTCATCAACGGTCTTATCCACTTTATCAAGATTTTATAGTTCTCAATTATAATAATACTACTTCATTTCAATACTTGTAAATGTCATTATAAAATTATGTGTCTTTTTAATATTTAAAAAAATTAAATAATTTCACGTAATTGTGTGAGCTATTTTGCTGATGAGCTATTCAAATGAAACTCCCGCTTGCTTGTTTGATTGATGATTCAGCGCACTCAACTGTTATGGGCGTTGGACCCACTAGTGTAGTGAATGATTTTTATGCCAGGAAGTTGCGGTATTTCTTCTCTGTTAGATGGTGAGAACCGGCGCTAACCTAAACGTACGCTTGGGGGAACTTTTCTCCTCCAGGTATCTTTCCGAGTGAACCACCGATCCAGTCGGGACAAGCACTCGGCTCCTGACTGCTCTCGCGACATGTATGGTAATGTAGATCTTATAAGTAAAAGTGCGGGGAAATGAGAGAAGATTAGATAAGGAAGTGGAAGGAAAGATAGCGCGCGGTCCGTGGTCCTTGGTTAAGGAAATACTCCGGCTTTCGCCTGGCATTAAATTACCTAAAGCTATCGTTCAACGATAGTTTTTCGTGGTTCAATGCAGAGCAGCCGGTGTCTAGAATAACCATAGCAGTTGAATTCTGCGGAACAATATCGCTAGTGCCAAAAATCTGCCCCCGACTGGATTCGAAGCAAAGGACCACCTGGTCAGAGTCGTTACAGAGTCAGCGGCAATGGTGGCTCTGAGTTATCAGTAACTCAGCCGATTCTGCTTTGTTCTCCCTGCTAAGGTGAACGGTTGCTAGACCGTTGCGGCGTCGGCACAATATTTGTGCACCTCTGACCGGTACTTGTGCGTGCGTTGCGTTATAATTTTCGCAACTTAGCACAAGTTGTTAGTTGGTGAAAGTTCAGCTGCCTCAGACTTATTGACTAAAAAACGCGCAGTTTATGCGAGATTGTTAAATGTTAAGCACCTCACTACTCGTAAAAAGCACCAACAAGTCATGTATGCATTTTATCTAGGTTTTGGAAAATTTATCCACATTCACTCCTTATGCGGTAGTACAAATATTTTAGATAGTCTCACAAAATATTTTCATAATACTCGTACAATCATCACAATGTTTCTGAATTTTCTCTTTTCTTACCCGCTTCATATTCATATCATTGCCAACTATGGTGTTTTGAAATTAGTCTGTTAATGGTGACTATTGCTCACATATTCAGAATTTAACGGTAATGAACATTTTAAATCTACGTGAAAAGTCTTAATAAATAGAAGACTGAAACGAAAAGCAATCAATATGATTTATGTAATTATAATACCGTTTAAAACATTTATAACAGGAACCCATTACAGAGAACGAACAAGCCAAGACACACTATATATGAATATTTCATCACTCTCAACTCTCTCGTCGTACTGCACTAGTTCTTATTTGGAGAAAATTCGTTTTGCAAGGGCTTATAAATTCACACAGGGTACGAAGTTCCTTTGTAGAATTATCACGAATAATGCTCTAGATTTCGGCGAGAACGTGCTCAATTTTCGGAGAGAGACACAATCAAGAGAGGTAACGAACCAGACTGGCCACAATACCGCCAACGCCATTGTCGTGGGCATATTCTCCATATCTTTCGCCACCACTGCGCTCTTTCCCTCTGGGTCATGCTAGCTCTTGTCCGTCTCCTTCAGCAGGGTATGAGGCTCTTGAGGTGTCTTACCTGGAAATGTCAATGTTGGACGCACATAACCCTCGGACACGATCAGTGGCGAAGCGTCAGGGTAGGCAGAGTAAGCTGAGCTACCCCAAAGAATTCTGAAGAAGTCGAGAAATATCTCACTTAAAAACAATTAAATTACGCATTCATAATGTCGCTTTTTATTCAATTAATACCATACATACGCGCGCCAAGTTAATTTTTCTGTTATTATGCACATTACATGTGATGTGTCTTTTCGCCACCCGTGGAGGCGGGCATGACCTGGGCAAGGCAGAATTTCGTCATCTTAAAACATTACGACGTCACTAGACACTGAAACTCTTCCCGGTAGGCGCTCTTTTCACCACAAGCTTGCGTGGAATTTCCGGGAATGTCCGCTAGAGGTCACTGAGCGACTTCGCGAATAAAGCATTAATTTACTTCAAATTTCAGTATTTGGACTCGTCTGTCCCTAATTCATTAGGTATAATATTAAGAATGTTCACTTTTTCTGCCACATTATTTAACTTTTAATAAAACACAATAATTTAGAAAATGTTGATTTTCAGCATTTGAATATTGGCATCGCGGCGAGTGTGTGAACTGTGAATTCCCTAGTCGTATTGTGTCGGGGAAAGATCAAACAGGGCCATTTCGAATGCTTCTTGAATAGAGTGTTATGTGTAGTTACAAGTGAAATGTCGTTCAAACAATAATAGTAAGTCACGATGTACAATGTGGTAGTTTTGTTTGTTTTATTTTATAATTAAAATACATGAAATGGTTTTGGTTTATGTGATTAGAGTCACATGACAAAATGGGAAATTTTGTGAGTAAAGATGGTGACTCATTTTATTCAGTTAAATTTTTGTTAAGTAATTCAGTTGAGATGTTGTCTTTTGAACAAAAAGTGCAATTGAAAGGAAAAATAGCCAGGCCAAAATTAAATAGGAGGGAAAATTTACAAGGACGTGATTTCAGTATTGTTACGTGATTGAATTAATAATATTAATAATATTTCCTATGCCATAATTTTTCCGATGCGGCGCAGACGAGTTCGACAGCCTATCTACCAACTGTCCGCATTCGAAAGAGGCCGCGTTGTGGGACTTTATTAGGCTAGTTGGTCGTGTAGTGCAATCGCCAGGCATCTGGGCTAATCAATGTCAAAGTGGCCCAACGTTGGAATCAATGGGCACATGAGTGCAACCATGTACCTCGTGCAGTCTCAGGTCGACCATGAAACACCGAGGGAGAACCGTCGTGTGGTGCGCCATCCAATGACTTCGGCATCCACCATTCACGAACTTGTACTGGCGACTCTACCACAGAGAGTGAGTTTTCGCAGGGGCTCGAAAACTCGCATTCGGCACATTGAGGTCCCATCACCCCATGTCCCGGCTGCCATTGACACCAGAACACTGACGTCGGCGTTTGGATGGGTTCCATGACCGGGACGCGTGGAAAGAGGTCAAATGGCGTCGCATCATGTTCAAATATGAGTCACGGCTCGCCATAACTTCCGATGAACATCGTTTTCGAGTGTGGCGGTGTGAAGGGAAGAGGGCACATCTTGCCCGTATGGAATGTCATTGAATGGGGATTCCATCGCAATACCAAACTGCAGGAGGAACAGCTGCAACAATTGTAGACTGCTGCAACTTGTCTCAAGAGATAATCCGATTACTGTTCGACACCATTCCAAACCGGCCAAAGGCTTGCAATGCAGCCAGAGGAGGTGCGACGCCCCAAAGACCTGGCGCCAACCTTCCGCCTGTAACTGTCAACCGCCTTGTCTCTTCCATCCCATTATGTAATTTATGTAATCAATTCAATAAAGTCACATGGTCTTTCAGCATACGTAGTTTCATTCACTTCCAACCACTCCTGCGTGCATCATTTTGTTTGTCAGACAGTGTAGTATTGCCTAAGGCACAAAAAATTACTTCTCTTGCAAAAACTAATTCGAGCATTCGAGTAGTTTTGTTAATTTTTATAAGACTTGGTTCGCATTTAGCGTTAATTTTTACGCCGCTTCATACTGTGTTTATAATTTACAAAACTGTATTTTAAGTCAATAATGTAATAAATGATAGTAGAACACTTAGAACGCTTGCTTACTGGAGATATTTTATTTTAAGTGATCCCACTTCACGATTCTCATCACACTCCACATCCTCTGCTTAGAGACCTCATCGCAACGTAGCCATTCCTCCCACAGAATTGCTCCCCTTCGCACAGCCTTCTTTACTTCTCGCCGCTCTTTGATGAAGAACACCAACAGGATTCTGCTAAAGCGAAGCTCCTCCCAAGGAACGCTGATATTTCAGTATTTAATTACTTTAATCAATTAAGAAACACAAAGATTTCTCAACGTTTTACAGAGACGTTTGTAATTTCTAGTCTCAATTAAGGTCCTTAATTAAGAATTATTGTTCCAAGATTCTTTAAACACCAAAATTAATTCTTTTGAGATGGAGTGTGCGACTGAGGAATGACGTCATAGTCGTAGTGGTTCTTCGCTCCCATGGCAATGAGGCAGTGGAGCTTGTAGAGCAACGGTTTCTCTCCAAGGAGAAAGCAAATTCGCTATATTTCTCAAAGGGATTCTCTGAGGTAGCCCTTTCAGGATGTACTAAGTGTGTCAACGGGTGGGATGTACGCTTGTTCATGATGAAGGTGAATGTCAAAGGTTGCGACCTCATTTTACTAGCCTCATTCAGATCAAAAGAGGAGAAATACAAAGTTCTCTATTTGATGTAGAAATATTGGATTTGTTTTGAAGAACCCAAAGAAAATATGAAGACCATTCGAGATGAATGAGAAAAGATTATCATGACAAAATTATTGTTTCTATTATTCTATTTATTTTACGAAATATAGTACATATTTCTGAATCTTTTTCTCCTTTAAGTCATTTTCTAACTACTAAGTTATCCAGTAATAAAACTTATTATTCGAAAAACAAACAATCCATCGCATTATTTAATAAAAAGGATTTAAAGATTGTAGTGGATTCAGCGCGGTGTGAGGTCCGTACTGCGAAGCGACTACATACAGGGTCAGATCAGGTTTCAGGGGATTGTTTCGTAGGGGCAAATGAAAGGCAATGCACTTGTGTATAAATTAAATTTAATTCTTGAAATATTGATTAGTTTTACAAGTAGTTAGGCAGTAAGCCGGAGGACCAATGAATGTTTATGATTAAAGGTTTCTTCTTGCTTGAAGTTTACACTTACAGTTTGATGAGAGTAGAGCAAACACCAACCCAGGTCAGACGGCTGAGTGTGTGCGTGCCGTCCGTTGAAATGGGCTGCGGATGTTACGGCTGGTAGGCTGAATGTCACCATGGGCGTGTACTCGAGTGCTGGAGCGACCCGTACAGTTGATTTGGCCAGGTGAAGGCTGCTTCACGGGTGGCCCGAATGTTGATCGCGGCCTGCTGGCCGCGCCGATTGATTTTCGGAGCCTTGATAGGCAGAGCAAGGACAGCTGACTCGTTCGCAGGCTGTCTGACGAGTAGAGTAGTAATTGTAGCAGCAGTAATAGTAGTTTGACGTAGAGTGACTGCGTAATAGTAGCAGTGAGATTGACTGAAGAGTGACTGCGTAATAGTAGAGTTTGACGTAGAAATGTGACTGCGTAGTTTCACATAGTAGTGAACAGAGCAGTAATTGTAGCAGCAGTATAGTAGTTTGACTTAGAAGTTCGACATAGCAGTGACATGGTAGTTTCACATAGTAGAAATGACATTGAAGTGCCTGCGTAGTAGCAGCGAAATTGACTGATAGTTTGACATAAGAGTGGCGCGTGGGAGCGAAGTTGCCGTATTTATTGAAGCGTATGTTTCCAAAAGCAGAGGGGGGAGAGTCACGTGACAATTGCAGCTAGCCTATGATGTACAGTGAGTCGTAGTGTGCCACAAGAAATGCTCGCTATTCGTTGTTATGTTTTGAAGTGTGTCACGTAATAGGCGGCACTGGCTGTGCCCGCGATGGCTGCATCTCATTAGCAAGGTTTGGTATTTTCTCACGGGAACCGCGATGCTGGTTGAGAGTAAGGGGCGGTGAGGCGGGCGCGGTCGCGGTCGCGGTCGCGGGCGCCGCCGCGGGCGCGGACGCGGCTGCCTAGCAGATGCGTTCGTTGTCGACGAATTCTAACGCCGGTATTGGAGCTGGAGGCACGTAGCGATATTTGGAATGTTTGTAAACATCTGACCGCCGAAGACTGAGAAAGAGGCAGGTAAACGGCTAATGGCTTAAGGGCCGCGCGCCTGCGCGCCGGCGCGGCGGTGGGTAAATGGCCTACGCCCCTTCCCCGGCTGCAGGACAATACGGGGTGCGCGGCGCTTCGGCGCTTGCGGCAAAGAGGGCTTGACGAGAATCGTTTTGTTCCCTGAACATCTGTGTTTCATTTCTTATGTTTTTGTATAAATGTGCTAGAGCCGTGAGAAACTTTGGAGGTGGGGCAGCCGAAGAATGTTGGCCGCGCGGGGGAAGACAATTTGAGGCTGCACCCTGCTGGCGAGTTTCCTTGATTGTTCGCGAGATTGAACAAAGATCATAGATCGTACCACTGCAAGCCGCAAGAGCGGTTGATTACTAATTAACCTTTCAACCCATGTTTGAATTTATTTTCATTTTTTTTCTTCCGGGGACTGAATATTTTTCACGCTGACCCCACATTTATTTACGCCCTAACTTTGAAATTTCGAACAAATACGAAAGAGAGCACGTTATGAATAGAGAAAGAGCTTAGATACAAAATTTGAGCAAAAATAGATTTTTAAAGAATGTAATGCATAATTTTTTAAATACATGAGTACTTGCTGCCTAATTTTGCATGAAATTTAGGCAATTTTTAAACAATTATTTTTTAGAGGTGCTCCAACAATTTTCTTTAATTTGTTTCGTCGTGCAAAGCATTAGACACTAAAAAATGCACAAGTCTCATTTTAGGCAACTTTGTATCTTTGAAAAATGCAAAATAATAACATTGCAAAAGTATAATTTTGATATTTGATATGATAGAGATAGAGATGATCTGAATAATAACATATTTACACAGCAGGCTCCTCGTTTGAATGGGATTGGACCTTTTTAAGTGATAATTTAAGTGATGGTAGGGGGCAAAAAATGCAATATTATATTAAGCAATCGTCCCTAATAATAGGAGAAAGTGTGTATTCTTGTAGCACCAGTAGTTCACATGTGCTTGGACGACTGTAAAAGTCACGGGATAATTTTCTCTCCCAGATCAGAACTGCGGGGAGCGACGCGTGCTTTAGAATCTCGGACGTCTTGCGACGAGAGGTTTTTGTGCTTCGCGCCCGCTGTGCGAGTGATGTGAGGGTCGGGGGAAGGGGCGACGGGTAAAAGAGATCGAGAGGGGTGAAGGGGGACGAGGGGACAAGAAGTACGGCAGTACGGGAAAAGACGAGAGAGGCGGAACAAGGAGGGCAAGGCCGAGATGAGGGAAGGAAGGCGAAGTGGAACATGGGCAACCCGAGCGTGAGAGATGAGATGCGGCTCGGCGGGGCGAAGTGCTGCGAGGAGGGCATGGTAGGATTAGTCGCGGCGTAGTGGGTTGGGATCTGGCGAGACAGCAGGAAGCGGGAGGATCTGAGGCAGGGAAGAGTGGGAAGAGGTGGGGTCGAGTGGTCGGGAAGAAATGGATTAGACTAGGAATTACAGGGAAAAGGAGAAGAGGATTGAAGGGTGAGGTGGGAAAGAACGAATGGGATAAGAAAAGGTAGGATAAGGCGATTCAGGTAGATAGCGAAAAGGGGTCGGAAAAAGTGGGATGCCACGGAGCGAGGCAGGCAAGAGTAGTGAAGTGTGGTGAGACAGATGAAATGGGAAGGGGCAGGGTGAAATGGAGAGGGATGAGGCCGAGAAGTTGGAGAGAGGCAAGAAGTTTGGAAAGGTGGAAAATGTTCGGTGAGGCTTGTTCACGAGCGGAAAAGTGAAGAAGCACATTGAAAAGTTTCGAGAGGTGAAAAAGAGTTGGGAGGAGAGAGGAGAAGAGGTACTAGAAAGGGTGAGGGAGGACGTTCGGGTGGGAGGGTAGAGGAGTGTGAAGAAGTGAATGACGCAGCCAGGAATGAGGAGGGGCAGGGAAGGATCGTCAAGAAAGGATGGATCAAGGATGTCGAAAAGGGGAGACTGATAATGATTGTGGAGGGACGAGTAGAATGCGGGAGTGAAGAGGGAGAGACGAATTGAGAAGGGTGGGATAGGGAGGTCGGGAAAAGGGAAATCAGAAAGCAGAGCAGAAGAAAGAAACAGAGAAAGCAGGCGAGAAGTGTCGTAGGGAAGTAAGGTGTTTGGCGAAACAGTAATGATTGAAAAAAGTATAATGGAGCGGGGAAGAGAGTGGGGGAGCGGGGAAGAGAGTGGGGGAACGTGGTGGGCGAGGAGGATTGGGGACAGGGGAAAATGTAGGACAGAGATGTTGAGGGACAAGGTTGAGCGCTGAGATCGGGGAGAAGAAAGTGTTGAGTGGAAAATCAGGTATGAATGGGGAGGTATCGGGCAGGATGGTCCGAGAGTGGAAGTGTGATGTAGGACGGGGAGGAGTATGGTTGGATAAGGATAGGGAGTAGGGAGAAATAGGGTAGTACAAGGAGATGGTGAGGGGCAAGGTTGAGACCTTTGATCGGAGAAAAAGTGGGTAGGAGTGAAATGGCAGATATGAATGGGGAGGGACAGTGCAGAGTCATCTGGGAGGGATGAAATGTGGAGACGGAGAGGAATGGAACGGGGCAAGGAGAAGTGTAAAGGAAAAGAGGGGAATGAAGAGGGGAGAAGTGTAAAAGAGCAGAGCGGAATGAAGCGGGGAGAAGCGTAATGGAGCAGCGGGGAATGATTGTGGGCAAGGCGACGTGGAGAGGGAGTCCGGAGTCGGGTGGTGCCCGGGATGCGACGCAGAGAAGCGCCGGGTAGAAAGAGGCGGTGCGGCGCGCGGAGCCCTGCCAGCGCAGAAGTGCTCTTTTTAATCCCGCGGGGCCGCGCAGCGCGACAAGTGTAAGACCGCAGGCGCTTCTTGCGGCCGCGCCGGCGCGCGGCGACTGTCTGGCGCGACACCCAGCCCCAGGACGCGCCCGCAAAGCGGCGGCGTTGGCGCTGGCAGCCCACGTCACTCCACGGCGGTCTCCCGCCCACGCGCCTGCCTCGCGCCGCGCACCAGTTCTTTACGCACGAGCTTACAGCAGGGGTGTTTGGAGGCGTGGTAATTGTTTAGGGTTAATGCCTTTCAAAAACAAATAATAGAATACTATGTAACTAGTTTATAATTGCATGCGTACATGTTTTGAAAGGTTAAAAGTGAGTTTTCAAATGTGTACAAATGCAATAAAGCATCATTATTAAACTACATTGCTTACGTAGTGCAAGTTGTTGCATACGTATTGCTAGTTGTTATTTTTTGTACAACAGCATTTTAAATTTATGACAGTTTCGAAGTTAATTTTTAGAAACAAGTTTGAGACGTAACGGCTGTTTGATATCTGCATGAAAAAATGGTGTGTGGTTATATCGGTTACCGCTACCCCTCCACGATTCTCTCGGGGCAATTGGCTGAACGTGTGATTTCGCAATTATTTGTAACAAAAACGGGAAACAATATTTCATTTTAAGAACGATTTCTTGTATCGAGAAAAGTAGTTTGTAAACTGAAAATCAAAAAATTAAAGCCATGATTTGTAGAGGTTTTGTATACCGAAAGTAACACGAAAAAATAAATATAAAGTATATGTCATTCAATGTTAATGGAATAGACGCAAAATTTGTAGATAAACACAATATTAGTCCAATTTATTGTTATTGACATGGTGAAAATATTGTTAAGTGAATAGTTTCAGATTAGAACGCATCAAATTCGTAATAACCCAAGAAAATTGTTACTTCGTAAGACCACGAGGGATAGAATCCCATTCTTTCCTCTCTCGTAATACGTAATATGTTCCATTTCGTACCACTACTTTATGTACGGACTAAATTACTGATATTATGCATATCAGTCACGTAAATAAGTGATTCCTTTTTCTGTATCACATTTTCAATAATTCGTTAAAAATTAGATTTAAATTAAAATCAAATCAACATTGTGTTGCTGTAAATAGCCGTAGAGGGCTCTTTAGCTGAGATTAAACTAAATAGTAAAGAGCTGTAAAGGGCCATTAATATTGTCAACACTTCTTTTCATTCACATTTTTACATCAGCTATTTGTCCGAGCACATCCCAAGGAGAGTAATTTTCTATTTCGGGGTTTGATACCACAACTGAGATGAAGACCAAAAGGAGTCGACTGGGAAAACACAGAATCGTGACTCTGCATCATTATGAGTGAGACGCTCTAGGCACTTGAGAAAACACAGTTAAAGTAGCTCATACACTTTATTTTTGTAACCAAGGTTTAACAAAGTCATCACCACATATAGGGAACTGACTTAAAACCAGTGATGGAGCACTGATAGAAAAAAATACAGAAGGATATAGACTCTATACAATACTGTAATGTATAATATACTCCTGTTGAATACTTTATAAGGTTTAACAGAATGGCAGGTTCGCTACTTCTGTTTCAGGTAACATTTTAGTTACATCAATTTTTTCATATTTTTCTCATCTCACCTTCCCTTTCAGCCTTCTCTATCCCTTTTGGTTAGTTGACAGAGTTCATTTTTCAAAAAAAATTAGCTCTCTAAAATTTTTTGCTCATCTGCAGGAAAGTTTTTTTCTGCAACTTTAACTTCGGTTTCTTAACCTTCTTATAGATAGAGATTTGATTTTCAAGCTTCCTTCTACAATACAAAATTCTAATTCTATATTTACTTAGATCACGTCTTTACTATCATTTCATTTCAGATGAATCCTTATTTGTCCTTTCTTATTGTTTTATATTTTTTATTTGTTCATTTCCTAAGTCAGTGTTTGTCTCCTAGTTTTCTTTCCGTTTTTTCTTCTCCGCCCCTTCCTCTACCATTCTCCATCTTCCCATATTACATACTTTACCTTTTTGCTAATTTTTATCAGATATTTCATTTCGTTTCTCTTCTGAGTCCTTCATTTCCCTATGCCTATCCCGCTTCAAATCTAACGGCCTCACTCATATCCCTACTTTCCTCCCGTTGCATCTCCCTCTACTCCTTCCACCTCTTCCCTAGTCACCTTCCTATCACTGTCATCGACTTCCTTTGCCGCCACTTCCTCTGCCACCTGTGTCATACCGCTTCCAACGCCATCTCCTTCTCCATCTTCTCCTCCTCAATCATCTCTACATTCATGGACTTATCTATCGCCACTTTCTCATTCCCCATACAGGTAGAGGTGGCTCAGTGCATCAACTGATGTCACTGCAGTGTCTCTGACTGGGAGGTCCTAGGTTCGAATCCCGACAGCTGCAGGATTTTCGACACCAGCTTGTCAGCTAGGTCGAATTCAGTCGCTGCTTGGAGGAGCATTCTAGCGGTCGGGTGCTCTGATCGGCAGTTTTTCGGAGTTTCTGCGATCAACACCAGGCGAATGCCGGAGCAGTACTCTAACAACCAGGCCACGGACCGTGCGCAATCTTTCCTCTCTTTTTTCTTGGTCTATCCTCATTTTTTACACACACATGCAGTACACTACCACACAGGCCGGGAGACCGATCGGGGGCTTAGAGCTTGCCCTTGCGGCTGGGGCGGTGGGAGATACCTGGTTGGGGAAAACACCACCAGTCGACGGTAGGTCGGTACCGGATCTCGCCATCCAGCGGGCAACGAAGACCACCGCCAACTTCCGAGAAAACATGCACTACACTTACAGAACTCATGACCTCAGTAGTTGACGCACCCGGAATCACTAACAATTAATCATCCCATCCACCATAATCTCCCCCACCACCTGCTCTTCCGCCACCTTCTTCTTCTTCTCATCTACCTCCACATCCTCCGCCATCACCGCACCTTCTCCCACATCCCACCCCCCACCTCGTCTTCATCGACCTTCTCCACCGCCGCCAGCGCCGACGGCTCCCGTGCTTTTCCTGTTTTGCGCGCGCAACTTGGCGGAGCAACTTGCGACACAATGTGTTTCCCCAAGTTGGCTCGCACGTGTTGCGGGCACCTCCCCTCGCAGCGCCTTGTTGCCGCGATTCCGGCGCCTGCGAGTCGCAAGGAGCGCGGCGAGCGGCGAGCGCCGGTGCTGATTAGGCGGAAAATTGCGTCGGCTGGCTGCCAAGCAGCGCGGGCCGGTTCCGGAAAACGAGGCGGCGGCGGCGGCGGCGGCGGCGGCGGCGGCGGCGGCGGCGGCGGCGGCGGCGGCGGCGGCGGCGGCGGCGGCGGCGGCGGTGGAGGCGGCGGCGGTGGAGGCGGCGGTGGAGGCGGCGCCAGTTCTAGGCGCGTTCATGAATCGCTAGGTTCACGAAATGCCGATGGAGTTCTACCTAATCGGTGATGGGTTCTGGGAACTTTCTAGGAAGTTTGGTGACGACTATTGACGAAGTTTGATGACGACTACAGTTGAAAGTGCTAGGTTTAGATGCTTAATGCACCGTTGGAGACGTTTCAATCGAAGCTCTTCGCGGACCAGAAGGTACTTTCGTGGGAATAACTAATGACATTTTAATTCTCTGCTTGATTGAATCCAGAATGACGCAATTCCTAGATTCTGAAAATGGTTTAATGGAACTTTGCATGTTGGGCGACAGAAGACGGAACGATTTTGAGGAATATGATGAAGACAGTTTGATAGAGGCAGATCACTAGATTACGCAACAAATACGAGAATTTCTACCAGGGTCCAGAAGGAAATGTCACGAAGCCTTAATATTCTGAGACCAGATTGACACAAATACTAGAATCTTGAAAGAGCTTTAAAGAACATCGTGATAATAGCAGACAGCCAGTTTCGAGGGAATGTCAGGAATCGATCAGGAATCGATCAGGTTTTTGTCCAGTTTCCCTGATCCATTGAGCAAATGCTGAGATGGCCCCTTGTTTTGCTTCTGGACGTAAATGTAGCTTCACTGTGCGCACGTTTTGTTGAGCACTCCTTTTGCTTGTAGTTCATTTACAGTTGAAATTGATTTTCTATAACTCGGGAAAAAACATTTTTCAAATATCTTTATTTCTCTAAAATAATTATTTTCTAAATTGATTTTTTCGTTTTCGTTTTTTTTTTAAAAATAAAATTCTGGCCCTCAAGAAAATGTGCGCAGATAAATTTCTTTCCCCACACGTCATATACAGTTTTTACTGTTTTTTGACTAAATAAATAAATAAATAAATAAATAAATGTAAATTTCATTCAATTCACAGTGCTAGCAATAAATTCTGATGAAATGACATTAGAGGAGATCTGGTTAAGCAGACTCAGAACTTTGGGGGAATTAAGCAATTTATAAGATAGTTTGTTTAATGTAGATAAGAAATATACAGAAATAGTTCTAGCTAACCGATAGCGGGTCAGGGGGAAATTTTGTTAATTATAGTACCTTATTACCTAGTAATGTTATTATATGTACTATAGTACCTATTACCTAGTAAACCTTAGTATTAGGGATGGACGATTATTAAATAATAATCGATTAAAATTCAATCGATAATTCGATATTATAATCGTCTCATCTTATATAATCGATTAACTTTTCACAAGTTTTAAATAACGCCAAAAATTGGTAATTTTTAATTTGTAAATTAATTAATCGTTGAGTAACTTAACTTGTTTTAAGAAAACCTATCTCGGAAATTTGAACCGTTCTCAATTTTATGTTTTGTTAAATGTTATAATTAAATTTTATGTTTATAAGTCAAATTTAGTTGTTATTTTGTGAAAAATGAAATCAGAAAAGAATGTTCATCAATTATAATAACGTTAACGATTTTAAATTAAATACAGGAGAATGTAATACACTTAATCAAACAAATCTCAATTCTTTTAGTTTCTTCCAACAAACGTCAAAATAAATAAAATTATATTTTACAAAAACATTCTGATATAACATAAATCTCAATAACATATCTTCAAATGACGAATATCGAATATAAACATAAATTATCTTCATTTTAACATGTTATTCACATTTTAGAACAGACAGAGGAAAGGAATGCGAAAAATGTTCAGGCGTAAGGAGACTTTCCAAATCACTCAACATATTTTCTTCGTCTTGAAAATGAATATTTGAATTAAAATAATCGAGCTAAAAATTGGAAAAATTATTCGAGGTGTACATTAATCGGTGTAAAAATAACCGATTTCAAATTTTCGATTAATCGTATAAAATAACTGAGTTGTACTAATCGCGATTAAAGCGCCCATCCCTTCGTAGTACTTTGAGTTCACGGTGATACAGTACCTAGATTCCTGAGAAAAAAAGCTTTCAAATAGACCTGGTAATTGGATGTTTATCATGAGCAAATTTTGTGGAAATGTAGTGAAGCTTTAATACTATATATCAGAATCTAGAGTGCCAGGATCACAGAATTGCTGTTTAACCTGAAGATCTTACTCTTCGGTGATGGTCATTACAACCTTCTGTAAAAATGTGAAGGACGCATCATGTAACTAACACGTTTTCTGAATGACACAATCAGAGTTTTTGAAATAACGTTGGAGGAAACGTAAGTTATCGAAAATGAATTAAATGACATTTTGAGAACTTTAGCAAATCAATTTTAAATGTCACAGCATCCATGAGAGATTAGAAGATAGAGTAGGAGATATGAAACTGCAAAGGAAAAAACATATATATTAAATGGAGATTTCTTATTCACTTATATTACTTACTTAGATACTTATTTTACTCACGGATTTCTAATTGAAAACATTTCTGTATCAAAATTCCAAATTATAAAAGTACAAATATTAAATATATGTTAGGAGATTTTCTTAGGACGAACTGAGCAAAGTCGTTCACATCATTATTAGTTCATACAAAAAATTAATTAGCTTTGACTCACTGATTTCAGAAGAGCAAGTATGTGGTAAAAATTTGATCACCATTAACACTCTACAACTCATAACCGTTGGAACGAGTTCACTCGCGCGAGTTACTTGAAAACGTACCCTAACATCAGAAAAAAATTAAAATCAGGAAAGGAAATATTAGGTAAGAAACAATATTTACAGAATCAGATAAGTTCTTGCCTGTTTCGTAAAGTAAATTCTAACAAAAAATACCACGTACATTACGGAAGTAAGGATTCTGCTGGCACTGCCAACAATCACGAATATACGAGGTCCGCTTTGGCAACGTAAGCTATGTCTACTTCGGTGCCTTTCTCCGAAACCTCTGCGATAAACGAAATAATTCCGATTCCATCATCACGCTTCGAGTATTACATCCGACTCTCTGAGGAGATGGAGTGGAAAGCAGCAGTGCACCTGCATTATGGAAACATCGATAAGTTTCACAAATACTTGTGCAGGTTATGCAGATCCCCCAAGAAACATTGCAAACCACTACACTTATGAGAATGCAACAAAAAATTTTGATTTGATAAATTAATTGAAAAAAATCATGAAGTATTAACACCATCTCTGAGAAGAAGAAACAACAACAAAAAACACCATGGCCATGTGATATTCAAATACTACGTTCAAGTACTGGGGTGACAAATTACAATTACACAACCTTCCAAAACCTAAACTATTTGTAATCAATATTGGTTTTTAGCTATCACTGGGGGAAAAAGACATTTTTGTTCCATTGTAATGTAAAATGCACAATACATAGAATTTTAAAAAACTTAATACAAGGAACATTCACAAGAACACTTCTTGGAAATAGTCTTACGCAGAACCTACTTTTTTCTCATTTCTCTAATTTAAGTATTTATACTTGATTAATTCAAACATCTGTTATTTCTCGAAAGTCTTGTGAGCGCGATGCAAATGAGTATTTCTTAAAACTTCAAACGGAAGGATTTTTTTCCTTGAATAAAGAATATTGCATTTGCAATCAACCTGCCTCAAAGCCTCGGAAATAAATGCATTTTCAAGACCCCTGAGCAGTCACCTGTCTCAAAAGTAAAGTTTCACATAGCGTGCAAGGGTTATCCCTGTGTGTTTTTCATGTGTTTAGCATCGCATGCTACCGTATCGCTCGAGTTCCAACGGTTGCGGATTTTCGACACTAGCTAAACACCAAAGTCAAATTCATTCACTACCTATATGAGTTTCCTTTAGCTCTGATCGATAGTTTTCCGTGTTGTTTTCAATATAGCCGCAGCGTAACAAACGGACAGCATCGTAACAAACAGGCCACAGACCCAGCGCGATCTTTCCTTCCTCATTCTTGTCCCCTCATCTCCCCATGCCTTCACACACACACACACACACACACACACATTTACTTACACACGTGATGGGAGACCGATTGGGAGATTAGGCTATGCTACGGTAAGTACCGTGACACGCGCTGGGGAGATTCCTAGAGGAAGAAAGCCTACAAACCATCGTATGGGTGCCATCATATCTCTCCTAGCGGGCAAAGACACCACTTCTTGGGATACACCGTGCACTACACTTACGGGACTATCAGACGAATAGTTCACGCGGTAGCTCACACAAAATAATCAATCAAACTCATATCATAGTTATCACATCCGATCCATCAGACAATCCATGATGAATAATCTATTAACATCGACAATTCCACTCGTGAAATTAAAACTGATAGTGTTTAACTATACACACAAAATGCGTCGGCGGTGTATCTCAAAATGTTAATCGCTTTTCTATCCGATTTTTCTTACAGCTTTTCCCTACAGGCCAATCATAAACTGTGACTCATCTATCTTAGAAGGCGGTATACATCGATCGCCAATGTTCTATCAACTTCTTATGTACTATAAGATAATATCTTTGATTTTAACATAGCTTTCAGTTATTTTCGCTATATTTGGCGCATTTTGGAACTCTGTTGGACATAATTTCATTCATGGAATAGTCTTATAAAATACCACTAATGCTTTGGAAATTCTCAGATAAATCCCCTCCTCGCTTCGCAAGTTGGAGATTTATCTACAATTTCCAAAGCACTCGCGGTATTACCCATGATAATCTCACGACCACCCCTCCCATCATTTATTCAGTGATAGTAACGTGTGACATTAACAAATCGTAAGCCAGGGAAACGAGCATAGAGGTGTAAGCCGCATCCTTTTCCTACGATCTTCAACACAGTTCTAAGTACCAATATCATCAATTCTCCAAAAAACGACATCGCGATATAGCTGTTTATACCCATATGGGTTGACGTATGTATCATATCTTGAATGAAACTCTGTTCTATGCCATGAGATAAAATATCTGAGGAGATTAAACATGGCGAAGGCACTTGCTTCGCCTCCAATGATATAATGCTTTCAGGGCAATTACAAAAAAAGTCATCATCTCGGGTGTCATAAAAGAGGCCATTACAAGAACACCGTCGCAATTTTCCCAACTCGTTACTTTCCGTTCCATTTCCCGCATAAAAAAACTGCAGAAGCGGGGACATCGGACCGTGATGAAGGAGGGAGGCGCGGAGGGGAGGAGGGGCGGATTAGCAGCAACGGCGCCTGCGAATTCGAATGGCCTCGATCAGCAGCGACGTTGTTTTGTCTTCGGCGGGCTTAGGTCCCGCGCCGGTCGCCAGATCGCGCGCGCAGCGTTCGGCAGCGCGGGCTAACAGGTGTCCCGCGAAACGAAGGGGCACGGATTACGTTGCTCGTTAGACAAATGGGAGTCGCACTGACTCTCTCGGCGTGCCCTTGCCCTTTCCACCTCGCTCCACCCCGCTTCACCCCGCCCCGTTCCAACCTCTTCCGTCTGCTCTTCGTCTCCACCACGTCCCGTGCCGCCCCGCCACGCCTAGTGCGGCCTCGTCCCACCCCGCGCCGCCCCCCCCAAATCCACCTCACTCCACTTCACCCCTCTCCGCTCCACCCGGCTTCCGCTTCGCCCCGCGCCATGCCGCCCCACTTCGCGCCGCTCCGAACTACCTCGTGCTGACTCGTCTTGCGGGCACCTACAGTGGTCTGAAACGCAATTCTAGATAGGCATTTATTTTCCTAGTCAAATCAAGCGAGCAAATCCCATCATTTATAAGTTGTATTCCACTGGCTTGGTATCGTATTGTTGAATCGAATGTTAAATTCTTTCAAATCTCTATATTAAAATACGATCTTTCCACTCGATTATTGAAAATCTCCTTTTCTTTAATCCTTCTAAAGAAGGTCGATAATATGTTATCTTTAAACAACAGACACATCATAAGGTCGACAAGAATAAAAAAATCAACAGAGAAATAGAGAAAACAGAGAAATGGTTAGTTTGGTTTCCCATCCAGTGCTCCGTCAGATTGTTGCTACAGGCAGGTTGCATCTCATTGTTCAGATACGAAGCCGCTTTATCGAAATAATACACCCAGGGTGATTAGTGTACTTTACGTGGCTAAACAGCGTGCACATTATTCTTACGGGTAATAATTTGATTAAAACTAACAGTTCGTTCAGCACAAATGTTCTCACTTAACAAACGAAACATTTTCTGAGAAACTGATAAAATGAAATGTTCTGCAAACGAAAATCTCATTAGGGTGTATGACTTTCGAATAATCAACTTTTTACTTAAGACTAAGAGCCGATTTAAAATTATACGCCTTGCCCAGTCAGATTATTGTTCTTCATAACTTAATATTTCTTGGTTCTCATGAGGCGCATCCAGAAGTTTCCCTAGATCAACAACAACAACAAAAATCACAATTTTTATGGAAACACGTTGTTTTAGCATATAACTGCTAAACATATTGCATTATTCTTCATTTCATTTCTAATACAATTCAATTATTAGTTATACCGTGGGATCATTTGGATCGTGAGATCATCCCCTGTGCTGTAGACGTTTGTCACATTGGAGAGAAGCCAGTGTTTGTCAGTCAAATGCAACTTCGTGTCACTATGAAAAGCGTAATGCTAACAGGACAGAGATTTCTTGAGGTGTAAGACAAGATGAAAATGGTGATTGCGAGATACGGACTATAAGCTCTATAGTCAAACACCTCCAAACGGGCCCGCTGCAGAATATCTGATGTAGCCGACCGTATGACCATATCATGTTACACTGTAAATTCACCCTATTAATCGTAGAAGAGGTAGGACCAGAAATACCGACTAGCATAGTTTATTTTTTTTCAAATTTTACATTATATTACTATTTTCATTAATTAATTCTCTCTTAAAAGCATGGACGAAAACTATAATTTTATTTATAAATTTAAGGTTTGAGCGAAATCATACAAAATGTGTCAAAACATTCTTATATAGATTCACAATACAACATAAATAACATATAGAGGTCGATTTAAATTCAAAGTAAGCACATTTGTTTTATTTCTTGAATGAAAAAGTTTCAGAGTCTCAATTAAAGCGGGGCCTGGGGCTAGTTGTTGCCCCTTCTTGAGCGCCCCAGTTTATTTCGAGGAGAAATTTTGGCCCCACGGACTGGACTTTCTTCCCTCTCCACACCCTCCCCCTGCTTTCGCATTGGAGCGATAAAAACGTCAGCGCCCCCCCCCCAGCCACTCCTCGCCCCTTCCCAGCGCTCGTTAAATGAGGGGACCCGAGCGATTTCTTGTTCGCCCGCCAGGAGCGCTGGGTACGCGCGCCGGTGCTGCTACGCTGCTCTTTCGCCCGTTTTCCTGAACACCGCTTTACTTCGGGACGCGTCTGCTTTTCCAGAGAGTTTGAGAAAGTACTTCACCGCGTCCTTGTTTTCGTTCCGGTGCCTCGGTGTTCGCTACACAAACGGATTGTTTCCAAGCTTCGTTTTTGTTTGTAGCGGGTGTGGCGCTTCTTTTTTATTTCAGTTGTTTTTTTCTCATCTAAGATGTAGATATAAAAATATTGCATGAATTTATAGAAAGTAATATCACATTTGACCTGTAGATCATAATCATGAATAGGAATAGCTTATTCAAGGAAGTGGTGAAAATAACACAAGAAAGAAATCTCAGATTTCCAAAGAACCTTGGTTTGGCTTCCTTAAAAAATTGTATTTGTCACGGACGCCATTGAACACACCTTCTCTTCCCTCTGTACTTCTCCTTCTATTTCGACATAAATCCCTTCAGACTAGTCCTGCCTGTTCCAGACTTTTATTTCTTCCCCTCCCGGTCTCTATTTTTCTCTGTTGCCTTCTCTAAATATCTGAATATCTTTTTCTCTTTTAATTTACTACGTATTTTAGCTTTTTTTCTGACTCTCTCTGTTTGCAAGTTTTGCTAGCTGTATCTAAATATAAGCAGACTCTTATTGAGAGAATCTTTTTGTGTCTTAAACACCACCAATCCCTCTGTGAGCCTCCGACTGTCTCTAAGTCTCACTCTTATTCTTTCTTGCCCGCAATTCCTCCCACTCGCCATCTTTACCGTCTTTATTGGCAGACATGTCAGTGGTGCGTGATTAAAAAACAGAAGAACCGAGGAAACTTTCAGAATCTTCGATCTTCAATGTTTCATCCCAGGTGATTTTCTTTGCGAATTAAACAACGAAATTTAGTCGAAAGCAAGAAAAAGACGCAAAATATTAAGAATAAAAATGCTATAAGATATAAAAATAGAAAACATTTTGAAATTAAAAAAATGTACTTTTACTTAATTACTTTGGCTTTAATTAATGAGATTCAAAATTATTAATATTGAGAAATGTTTCGAGGAATTGTGAAAATATAACTCCTACTACGCAAATTATTCAAATATTGAAGAATTTTTATAAATGAATATAAGAGAGAAATGTAATTGACGTTTTTGTTCCTGGATAAATTCATCAGCACCAGTAAAAATCAAAAGAACGAGAACGAAATTTTACAATACATTCTAGTATGATCGTCGTTCAAATGAGACACAATTGCTAACAGCAGACCAAAACTTGAAGTGCAGGTGTCTCAAATTAACAGATGGTTCTTCAAAGCCAAATGGTCGTGAACGGCTTCACGTATAGGTATGGACAAGAAAGTTGCAATAAATGTTTCTCAATCATAATCCTCGTAATAACAGCTTCGTAAGCTCAATTATAATTCTCAATCATAACAGCTTCGTAAGATCACAAAACCTAGAACAATTTGCGTAGAAATATTTGCATTTGCACTTTACCTCTCTTTCTCGAATCATCCGATTCAAAAATCAGATCTACAATCTACGTCTGCACAGAAGACCAGCACTTTTCAAATACTGCAGACTTAGAAAACAGTCCAATCTCTCACCACAAAGATGAATGAATGAAAGAATGGATCAATGGAATAATACAGAAGTAAAGTGAAGAAAAGATGAATGAAAGAATGAATGGAGGGACGGATGGGCAACTTTTCGGCATTCAATGAATCCATGTAAAGCGAGAAACCTAATAAGTTAAATGAGTTAATAAGAAAAATAAGTTACAGAAGAAGAATCAGAAAATTAATATACAAGTAACTGCAAGGGTGTTTATTTGCTGCAACTTATTCCTCTGTGTGAAATTAGGCAGGTGGAGTGCGTTCTTGCGAGAAGGTCGTGGACACTCTCCTGCCACCGAGCACCTTGTTTGACAGTCGGCGCACAGAGGCACGTGACTGGGCGCGAAGAGGTCCCGGCGGCACTTAGGGGAAGCCCCGAGTTGCTGAGGGACATTCTGCTCTCGGTTGCGAAAGAGGGCGTGGAGGCGTTGGAGGCGGAGTCACAGGAAGAGACCGAGGTGGAGGTGGTGAAGATGGAGATCGAGCGTGGAAGCGACGGGGATGGAGGTGGGGGCAGGAGAGTTCGAGGTGACGGCGACGGTGCAGGCTAAGGTGCAGACGATGGCGGAGATGAAGGCTAAGGGGGGAGCGGCGGCGGTGGCGAAGGTGGAGGCGGAGGTAGAGGCTAAGACGGAATCGGAGACGGTGGAGGAAACACAGGCGGAAGCGGACGGAAGACGAAGGCGGAGCGAAGGCGAAGGCGGAGGTGAAGGCTAAGGCGGAAACGGAGGCAGTGGCGGAAGCAGAAGAAGGAGAGTAGGTCGAGGATGTAGGAAGTCACAGAGGTGGTGATGTAGGTGAAGGCAGAGGCGAAGGATGGCAGGGTAGAGGCGGAGTCGGAGCCGGACACACAGAGGCACAAAAAGAGACACGTGAAGGCGGATGTAGAGGAAAAAGCAAAATGAATGCGAAGGAAGGTGTGGGGACGGAGGGATAGACATGTCGGAGGTGAAGTCAAGGCATAAACACAAGCAAAGGTGGGAGTGGTGGAGGTGGCGGTTACAGCATCGACGACTGCGGCGGGAAAGCTAGCGACTGGGTGGGCCCTCTCTTACAGCTCCAGCATCAGTATTTCCGCGCCGCAATTTGACGTATGCCCGCCCGCATTTCGCTCCAACTAGGATAATCAACGCGCGCACTGAGTAGATTTCCATGCGAATCGCATGCGAGCGTATCGCAATGAAATGTGATGCGTATTTGATTACCCGCTGGAAGGTTCTAGTTTAACCGCAAATGTGCAATTGAAAGTGGGGCTAATTTCTCACGGGCCCCCGGCGTATCCGGCGACCTCTGCTTGCATTGGAAGCAGATGCGAGCGCGAATGACGGATCGGAAGCGGTTTACTCGAGTTGTCGTGAAATTGTGAGACTGATTAATATGGATTTCAAGGTATGAGTCGTCTAGGTATTAATTCTAGCCTGAAACGATGTTGGTTTCTCTTTGTTTCCTCTCTGAAAGCGGTCTATTTTGTATCAGTGAGGAGAGAAAGCTGGTAGGTGGGTTAATGACATTTAGTTGCCTTTTGAAAATATGGAAATTATTATGTTGTTTTGTGGAGGGCAGTTCTGCAAATTCTCCAGAAACCTTTTTGCAGAATATTGTGAAGAATATATCGCTAAAATAAATATATACATCTTTTATTTATTGTGAAGAATATCTATTCGTCTCAGAAAAAATTCACGTTTGCATTTTGTCAAATATACCTCGAATCATACACATTTCTCATATCAATGTGCGTAAACAAGTTCTCATTTTATTTAGAGAAAACGCTTAACAAACACGACCACTCCACTATATATTACTACCTTCCAGATTATTTTTTGCTCAGATGTTCACATCGAGGTTTACACACGGTGTCGACTTCGGATCTCCTTTTTCCGCCCGACATTACGTTTTCCGTCCTCGCTACAAAATGGCCACCTGTCACACGAACGACTGCCACAAATCAAACTGAACGTAGCTCGTCAGGGTCGCGCACGCAAGTCGTGCACACAGTAACCCGCACTCTGCAAATCGGTCTCGGCCCTTTTCCTGCCCCTCTCGCGCAGTCCTTTTTTTGTGTTTAACAAATTTCGTCCCAGCTGCTCCACTCGCGTTTGATATAATGTTCCGGTGACTGAACTGCGACCTCAGCGCCATCAGGCGGCGGATGTGGCGTTTTTCTTGCATTGTTGGTAGGCGTGTCTGCATGCCGGCGCGGCACGGCGCGGCGTGGTGCACTGAACAAAAGACGTGGAGTGGGGGGGGAGGGAGTGCGCGGTGAACCGCCAAGGAAGTAGTAGCCCGGCGGAAGAGGATAGAAGTGGAGGGGATGCTGGGAGGGGGGGAAGAAGAGGGAGGGAGAAGATTAATGATAAAATAAAACACAGCGAGAGGAAAAAGCAGACGGCTGGGTTACAAAATAAGCCGCGCGCGAGCGACATTTCGCGAGTATGTTGTCTCGAATTCACGCCTCATTTAACCACCCGAGCAGTGCGCGCGCGCGCGCGGGCTCTGACAAATAGAGCTCCGGCGAGGGCGGTGGGGGAGGGGAGGGGGGAGGCAGGGGGAAGGAAGTGGTCGCGAGACACTCGACGCTGGCGAGGTTCTCCGAGACCAGGGTCGGAGAGGCGGAAGGGGAGCGCTTGCATGCGGCTGGTGGATTTGCATTGCGCGTCGCTGTGGGAGTACATGGGGCGCCCCAGTGGGGAAGCAGACATTGTGAGGTTATTTTCGAGACGTTTTCAGTATATAAAAATGTTTTTCTGGAATTATATTTTTAAATAAATTTTACGTTGCAACATAATAAAAATGTGAGTCACAATTGTATTGGTTAATAACTATCTGTTGAAATGTAATGAAATATTACAGAGTCGTCTTGATAAGTGTCTTACTGACCAGTTTTATTAATGTACAACACGTTCGTATGCGTATAACTGCAAACTACTCCTGCTGTCGCATCAAGAGTCAAGACTAACGATAATATCAAAAAGGTAAGACAAAAAGTTTGCATTCAAGATCGTGTCAAACAATTCGTAAACTAATCTTTACACGTAAAATTTAGTGTAATTTGCGATGCAGTAACTTAAAAGCATAAATTAGAGTAAATAAGAGATGTTTTCGATAACAAAATTATAAATGTTACACTAAAATTTAAAAGAATAATTTTTACATAAATGTAGTTTAGGGGGCCCTGAATGAACAAGTGAATATCACATAACGTCCGTAGGATAGTAGACATGGAGAAGCCGTTAAGAAAAGAGAATAGCAAATTAAGTCAACAACGTAACAAAAACAAGTTCACTTTACGACAGATGCAAAATAAAAAAGGTTTACAGTGTCTTTATATATTATCAGCACTCTTTACTTTTAGTGATTCCAACTTAAATAACAGAGTTGATCTCTTCCGCAAAACTGTCGTCTTGTTACGTATGTGAAAATATCCAAATTCCATTTGAGTTAGAAAAAATTAAAATGTAAAAAATGCAATATACATTCATATTTTATCTTTAAATTGTGCATATTATTAAAAATTAAGATACATTGATAAACACATATTACATTTTAATGAATCATATTAATATATTTCAAGGAGTCTAAATCTACCTTCTCAAAATCCTGTTTTAAGTCTGCGACGAAAATTAATTATAAGAACCTATGTAATTGTATAATTATAATATGTAATTAATAAAATTGATGTGAAAATATTTTGTCATGTTGTTACCGAGAATGTTCAGCTTACTCATGAGCAAAATTAGGAAACAATGAAAAAATGATTGATAACATGAAAGAGGTGACAAAACAACTGGTGATTGGTGCGTTGACTGCAAACAAAGCTCCTGACAAAAATGTTGATTTAGAATTACAGTAGTACATTCTGATAAAATTAATGTGAAATACAGGAAATTTTGAATGTGTGGAATCGCAGAGTTACTGTGGAATCTACAAGTTTCAAGATACATGATTGAATGGTCTACAACCAGAGTTCCAATGAAATAATAGATTGCTGTTGATCTCTGAAACAGTTTTTGTGGGTATTAGTATTTTAGGACTTGTTTAGGAAGTGTGAGCCTTAGTATTTAAGACTTAATTAATATGTCTAATAGTATTTTAATGGTGTCACACTTGCCTGATGTTCGGTAATTGTCAACATACATAGTTCTTTATCTCATCCGATCGCCTTCGTAAGCTATTTACTTACACGCCTAGGGTCGGTGAAATGGCTCTTTATTACAGCCCTGTAATAAAGAAACTATTAATTATCATGATAAACAACAGTAAAACTGCTGCTGGATAATTAAACAATGAGATGCATACAAAACATTGTTTTATTGATAAATGGAGAATTATACATATAAACACTCTTATACTTAATATTAATTAACTTTACACATTTACTCATAATAGTCCTCAAATAACAAAGTACAATACTCACTTTTGTATACATTCTTACCAACTTTCATTCAGAATTGGTTCTTACGTATTGGTACTGCAAAATAAGCTAACATAAATTCCTTGCATACGTTCTCAATACTTCTTTCTCTTCTCCACTCCTTGAAAATTTCGTATTCTTCATGATTTATAATTTCTTTAGATTTCCTGGGCAGTAAACCTTTCGCAGTTTCACTTTTAATACTTTGTTCCAATTTCTCGCAAGAGAGAATTGTCAACTCAAATATACCCTCTAAAGCCTTCAATGTACCGAAGAAATCAATTTAATACCATTTATCATTACGCATATTTGTATAAGAGAATTAGCTCAAAATGTTGCAAAGGCGATCGGATAAGATAAAATATTGTAACGAACCCGGCAATGCTATTGAAATGTATTACAGTCACACGTTACAGGTCACGTGATTGTTAATTACGTTTAATAATACGTTCTACAAAAATTTTAATATATGAAAGACTTTTTCGCGAGAACGGGTTTGTTTTGGTTTGGACATGGTTGCCAAGTATCCTATTGTTAAAACATCTCTAGAGTATATGCATACATTTGTAATGACACTGTCTTGTTTTTCTTGTCCGAGATAACGTTCAAGTAACCCGATCGTTATTTCACAATCGCAGGGGTAAGATATGCAGCGAAGACATGCTTAATACACGAAGCTGCGGCGGGTTGCATAGAGCTTCTGTTCAGGGGCGTTTGAGTGAGCATAAACGCAAAAAATCATCATTAATGCGCGTTTATGTGCGACAGTCATGCGCACATTCCCTTTTTACTGTGCCTATATTCTTTGCGCAAGTGCGAGCAATAAGTTAACAAAGTTTTAGCGGATCGGATGAACGATACAGTATTGCATAAAATACAAACGAACAAACAAACAAACATTGATTCTTAATTGTTAGATTACTCGTAGCTGAAAGACCATTATGTGCTCGTTAGTAATTAAACACTCGTGCAAATGTGCTCGTGAATAACTTTTAAAAACTTGCACAAAATGGTGTATTTCAGCCACTTATAAAATGAAATACTATTGTCTGTCCACTTGTAGGTTTACGTTTTTTAGCAACAGTGAGTTCTTCGAGTTCCACAAATGACAACTAAGAATGATATTTGTAGGCAAAATGGGAATACTTTTAAAATATTTTAATATTTAAGAGGTTTTAATCAGTGAGAGCTATCAAGAACGTGATGGTTTGCTTTTTCAAAAAAGAACAACAAAAATGGCGCCGTAACGGAACGCGATGAAGAGTTTTTACATGCAAATGGTAAGATTGGTAAATCAAGAATATTAATTTACACTACTTACCGCACAGTACAGACTCAAGCTGTTTTCTGTGATTAGAACACGTGATGAAATATATTAGTTACCTGTTGTTCGAAATATATAAGTTAATTTCCTCTGCAAAAACAATTTATCCACACAAATAAAATATTCTGATTTATTCTACTGTAAATGTATTTAAGAATACTATACACATAAAGCATAGTTATGGAAAATGGACTTCTTGACGATGGACTTAAGAGCATTTCCTATAGGAAGGTACGAAAAGAAAAACAAACATTGCTTCTCATAAATATATGAACATAAACTTTTGTCAATGGGAAAAGCTGTAAAAGAGCACATACATTGCATGTTAAGACTAGTTCAATACTACTTTTAGGTGACTCGAAGTCCTGTATTCTCATTTGAAATCGTCAGGGAAGAGTAATGCCACAGAAAGACCAGGAGAATACAGACATCAATAAAAGTGTCGAGTTTTACGATCAGTCGTCGGTTGTCGCATAAAGCTGCCGCAATCAATGTTGACTGACAACATTTCTTTCTTAAACTTGTCAATTTCAAACAAATGACTGCGTCCAGTGAGGGCATTCTACAAACTCTCCGAACAATTTCTGACGGCAAAATAGGACATTAAATTGCCTCGATGTAGTCGTAGGAACAATTTATTTCGACGCTTGACGGATGGGAACACAAATATGGCAAAGAAAGGTCGAGAAGTCGTTTGCAAAATAAATTGAGATATCATCCAACTAGGTAATAGTCTGTGCGCTATGAACGAACAGGAAATGGCACTACTTTTTCAGTAAAGAATCCATTATTTACTGTCATGACCACGATTAGTCCACATTTGTTCCGAGTTCATATTTCACACGCCATATTATAACGTTAAAGAACTACCTGGTTCTTTTTGAGAAGACACAATAAAAATTATTAAACAGGAAATGTATGAAAGAAACCTCTACGATACCGACAATTTGTTATATATATATATATATATATATATATATATATATATATATATATAAACAGAGAGAGAGAGAGAGAGTAGAAGAATCGTGTGAGTAGACGCTTGAGTGATACATGTTACTATGGTAGAACGGAGTTAAGAAGATGCGTGTATAATGTGAAAGAACAGAGATGCTACAGATAATGTCGGCAGTAAGTGATAGACACGTGGACATGGACGGGTGCAGCAACTAATAGAGACGTTAAGTAGACGTAGGATAGCAGTAATTGTGGTTGTGATGACTGTGCAGTAACATCAAAGTTACAACCTGGGAAAAAGGGGGCGGAAAGAGGATAATTGAGACTTGTAAAATTGTATTTACACGAGCAAGCGCAGTAACCAGGCGCCATTCACACGCTGGTGAGTTGTGCACAGAAAGATTAATCGTGAAACGAATGCTCCCGTTACGTTAGAGACACGAGTGTTCGAGAATGCCGAATGAATTTCGTCTGCGAGTACTGTGAAGAACGAAGATTTGGGAAACGGCGTGGCGTGTTCGCGAGCATTGCTGGCGAAGGCGGCGGGCGCCGGTGACGACACGGCGGCGACGCGGCCGACCGAGCAGATTCGAGCAATCCCGAGGATAGCGCCGAGGTGGAGGCACGCGAGCTACAAGAGGCATACAGCATATAAGTATCTGATATTCAGTAACCAGGGTAATCAGTGTATGGGTTTCTGGGGAGGGGACTATGGTGTGAACAGTAGCAAACCATTGAATGATGTAATTTACAAGAGATTGGGATAGGGAGTACAGATCACATGACAACAAGTATAATTAATAAAGAGTAACAAATTGCATGTTTTGTACACGAACTCATGTTGGTGTTTGCTAATACATAATAAAAAAACGGAAACTTATATTAGAGATTGTTCGGAGTTATGGTTCATAAATAATAAAGGGAATGACATTTCCATGAAACATTCCAGATATGTTGTCAAATGCCTTATCAGGGCGATCCCCCTAAAACCAATCCTGGTCCTAAAAAATTTTTATTGTATGTGTGGATTACAGGTTACCTACCTGGCAGACCAGAAAGGTACAGTACCGTCACAATATATAACAAAGTCGGGTTAGTTACACCATTTATAACTCAAGAAGTGCTGCAGCAATTTTAATTATCCCTGTCTTGTTGGATTCATTAGCAGAACACCATATTTCTATACCGTACGTCCATGACGAGTTCGTGCTCAGCTCTTGCCGAGATAACACCTCACAGCGCTCCGCTCGATAAGGCTTCGCAGTTAGTGAAAGAGACGAACTAGAGATAACGTGCAGCAAGGCTAAGTAGCGTGGAATACGCAGCTATTTTTGACGTTATTAACATTTGTCGGCTTTTCACACAGAAAGGCGATAGTTTTTCCTTTATTTTTGCATAGTTAATGCAAAATAAAGTTGATCCGTCCACGGGGTTTGTAGTCTCGCAGGCCCTATTAACCCTACACAATGCAGATAACAACAATTATTTTTCCAACAGTGCAGTGCATAGTGTACTTCAAGATATAACAACCAATGAATCGCTGGATACAAGTGTTCAGGCAACACAGAACCAAACCTCCACCGATGGCAACATGGAAGCGGGCTTCACATCTGGGTCGCTGCACAGCGTGCAGTCGTCGTCAACATCATCATCAGGAAACCCTACACGGAAAAGGTTAGACAGTGTTTTTGTTGATCCTCATGAACATAAAAAAAGTCCAGAAAAAAACAATTCAGATGAAATGTTTGATCACAGTATTTACAACTGCAAAACTAGCAACCGATTTATTTAATTGCCTGATGGTGTAACTTCACCAGAAACTAGCCGTTTTCTACACTTCAGTGAAAATCCAAGTGAACAAACAGTTTTACCGGCAAAAATCCCCCCTATTTTTGAATCTAACATCACCAATGCCAAACAATTTCATCAAAGAGCTTCAAAACAAAGTGACCAGTGACTTTGGAGCAGACTTCAAAAACAATAAAACAAAAATAAGTGCTAACTCCATTACAGATTTTCGAAAACTAGTCAAATACCTCATCAAGACAAACAGAAGATTCCACTCTTTCAAGGATCCTTCAAACAAAAAATTTTCAGTTGTGTTCAAAAATCTCCACCAATCTATAACAGAAGCGGATATCCTTACAGAACTCAAATTACGTTATCCATCAATTATTAAAATTACGAGACTGCAAAAAGATAATATCCCAATTCCGGTAGTTGCGGCAGAGTTTAGTGGCAATGAACCTATAGAAACAATTCTCACTATCAAACAAACATGCAATCATCGTGTGACTACAGAACAACGTCGGAAACCTAAAGGACCCATCCATTGCCAATGACGCTTAGACTTCGGGCACACGAAAAACAATTGCAATCATGTTATTAACTGTGCATTCTAGTCTGGTAATCATTATTCAGTGATGTGTCCGCAAACAAGTGAACCACCAGTTTGTGTTAACTGCAATGGTAATCACACGGCCGACGTCAGAAAGGAATCGTGCTCATATTATAAAAATATCATTGAACAAAAAAAATATGATCAGTCTAAAAACAGCAGTAATGTAATCCGCCAACAATCTACCCCATCTCAAAATTTTTCTCAGACTACCTTTTCAAATTACCACAAACTCAAACCATCCCGAATTTTTCTCACCAAAACCATACCAATCTAAATCCTTCAAATTCACAAAATCCAAAACGCAACCGCATCCAATCAAATTCTCACCTAACAAAAATTCCAGCAGCAATATAATCAACACAATCATAAATTCCATCAGCTCTTGTGTAATAAATTTCATCAACTCGCTAATACCATCTTTAATTTCAACCATTCGAAATTTAGTCACAGAATATTTAAGCAATAATCATGGCTGGTCAAACCAATAAAAGTTTATGTATCATGAATTGGAATGCAAAGAGCATCCAAAATAAAAAACAAATTGATTCACTTTTTGCATCATTTCCAGACTGACATAGCATGTGTTACTGAATCACACACGTGTAATAAAACAAACTCTACATCCCTAATTACACCATCTATAGAAATGATAGAAATGAAACAAAAGGAGGAGGCGTATTTATCGCAATTTCATCTCACATCATTCAATACCAAATTGACATTCCACAAACACCAGGTATAGAACCAATACGAATAGGCACAACTCTAAATGGCCACACTATTACTGTAATAGCAGCTTGCAAATCTCCCTCAACAAAAATCAAAGACGCAAATCTAATTAGCCTATTCAATTCAAACGAAAAGACATTATTACTCGGGTATCTTAATGCCCAGCATATTAGCTGGGGCTGCCCCACTAATAATCAAGATGGCAAGAATCTTGACAAACAATAACTTAAAAATCATCACAACAATAGACCCAACCTACTACCCTCATGATCGAATACGTAAACCAGATACATTGGATATAGGTATAAGAAACACAAGCATAAAATTTCACACCATTACGGTATCCGAGCTAGATTCTGATCACATTCCAATACTAATCTCAGCACAAAAGCTAATCCCACAACATGCAACCGTTCCTAAATCAAACACCTTAAAAATCAACTGGAGAAAATTCCAAGAGCTACTAAGAAATAAAATCCCACATTTTAGAATACTAAATTACCCACCGAAATTAATCAGGCTGTATCCCATATTAATGCGCTAATCCACTCTACTCTCCAAGATACACAACTAAATAAATCATCAAATAACCGCACTAATAAATATAAAAAACTTCCGCCTGATATATTAAATGCAATCTCGATAAAAAACAAAACAAAGAGACTATGGAATCAGCTAAGAACACCGAACCTAAAATCAGAACTGAATCTAATTAAAAAAGTAGTTAAAAACTTAATAAAAAATTACAACAACCAGCAATACCATGCGTTATTAACTTCACTCCAAACAAACAACAACTCTTTACGGCAATTCACCAACAGAATATTGAAAAAGAAAATCACGATACCACCAATAAACACCTCAACAGGTAAAGCATACACATTCATTGAAAAATCCGAAGAGCTAGCATCCTACTTCTCATCAACATTAACAAACAACATCTCAAAACCTCACCCTGAACATAAAACAATAAACAAATGCAGCAAAGAGATATACTACGGCCCACATCACAACATTCAATTCACCAACCCAGCTGAAATTAACAAAATAATTAGAAACTTACCCTCCAGAAAAGTGCCCGGTCACGACAACATAAACAACACCATAGCGAAAAACCTACCTCCCTTGGAATAGCATATATAACTAATAATTATAATTCTTGCCTCAGAGTTAGTTATTTTCCTCAATCATGGAAGCATGCCGTAGTTATCCCCATTGCCAAACTTATCCAAAATTTTTGAAAAAATAATTCTGAAAAGACTTAAAAATCACTTACCGGTAACAAAAACCATACCAAAGGAATAATTTGGGTTCACCGAAAAAAAATTCACTACACAAACTCCTCCGAATTACCGAACATCTTTATACGTCATTTCAAAATAAGTTGTACAGTAGTAGATTTCATTGACATAACACAAGCGTTTGATCGGACATGGCATGAAGGACTCGTATACAAAATTAAGAAAATAGGCACACCGCATTATATCTTATCCATCATACCAAGCGTCATCAGTAACAGAACCTTCTCAGTAAATGTAAACAATCACCATTCCAACCCAAGAATAATCTTAGCTGGACTACCACAAGGATCACCCCTATCACCAACTTTATTTAATTTATAGGTTGCAGACATTTCCAAATTAAACGACGTACACATTGCACAGTTTGCTGATGATCTAGCCTTCTATAACTCCGGTCCTTTACTTACTGATTGTAGCAACAAAGTTCAATTGTATCTTAACCTAATTGATAGCTTGGCTTCAAAATACAAAATTCAACTCAATCCAACCAAAACAGCCGCTAAGATCTACACACTCCGTCAACACTCACCCCCGCGTCCGTTATTGCTCAACAATACAACCATCAACTGTCTGCCTCTCAATAAACCAATCAGATACTTAGGACTGAACATTGACACGAAACTCAACTGGAAGCAGCATATAGACGCCAAAATCATTCAAGCCAAAATCAAATTAATACAATTGAAGCCATTAATACACAGATCCAGCTCATTATTATACAATACAGCATTGCAAATTTACAAAGCCATAATAAGACCGTTGCTACTATACGCCTGCTCAATCTGGTTAAATGCAGCAAAAACCAACCTAAGGAAACTGCAAATAGTGCAAAATCAATTTCTCAGAATCATTTCAAACGCTCCCTGGTATGTCACCAACAGTTACATAAAGAATTCAACCTAGAGACTATAGACCATCATATCACCTACCTTGCTACCAACTTCTTCTCGAACATATCCCAAATCCCTTTATTATCAGTTCACAGACTCGGCAAAAACCCATCACATAGAACCAGAATACAAAATAAGTTTTCCTGCCACATTTTCCTCAGGAAATTCTCCGAATAAGATCCCGACTAGAGGAGCCCGATGGGTAACCTCAACCGTGTATTAGTTTTAAGTTTTAATTTGAGTTAGATATTAAGCCATCCAACATATTTTAGTTAATTTATACTGAGCTATGTATTCACCATCTGTGTAAATAAATTTTAAAAAATTTAAAAAAATAAAAAAAACGTCCCTGTCGGTTTTGTCACACTTTTGTATAAAAGCAATTTATGAACAAAAACAGCTGCGACCTTCTGTTGGCACATTTCGCTCGGTGCGGACAAGTTCCTGCGACTTCCGCCCACCTGGGCACTCCTTGCGGTAATCCCGCTAAATTATGGGAGTTCCATGCTACACCAGTGTGTTATGGGGGCGCCAACTCCAAAGTTCGCGCGTCCCACTTAAAAAAAATCATCATCAATCAATGAATGAAATGGAATGAAAACATTAATTGAATCTTTGTTTCCCCGCGCCTTGAAGCATGTGACAGTTCTTCCGCCGCCCGGCCAGGTTGCAATCAGCTACCCTCGCCGCCGACACCGGTGACGTCACTACATCGCCACCGTCATCGCCGCCACCAACACCATCGCGCCGTCGCCGCCCCTATCTCTCTCCCCGCCTGCGTCCGCCCCCCCGCCGCCAGCTAGCCGGCTGCCCGCCCCCCTGCGCCCTGCCCGGGGTCTGAACCCGGGGCAGCGCCAGAACACGAGGGGACAGCGGGCGACAAAGCTGGTGGAGTGTGGGCCAAGCGGAAGGAGCTATGGTGGACTGGGAGCATGAAGCATCCACGGCGGTGAAGGGCATTTTTCACGCTTTCTGCATTTGAGACCCTCTACTACACAGCTGGGTAATTTGTAGGAGCTGTGGTGCTGTGACAGTGATGTGGTTCGACAACCCAGCCATGTGTGCCTCGTAACCTTTCAATGTTACATTCATTTGGTTTTTCTTTTCTGTGTTAGTCAGGTAGCATCGCTTGGTCAGTGTGTGCCTTTAATTTTGTGTTTCGCCACATTGCAAGAGTTTTGTGAAATTGTTAAAGTTTTTTTTGTATTCTTTGACACCTTCTGTTGAGGATCCATGACAATCTTCGTGGATAGTTACAAAATAATGTGGGGACGGGATAGGGACAGCGTAGGAACGATGTAGTAAGGCTGTGGGAGCTCTTTGTGGACGTTGAAAGAGGGTTACAGGAAGGTGAGGTATCCTAAGCAGGCAACGCGGGGTGCTGTGGGCACAGCGCGGGAAAGCGACGTAGGAAGGCTATGGGAGCTGTTTTTGTGTATACGGTGAAAGGACGGTTCCATGACGGTGAGGAGTCGGCGAGCACATGGCGCGGGGACGATGTATATACAGCGCGTGAACGATGCTGTAAGGCTGTGTATGATGAAATGATGGTTTCATGGTGAGGGGACGGTGAGCAGTCAGCACAGGGGCGGTATAAGGGTGGTGCGAAGACGGCGGGTTGCAGCGTTGGGTTGGGACGGGGCGGGGCGGGGTGGGGCGGGCGTGGAAAAGCGGGGCGGGAGGGCCGGGCCGGGGCCGAACCACAACCGGTGCTCCGCCGTCCAGGGAGCGCTGTGGGTCGGCGGGAGAGGGGGGCGCTGGACCGTTTGGGGATGCCACGTGCTACTTCAGGCTGCTTGGAGATGTCGCAGCTAACAGCCTCCGAATAGGAATTCGGCCCTTCTGACGTCCCGAGGGCTTTAGCTGGATGTTAATTCGAGACAGCGAATGTCTCCACTCCGAGGTTAACGCACCGCCCCCTTGTTCTGGGGGTTGCCAAGGTAATTTCTATTTGATGTTAACTTCGTGCTGTGTGTAAACAGCCTCCAGTGGGGAGGCAGTCGGTTTAATTGTCTGTCTGTATGAACCCGTGGACGTGTTTGGCCGACCCAACAGACTCGCTTCAAGGCCTTTGTAGTCCTCTGTGAACTGCCCGTTTCATATTTAGAGAGACGTACCTCGATACTCACGTGCAGGTTACATCTGTCAGGATCAAATCTGGCCTACACAATTGGAAGAGTATTATAAAACTTACAAAACTGTGAACAGGAAAGACATTTAATTGTTTCAAATGATGAGAATGTATGAGTCTTCATTAAAGAAAATGTCACATTTCATAAAGAATCACAGAAATTACGAAACGTTTTTCCGACTTTACGTTGTACATTTTTTTACCATTTCTGCGTCATGTTAGAAAATTAGGTTTCCAATAACAAAGAATCATATAGTGAAACAAAAGCCGTCATTTGTTAGTAAGTCAATCTCAGACGATTTAATTCTTCCCCAGTGCTACCAACTGCACTCACATGTCGACTCAAACATTACGCCTTCTCTACACACCCGAACAACGAGACGCTGCCATTCAACACAGTTGGCGTGCCTGGCAGGACGGAAGCTGGGAAGGCACCACAGGTGCCATCGCGACGCAAACCCACGCTCCCCGCGGGGAAGTTACAATATAATGCGATTAAGGCAATAACTCGTAACGCCACCACCATTAGCGTCACGTTCGGTGCGAATTCGCGTGCGGATTAGCGAAGTGGGCGCCCACGCGCCGACAGCCTGCTCCCGCGAGACGTTCGACGCCGCGGCGGCGGGCGGCGGCCCGAAGAGGCGGGGGGGAGCGATCGCGGAGGTGCAGGCTCACGTGGAAGCGGAGCGGAGGTGGTGGTGGCGGCAGCTGAATTGGTGCAGTCGCTGAAGGCGGTCGAGGGCGGCGCGGGGAGGCGGTGGGGTTGGCGGAATCAGCGGTAACGGTGGGGGCGGCGGGGCGGCGGGGCGGCGGCGCGGGCGGCGGGGCGGCGGGGCGGCGGGGGCGGCGGGCGGCGGGGCGGCGGGGGGCGGCGGGGCGGCGGGGGCGGCGGGGGCGGGCGGGGGCGGCGGGGGGCGGGGCGGGGGCGGCGGGGGCGGGCGGGGGGGGCGGGGGCGGCGGGGGCGGGCGGGGCGGCGGGGGCGGCGGGGGCGGCGGCGGGGCGGCGGGGGCGGCGGGGGCGGCGGGGGCGGCGGGGGCGGCGGGGCGGCGGGGGCGGCGGGGGCGGCGGGGGCGGCGGGGGCGGCGGGGGCGGCGGGGGCGGCGGGGGCGGCGGGGGCGGCGGGGGCGGCGGGGGCGGCGGGGGCGGCGGGGGCGGCGGGGGCGGCGGGGGCGGCGGGGGCGGCGGGGGCGGCGGGGGCGGCGGAAGCGTTGGTGACAGTGCTGACGGTGGGAGTAGAGAGCGGCGGAGGCGATGAGGGCGGCGGAGGCGGCGAAGTCGGCGGAGGCGGTGTGGGCGCTGTAGGCGGTGGGGGCAATGGAAGCGGTGGGGGGCAGTGGAGACGGTGGGGCCGGTGGAGGTGATGGGGGTGGAAGAGGTCGAGGAGGCGGTGGAGGCGGCGGAGGCGATGGGGCGAAGTTGCAAGGCGGAGGTGATGGCGCCAGTCACCGCGTATTATTTTATTTATTGGATTCCCTTATGCTAGGAAAATATGTTATAATTTACTGCGTAGAAAAGTTGCTACGATGACCAGCTTTACTCTGTCTGTCAAGACATACGTCAGGAATGTCCCTTGTTTTGCCCTTCCAATAAAAAAATGTGCATCACCCCCCCTATTTAATGTTACAATTCTGTAAAAAACTGCATTTATCTAAGTGGTAACGAAAGAGCAGGACCTATAGTCTTAGCTTGGCCACTAAAAAGTACGCATTATTATTATTATTATTATTATTATTATTATTATTATTATTATTCCATTACATCACGACTAAAGATGTTATGAGTCGAATGAATATAAAATCTACTCCAGGTTGCAACCAGCTACCTAAGGAGTAGATCCGGTGACTATCAGTGCCTCTACAATACTTTACGCAAAATGTGGGCTGTTCCAAATAAAGCAATTTCTTGCACTTCCCAGTCTTTTGAATTACCAGGGAGTTTAGACAAGTTCTTACTCAAAGTTTGCGGAACAAATTCCAGAGCTCCGATAACTATCGGGACGACCTGTGCTCTTACGCCCCACATTCGGCTGATCTCGATTACCAAACTCTTGTATTTAGACGTTTCTCTGCCTCCTTAGTAACGACGTTTGATCGCAAGGTACAGCAACATCGATAAGTAAACACGATTTTTCGCCAAATCCCGGATAACTATATCCGGTTTGTTTGCCGCTATCGTGCGATCAGTTTGAATTTGTTGGTCGTACAATATCGAACACAAACCAACAGACGTCACCGGTTTTGGTGAGTGTTCGTACCACTTGGGGCATGTGTTTGGAACTTCGAGGGCGGTACAGATCTGCCAGTGGAGGTAACTACACACCCTGTCATGTCTTTTCAGGTATTCGGTCTTTGCTAGGATTGGACAAGCTGAGACAATATGATCAATGATTTGTACTTGCTCCTGACAAATGCGGCATTTATCATCTTGGGAAATTTTGAGAACCGCTTTATCATAATGTCGTGTTCTCAACGCCTGATCTTAAGCAGCTACTAGAACTGCTTCCGATTCTGGCTTCATTCTTCCCCTTTTAAGCCACATAAATGATTGATCATTATTGATCTGCACCTTATCCATTCTTTTTAGGTATTGTCCGTGGAGTGGTTTGTCTCTCCACGATTCCTTTAACATTTTTTGTGTCTCACACTTCATGTTTAGCAGCATCAGAAGTTCATTATCTGTGTTATTCGACATGTCTTGCTTAGTTTTCTTCGCAATGCTTCTTGCTACACCAACAATGCCTCTGTTTCCCATTCTTCGGTCAGATTTCATGACCTGCCTCATTAGAGGGTCATCTTGATGGCTGACTACATACTTCCCCAACCTGACTATTGCGTTGTGCCAGGAGGCCTCAATTTGTCTGAGGCCTCTTCCTCCTTCCTTACGTGACACATAAAGTCTATGTATATCAGCTCGAGGGTGGGAAACATGATGCATTGTTAGCAGTTTTCTGGTTTTTCGATCCATGGTGCGAATTTCTTGTTCAGTCCAGTCCACTAGTCCAAAACTGTATTCGGCACAAGGTACCGCCAAACTACCTATTGCAGATATTTATATTATTATTATTATTATTATTATTATTATTATTATTATTATTATACTCTTTTTGAGATGAGAGCGATAATGACGTGAATTATGATGGATAAATGAAATGAATGTCAAGGGAAATGGGAAAAACTCAGAAAACCTGCCGAGAATTCGCATTGTCCACCACACGTTCTACTCGTATTGGCGGAAATCTAACCCAGAGCCTTGCGAAAAGAGTATGGATAGCCATTATGTAACGAGCTTCTCTCCTGTGTGTGGTGGTGGTGGCGGCGGAGTTGGAGGAGGCGAAGAAGGAGATGGTGGGAACGATTCCAAGGTGGTTGCGATGAGAGCGGTGTCGACGGTGACATCGCGATGAGCGCAGAGAGGGGTGGTGAGGTCAATGAGGGCGGTGAGGTTAATGAGGACAGCGAGGACAGGGTGGTGTGGGCAATGGGAACGGTGATGGAAATGAGATTGATGAGAGCAATGATAACTGTGAAGGTCACGGCAGTGAGGACGTTGAGGTAAATGACGTTGAGGGAGGTGAGGGCAGTGGGGAGGTGAGGGCAACGAGGGCGGTGTGAGAAGTGCCAATGAGGGCATTGACAGTAGTAAGAACGGTGAGGGCAGAGAGCGCAGTTCTGGATGCTTAACAACGGAAAAGGCGCCAGTGAGCAAATTCTACACGAGAAGCAATTAAAATAATTTCAGATCTTAATCTTCTAAGATCTGAAGACGAACTGCAAACGTTTCCCGTTGTTGCATCAACTTTGGATCATCAGGAAGGTTCTATTTATAATTGAGAACCTCTCTATTTTATAATCACACAACGGAACATACTAAACATAATATTTATTGTGCAAATCACATTTGTTTACCAATAATCCCAATTTCCAATAACAAGAGTTAAAATTGTCGGACGCGGAATTAAAAGTAAGTAAATGGTTGTTCTCTTTAGTTCAAACATCCTGCGATATCTATTTTACGCGAATACTTCTAGGCACAGAAGAAGGCAAAATCTATTTGTTGAACTGGAATTTCGAGATGTAATTGAATCTACATTTGCCACATTGTTACTCCACGCTCTTCAATGTCGCGGAAGTTGACTAATGCAATGGTCGATTCAGGTACTGATCAGTTTGCTAACCATTCCAGCAGCTTAGCAAAGACTAGACGCCACCTGCCTTTGAGCGATCTGCAAAGACACACTTTGCAAACATCAATAGCCCCTATCTGCCGTGACCCACCACACATCCCTCACGCCCCGATGCCTTTGTGCCTTTGTGTCAGGTCGCGACCGGCCAACTGTCAGCCGGCCAGTCAGCCTGCCACCTGCCACTGCAGCGCGCCTGCAGGACCTCAAACGCCGCGCCAGCCGGGCCAGAGCAGGGCCAGCGAATCTGCCCTTTGAGTGGCAAACAGTGGTGGCTTCCTCTCTTGTGCCGCACAGCGATGCTCATATGAAATTCCTCACGCGAGAGGAGGTCAGAGAGAGGGAGACAGATAGACATAGAGATAGGGGAGAGAGACAGAGAGAACGACTGAGGTAATGTAGATGATAACGATTGTGGAAATTGCTTTATATCAGATTGATAGAATGCATACATTGAAGCCAACAAAGGGAGCAGTCATGGTTCTACAGTAGAAATATTATAAAATTGCAATTCAGATAAAAATTGATTGCCGTGGGACTAACAGCCAATAGAAGTTTGATAATGGCGTTGGGTATTGAGATTATAGCAGTTACGTTGATGATGATGATGATGATGATGATGATGAATGTACCATTGGTGGTAGTAGAAGATAACCAATGTTCAACAGTTGAATATTTTCAACTTCAGTAACAGTTGAATATTTTCAACAAATTTTGTTCTTCGAATTGTGGAGGTGGATATTTCATCAGAGAGATAGTAGGGTGAGTAATAATGATAAATCGGTGACTCAAATGGAACCAGCAGTGATTGTTAAGATACATGGAAAATTGACATTTATATAAATAGTATTGGAAGTAATGGAACAATCCAATGACACTGCATTCAGAGTTATGATCTCAATTGTCGGTCACATCGTCTTCTAACATAGAATGAGGTGGAAAGGATACTGGTGTTTGTAACTACTTTTATGATTGCCAGGAATAGCCAACAATGGAAACGTTGCTTACCCTTAGAAGTACTGTTCAGTGGATGGAGTTCCTTGATAATCATACAAATTTCTATGTGGGAAAAAGAAGTGGGAGAGGGGGCGGTAGCAACAGTATTGCAAGGAATTCTCTCAGGCGACAGATGATGTTATGAATGTTACTGTTCTAATATTCATCATGGTAATGAGTAAAGATCGGATTTTCTTGCAGTAAAACTAAAACGTGCAGTAAAAACATTACAAGGTGCAAAAAGATGCCATAGAAATATCAAAACTTCGCAAAACAATGTTGTGTAACCTAAAAACTCGAGTTAATCCACTTATCAACTTATTTTATATTTGGATGTGATATTTAAGATGAATAAAATATTATTATTTTGGTGCTTTTATTATAATTACGTTTATACTTATTGTTTAAACAAACCATCCTTCATATTTTAAATATTATTCGCAAACAAAATTAATTTAGCATAAACATACCAAAAATAGTAGGAAATGGTGTGGCATTTACGATGCTATCATTGAAATCAATATTTGATGTAGGCTCCTCATCGTAATTGTTTATTTTGGCATAAAGCTTTTTCGGCCGCATTGCGGCCATCTTCAGTGCTACAAAATAATGATAATAATAATACTAATACTAATAATAATAATAATAATATATCTAAATTACAAAAAATTTAAAACTTTTAAAGAATTAAAAACTTTCAAGAATTGGATTTTAAAGAGATGTAAAATGTGAAATGGACATATAGATTTTTTTTTAAATGACAAATGAAAATTAAATAAAATAAATGGAATCTATTACAAATAATATTATGAAGCAAACTGGAGTGAAATAAAAGTATAATATAAAATGTATAGATGGAAACATAATTTTGAATAACAAATGTACATTTTGAAAAGAGGTGAAAATAGAAAATGAATAAATATGTAACTAAATAAATAAATGAATTAATAAATTTAGGTGAGCAAACTGACATACCTCTTAGAGGCGGCTGTGGGCCTCAGTCCAGACAGACAGCGAAGGGCGAAGGCACATTCACATTCACATCTCTTTAAAATCCAATTCTTGAAAGTTTTTAATTCTTTAAAAGTTTTAAATTTTTTGTAATTTAGATATATTATTATTATTAGTAGTATTAGTATTATTATTATCATTATTTTGTAGCACTGAAGATGGCCGCAATGCGGCCGAAAAAGCTTTATGCCAAAATAAACAATTACGATGAGGAGCCTACATCAAATATTGATTTCACATACCAAAAAGTAAATACAAAAATTGAAAAATACTATTATACCTTCAGAAATAAAAAATAATGAAGTTAAAGAAGAAATTTCTCAATTATTTTCATTATAATTTACATTGATGTATATTTCAAAATTATTTTCTGATAAATTATTATATCGTCTATCAACTAATATTTTCAGAAAGGGAAAATTTCGTTCTATGTTTACACTTGTCTGTGTCTCACTGAAGTAGGTGTGCACGCAAACAGTCAAATCTGCGTTCATTCTCTTTTGATTTCACATGGGAAAATCAATTTCGAAAAGTTCGATAAATTTGAAACGCAATGCGCTTGCTGTCCGGACGTAAGTTTCGCGCCCGGACATAAAGGTAAATGCCCATTCAGTCTCGTATTGGTAAGTTTAGCGAAGACTGGCACAATGGATATATGATCCGATTGGGAATGTGGAGCCCGAACACCGCTTTGGCAGCGCAGCAGCCGCAACCAAGGGCTACGGACCTAGTTCATAGGGCAACTAAACGCGGAATTGATACATATTAAACGGCATTCGGTTTTCACAGATATACACGTAAGCTTCCGCTGCTCGAGTCTATGAGTTCTTGGCTGTCTGGAAGACGCCGCGTCGTTGGCCGAGGCCAACATGTCATGTCGCGGGCTTCCCCAGGGCTGTGACAATGAGGTTTTTTTTTCGGCGTAGCAGTAGTTCAATGTGAATTTGATCGTTGGATCGATTTTGAGTGCGCACGCATATTGCTACTGCTAAGTGTAAATAGTTAGTGTACGCGACGGACCTTATTCATTTGCCGGTTTGGCGATTTGTTAAGTCACTGTTGTGACTATAATATTAAGGTATTCGGGATTTAGAGTTCAACAACAACAACAAGAAAAACAATTCACTTTAGAGAAAAATAGACCTTGGTGTTAAGTGTTGGTGGAATGACTGACATTCTAGGACGGTTCATTATTGAAGCTAATCGGCAAAGGAAGCACACGGTCAGACTAAACGAACAGAACATAAATTGAAAGGAGTCGCTATTGAAGAGAATTCGTTGTAGAGGGGAATCGACATTGGAAGCATACCATGAGAGGAAACGTGTTCTCGTAGAAAACGGACGTCTCTGAGAATCCATCGCAGTGGAAAAGTGTTTATGGTAGAGAGTTTTCTGTGGAGGCAGAGCGACAATACAGGCACGTTGTGACTAAATCCTGCAGGAAAAATAGAACGAAGCGTTGGATCGCGCTGCAAAGATTGGCAATTGAGGAGGTGCCGTCGTTGAGGCAAAACGACAATGGAGACGCGACGCGAGAGGGAGGTAACGCGTAACCAAGGAGGAACAACCAGCCACTGTGGAGACGTCGCGATGCAAGCGACAGTAGGTAGTCATTGTTGAGGCGTGGCGAAAGTGGCGGCGCGTAGCGACGGTGGAACGTGGTCCGCAGTCGAGGCGAAAGAAGACGCCACGCCCTCTGGGCCGCACCCTCTTCCAGCGACCAATATTGAAATGCAGCTGCGGCGGCGAAGGAAAGACACGGAGGAGGAGAAGGAGGAAGTGGATGGAGAGAAGGAGGTAGAGATGGAACTGCGTCTCTCTGCCACTAATCCGAAGCGCGTAACCGACGCCATTCCCATGCGGCAGCACGCGTCACCCCCCTTCACCCCTCCCTCCCCCTTCACCCTTGTATCCCATCTCCACCCCTTCATCCCCGTTCGCCTCGCCCCCCCCGTCCCGCCCCGCCCCCTCCCCGCTCCTCGCTCGCCGGCTCCCGCCCTTATCTGTTAATTCAAAGTTTATCCCCTTCCCGGGCGGTGCGGACCTTTTACCGTTTTTCTTCCGCCGTTGTGCTGCGACCTCTCCGGCTGCCCGGCTCTTCTCGGGCCGTGTGGCGCGCGCTGCCGGGCGATGCTCGTCTGTCACAGCTACGCGCTACGCCTGCCGCCATTCCTAGTGTTTTCTTTGTTGAGTGGAGTTGCTTTCGCTTTCATTCTGTCGAGTCTGGTGCGTCATTACAGATTGTGTGTTTGATGTTTTGAATTGCTGCTGTTAATCTATACCAGATTTATTATTTTTATGATTGAAGCCATGCATTCTATAATTTACATGATTTTTTCATTCATCCGACCTGCTCCAATACTCATTTTCAACACTTTGCTTATCTGCATCATTCTATTAGTTCTCTTTTTTCTTTCTTAACATTCGTAGTTCTTTTTTATTTTATCGTAATGACTCTGTTAGGGGTTTTATTGTTTAGAATAGATTCTTACGCTTGCTTTTTATGTTCACCAGAGAAGTTTATTTCTCGAAGATCTTCATTCGTGGAACGTTTTTCTTTATAACATTTTCTTGAGCCAATTGTCTATTTACGTAGAAATGTTTGCAACTTTTCTTGTCTTTTTTTTAAATAAAACTCGTGATTTATTCAAACTCTGTCCATTGGTTTTGAGATAAAGTTAAATATGGTTTTTAACTATATACTACACTTATTATTTTCAATATCTTATATACTTTTGTATTTTTGTATCCTATTCATTTCTTAATCCGGATTTCATTGTATTTCAAATTTTATATATATATATATATATATATATATATATATATATATATATATATCAGAAAAGAAAAGTTTTTAAAGCTCATGAAAATACAAGGTTTATTTGATTGACACAAATGAGTAAGACGAATGAAAGGTCCATGAGACACAGCCCGAAAGAAACTAAATAATAAAATATTTGTACAAGAAATATTGTAGGAATGTCCCCTGTATGTAAAATCATAAAAGTGTAAATACCAAGTATCCTTTAAAAAAGCTGAAATTAAATTTTAAGTTATTAAAGTCTTGAAGTTTCTAATGATATTTCTCTTGTGAATGAAATATAATGAACTGTATTATTTATTGTTAATGCGTAAATCTTTTATGCATTTTCAGCTAGTGACACAATTGTTCATGCAACAAAAAATTGGTTTAATAAACGGAAGGAAAACGTGGAGAAGCGTAGAGAAGGAAAATGAAAGAAAAAAGAAGGAAGAGAATAGGAAAAAGGAAGAATAGAATTGCCTGTCGAGTACCGGACAGTCGTGCGCGATTTAGCGTCGCGAGATCCGCGATGTAACATATTGATCTGCAGCGAGACTGCGAGTGCTTTAACGAGGGCTGCAGGACAAATGAATCGAGCTAACGGAGTGGATGAAGCAAGCAGAAATACGAGGGACGTTTAAATGTAATGATTCCATATTTCTCGAAAAAAGAGTAGAAGAAAAAGAAGATTGCGCCCTGCACGCCGAGACTATCCGCAATATTCTTTTTTCTGCGGGAGACGACAACCCATTTTAGCGATACCTTTAATACGACTGAACTGGAGATTATGGCGGCTCTACTATTACTTATTTGGCGAGAGAAAAGAGGAAAATAAAAGACGAATCGTGGTGTCCGAGGGAGCGAAATCTGATCTGCAATTGTATTCGGAGGGAACGAGTCAGCGGTTTGATTCCGTTGAAATTCAGTTCGTTTTTTTCCAGCCACACTTGTTTGATCCCAGTTTTCCTTCCATTAAGTTATCAATATCAAATTTTCCTCAAATGGAGCTATTTTATCCTTCATTCACAATCATTTTTTTCAAAGCGGTGGCTAGACTATTAGTGCTATGCGTGATTCAGAACTTTTTAGATTTAGAAGCCTTTGGAAGCAGATATTTTTGTTCGTATTCAAACTCCATTTTTCACAATCATACTTTAATTCACGTCATTCTACAAGTTTTTTACATAAAAAATTATCTATTAGTAAGTATATTTACATGATTATGTCTTCAACTCTCTGACTTTTTAAATTATCACAAATGCAGTTCAAAGAAAACAGCAGTTTGAAAGTCACAAATTGAGGAATTTCAAAATATCGCGTGCACTCTCTCAGTAGAGAAAATTTCGTTTTCCTCAAACTTCAAACACGTCATTTTTTAGAACTATATATTGGAAAATAATGTGTTCAAAATGAAACGTAATCTACTTCTCACAGTATTTACGTAGGAAGATTCAAACACTATTATTACATTAGGGATTTCAAAACGTAAATTCGAATACCCGAGAATAGGACTTGGTATAATTTGACACATAGCGCTGTTAAATAAAGTAGTAAGTTCAAATATATTTGCTCAATCAACTTAATATATCAGTATAAATACGATAATAAGTTCCTGAAAGAAAAATTAGATTTAATAACAATACTATTAAACTAGTTTATTTTATGCAATCATGCTAGAAATGACAATCTAGAATCACTCACTACGAAAACCAAAATTTCCTTTTTACATTAACTTGACGAAAAACGATATGCTTTCAATGATTTCATTTTACATCATTAACTTTTCTTTTATGTATGATTCAGCTTTGTTGCATTGTTTTGTTTTAATTCTACACATGACTTGTAGTTCAAGGGTAGTGAAATTTCTTTACTCCTTACGCCCTATAGTCCCGTCTTCATTGGAGCATATCAACGCCTTTTTGACGTGTCTTCCCCTCGAAAACCTTTTCCCATATTAATCTGTACCAAATTGCTTTCATTATGATCATTCGTATGTCATTAAGATATTCATATAAAGCAACAGTCATGTTTAACACTTTGCATTGTCTTCCTTAATAAAATTTGTAATTTCTTTCAAACCCCCTTACGACCACCAATTTCTTTTTTTGCCTACCACGTACTTGCAAAGAGAAAGTATTGCAATGATGTAGTGAAAAATGGCAATTTTCAGAAAAACTCGTATTGTGGATATTTGATACCGAAAAATTGATTGCGGAAAAACTCCCTTCCGTCTGTCCTTCTGTGTGTTCACATGTGATCAACCACAGCGCCTAAATTTTTCAGACCATTTTCTTCTTACCTGGTATTTTCAACCAATGTGGTGGAAATCAAAGCCCTGCGAATTTCAAATCGGTATTTTCATTTTTGAGAGTACTTTACCTAGACCTACATTTTCAAACTTTTCTCCATAATAGCTTTAAATTTTTTGGAATACATTTTTGTCTAATATAGACTAAACGACACTTAAAAATTGCGAAAATCTTATTTTCTTTGAATCTTGAATTTTCAAAAATTCTAAAAGTTTAAACTTTTCATGACATCTTCCTAAAACTACAATGATGAAAAATCGAAATTTTCGTACTTAATGAAATCTTTTATTCAAAGATTATATCATGAAATAAAATCCTGGACAATGTTTCCAAAATTTGAAAAGTTTTCTCGAAATGTATCGTGAAATATAGCCAATTTTAAACAATTAATTTTGTTAAAAACTGTTACAAATTTTGTATGTACTTTTGTTAAACACAAAGTAAAGTATGCTCATAAAAAGTACGTACATCCTAATTTTGGTGAAGTTCCTACTTTTTTAATTGCAAAAACATGGATGTTGCAATGTTAATATTGATGATAGGCATTTTCCCTTTAAAACTCCGTTTTAAAAAATTAGATCTTTAAATATAGATAATCTTGATAGTTTCGATAATCGTGTATTCGATTTCGATCTAGCAATTTACATGTAATTTTCACTTGAACACATAATTTATATTTTCTCTCAGAAAATAGCTCTAAATTCTTTATTTAGTTTTTCCTTCGTATAGAGAAAAGGACGCTTAAAAATAGTCCTCTGCTCTTTAATTAACTCTATGAATTCTTTAATTACGAAGTTACAAATAAAGTTAGAAAGTATGTGAAGTAGTATCAATAGTTTTGATAGTTTTTAATTCCTTCTAGACTACGTTTCAATAAGGATGAGTCCCTCAATATCTCACGTTAACCCCATTTACATGAGAATTACAAGGAGCGTCATTTCGATCTGCGCCCTTGTTTAAGTGCGTGTAGCTTTTTTAAAATTTTTCGAAAGAAATTTGTAATTTCACTTTTCATCACTTTCGTTTATTTATTGTGCATTAAAAATTAATACGACTGAAACATATTATACTAGTGAATTCTCATAGAATTCCCGAGAAGGGCGACTTCGACCTCTTCAATCCCGACCCCGATCTGTAGCTTTTGTATTAGAAAATAGTAATTTTTAAACAATAATTTATTGAATTTTTTCCTACTACTTCAAAGGATTTTTTCAAAATCACTTTTTATGAGTAATTGTTAAAAACTCGGAATGGAAATGAATCTGAAGGTACTAGAGATACTGACACCCCAGCAGGTCTAGTATTTAAAGCATCACTAAGGGCAACAAAGATGTTCTCTCGAACTGTCTATTAAAGTCAATTGTTATTTTACAAGAATTTACGATTACTTTTCAAGGTCCATCTTCTCATTTACTTCAGATAAACTTTTCTTTTCTTCTAAGGTCATTATTGTTATCATTGAGAACTCCTGTTCCGTTGTGAACCCTTCATAACGCACATATCAACACGTTTCTTTAATTCATACGAGATTCTGGTTGGCATTCCTTCTTACAATTATCAATATCTTTCCATATTTTCTAACACATTCGGTGTCTGTCATCTTATGTATCCTCTTTCAACAAGTTCAATCTGTGCCCTTGCTCTGTGACTATCCCTTTCTATTCAAGTCAATTGTAATTTCACAAGAATTTCCATTAGGTTTCTTAGTCAATACAATATTTCTTTTCACATCTTCTCCTCCCCTTCAGATAATTTAACGTCTTTCTTCTCTTGTAAAGTCGTCATTATTGTTGTCACTGACAATTCCTGTTGCGTTGTGAACCCTTCACAAAGCACATGCCAAAACGTCCCTTGAATTCAGAAGACTCCCTTTTGCATTCTTTCATGGATTTCTCATTATCCTTTCCTATTTTCTTTCAATTCAGTTTTTGTCACCTAGCATATGCACCTTCAAGAACTACGATACTTTTCCATTCCCTTCTTCCGTAATCATTGCCTGTTGTGTTGTGAACTCTTCACAAAGCACATGACAAACTAGAATCTCCTATGAATTGAATGGACGTCGTTCCCGTCATGATGACTTAAGAAGAGAAGAAAGACATTAATCACAAAGAAATACATTATTTGAAGTAGTTGAGATGATGCAAAAAGAAATGAATACATTAGTGACTAAGGAAATTAAATGTAAATTCTTGTGAAATAACAATTGACTTGAATAGAAAGGAGTCGTCACGGGGGAAGGGAACGGATACAACTTGTTGAAGGTGCATATGCCAGGCTACCAACCCTTTAAATCAGTGATGTCTAGGTCTGCCACTGGTGGCAGTCGCACGCGTTGTGGCATCGTGACATGCCACGAGATTTTCTGCACAACTAGCGTCAGGGAAGGGAACTACAGTGTTCCCTCAACATTCGCAAGAGTTGGGTTCCCGAAAAGCATTGCGAATGTCAAATCCGCGAATGTTGAGTCTATATTTAAATGAAAAAATTTTGGTTAGTTACCTGGATATCGAAAAAACTGTTTAAAAATTTTAAAAAATGACAAACAATTGCAGTAGAGCTAAATAGCACTACCAACAGAATTCCTAATGAAGATCCCAAAGAGGACAATATTTGAAACGGATTTCAAATTTCAAAGTGACTCGACATACGATTTGGTTATTTTTTTGTTTCATTACCCTCCTCATTCTAATATCCAAATGTGGAAGAGTTGCTGCTTCTATTTATCTCTAATCAAAATCTTAACAAGCTTCATCTCCAACAGAGAATTTATAGTTCGAATCAACAATGCAACATCTAGCTCATTTCAAATCAACGCAGGCGTTCCGCAAGGATCAGCTCTTTCCCCTACGTTATTTAACATATACTGCTACGACATCCCATCGGAAGGAGACGCAAAGATAGCACAATATGCTGATGATATAGCAATATATGCTACAAACTATGACATACTAGTGGCTAAAGATCACCTACAAGAAAGCATCAATAACTATGTCGAATGGACGCAAAATTGGAGAATTAGAATTAATCCAAGTAAGAGCAACTGCAAAATCTTCACTCTCCGCCGGCCCAAAAATCCGCCTGAAGTCGCAATCCAAGGTACTATAATCCCTTGGTCAACATCCCCGATAAAATACCTCGGAGTTCTCTTAGATAAAAGACTCACATGGAAACCCCAAGTAAATGCTGTCATAGACAAAACTAAATGTAAAATATTTAATTTATCATCGATTATAAATCGCCGCACTCCTCTTAGACTAGAATGCAGTCTATTAGTATTTAAACAAGTCATATTGCCTACAATGACATACGCATGCCCAATATGGGGAGGCGCAGCATCAAGCACTATCGATAGACTTAGTAGACTACAAAATAAGTATCTAAGAACAACCCTCAACGCGCCATGGTTCATTCCCAACCATCAAATCAGACGGGAACTAGACATTCCTGATTTCAAGGAGACTGTAAATAAGCTTGCCAGCAATTTCTTCAATAACCTCCCAAATGCTCCATGCTCAGCCATATTCAACCTAGGAAGGAATTACAACAGCCCTCGAATCCTATCTAGATTCCCTAAAGATAAATTCAAACCTCCGTAAACCGACAGCTTCCATATTCCCATCCTCCATTACATCATCCTTTAAAATAAGATCTGTAATCAAAACCCCATTATTATAGTAAGGAAACCAACCGTGACTTAAGGATGACCATATCCTAACAAGCTATTTATATTTCTGTATCTTAAAACCCTCGAAAGACAATATTGTCGGACGAGAAGTAATAAATTAAAAAAAAAAATCTATTTATCTCTTAAATTTCGAAGTAATTTCCATGTTCGGATCATAACCCTTTCCACCAGAGCTTGTTGAAGTTATAGAACACCATTAACAGTTCTGACATTGAAGTTGCTCCAGGAGTAGTTTCGCTTCCGTTAGTTCATTATTACGTTCAAGGAGGTTTTTTCGCTGATTATTTCCCGAAGCTATACTCATCAGTCAAATCATTACAGATCGTGAATGGCTTTTCCGTTTGTGTGGCCAAAACCCTTTCCTCCAACTTGACGCAACTGAATTGAAATATTTTACTATTTTGTTTCGTTATCAATGTGAATTGACATTCGAAATTTGACATTTTTGCAGAACGTGATACTTTGAGCTCCGGTGTCTGTCAAGTTTGGTTCCCAGATGACGCTGATAAAGGAAATGAAATGTGTTCGCTTTAAAATATGTACGATTGAAAGACGCACTCGCGAATGTTGAAGTCGCGAATGTTAAAACCGGTAGAATTTATCTTATCGCGAATGTTCGGAACCCGCGAATAGCGAATTCGCGGGTGTGGAGAAATTACTGTCCTCGTAACCCCGCCGCTTTACAATAGTGATGTCGTTGTCTCTGGTGGCGGGGTAATGAACTGCGTGGAGGGGCGATTTAGTTGTGGCACTCTTGCCACGGACTCCGGCTCCACGGACGCTCGTGGCATCAACCTTGACAACACTGCTTTAAATCATACGAGATTCTCGTTTGCATTCCTTCTCATATTTCCCACCATCCATCCATATTTTCTATCACGTTCGGCGTTTGGCACCTGGCGTATGCACCTTCAACAAGTCCCCTCCCCCCGTGACGGCGCTTTGGCCCCCCGCCCGCCCAGCGGGGGGGCCACGCCCCTTCCCCCGGCGGCGCGGCGGGCGCGACGCGGAATCGCGGCGCCTCTCCTTCCGTATTTGTCTACAAGTTTATCGCTCGATTTCCCCAGGGGCGCTCCGCGGGAGGGCGCGGTCTTATCTCGCCCGCCGCAGCCGCGCCCTCGCCCGCCCCCACCCTCACCCCCCCCGACCGCCCCTCTCCGGGTCGCGGCCCGGGAAATCCAATATGGCACCGAGCGACCGCCGCGCCGCGGCGTGCTCTCTCCGCGAGCGGGGGTGCTGGCAGGGGAGGGGAGACGGACTGGGAGGGGGTGGTTGTGACGCGATTCTCCGTGGAGGAGGATGTCTCAAGCCGAGGAAGATGCGGTTGCAATGTGGTCAAGCGAAGGGGTAGTTACTGTGGAGGGGCGAGTTCAAACAGGAGGAGGGCGTGCTACCGGGTGGGAATAATCTGCGGAAACGGTACTCGTATCACTGGAATTGTGGTTATGGATTGCAAAAACGAAGAAACGATGCTCGTATTAGTCGCCGATTTGGGAGGTGTGGGAAAAGAATTGCTGTGAAATAGCCTGAATACGGATGGTATAATGAAGTAGGCATAGGAACTCAGCTGGAAGGGGACTACGAGATAGAAGAGGCGTGGGGAGGGGGGAAGTTGCATAGGAATTTCAGGCCAAAGGTCGCGAAGGGCTTGTTGTATTAAGGGAGACGACCCTGGGGAGCGGAAACGTTAAAGGGAGTGCACCCGCTGCTCAGGGGTGGTTTGAATAGAGGCGGTGACGGCAGAAATACAGGTCAGACAGATCAGACGAGGACAAGGCAGATCAGCCGAAATGCAATAGCAACGTAATCTTACAAAAGAAACTGGAAAGGACGAAGAGATTAGGCGCGGGCGAGAGGGATACAAGGATGGAGCTATGAGTGAACGAGGCGTGGACTAGGCGTAGTCGACGCGGGGACGAAGCGTGGTCGAGGCCGCACAAAGAGAGAATGGGACAGGTCGAGACGAGAAATAGGCAGGGGTGAGGCGCGGACAAAGCGGAGAGGAGGCGGGACCGTCGAGAGAAGAAATGAGAAACGAGGTGAGATCGAAACTGAGACAAGGTGATTAGATGTGGGACCAGTGTTGAAGTTGAGTTAGAACAATGCAGCGCAAGACGGGACAGGGTAGCACGAAATAAAACGTGCTAGGACGAGACCGCCCGATGTGAGAACGGAGCGCGACGGAGGGGAAATATGCAGGGTGGAGACGGAGACAAAGCGAAGACGAGGCGGGATCGTGGAGGGAAGAAGTGAGAAACGACGCGGAGGCGGAGCTGAGTCAACTTGGCTAGACGTGGGACCAATGTTGAAGTTGAGGTAGGACGATGCGACGCAGTATGGAACAGGGTAGCACGAGATGAAACGTGGCAGGACGGAGGCAGCGCGAGGTACGAGTACGTCGTAACTGCAGCGTGTTTACTCCCCGTGGGAGCGGCTCCTCTAGCTACGGAATTGCCCCACGCATCGGATAGCAGCGAACCACAGCTCGGGGCACAGAGAGCAGCGTCGGTGTAAGAGAAACAGGACACGCCGGGCTCTATAACGGATGCAGGATCACTTCTAAATGCAATACGCTAGGGAAAGATGACCTCCTACGATAGATCGTCGACGAGAATGCACGAGAGCGGACATGTTTAGAGGGCTACATAACTGATTTTTCCATTGTTATCAAAGAAAATCTGATATTTGAAGTGATATTCAATCTTACTTTCAACTAGATCAGGTAGCCTCAAGGCTCTTTTTAATTAAAGGTAAAAGTGTAAAGTCATTGCCAACAAATGTCTGTAAACAAAGCGAGAGCTACAATGAAATATTGTAAACGTATTTTGTAAACGACTGTAAGATGATTTTCATTTCAATTGTATAAATTGACTTAAGGACGAAGTGAAGCCCGCACGCCGGAACCAAAACACGTGCAAACTGGTTTTGTAAAAAGTTTAACTTTTGCAATATCTTTCAAAAGGGAAAATAAATGTACGCTGTTTATTTTAATTCTGAGTATTTTTGTAGTTAGATCTAGATAACTTATATTTCACTGAGAGGCCCACTTTACCTTATCGTCGTGAATCGCACGACTCATGCAAATAAAAATGTTCTCAAGTGTCTCACTCTGGTCTCCGTCGTTACTCTTCGTCACTACTTCGGCGTGATAGAGAGAGTGGTAAACAAGTACTTAGAGGTCATGTTAAGAGAGGTAACACAACAGTATTATTTATGAAGACATTTGCAAGTTCGAGAATGAACAAGAACATAACGTGTATTGATAGTATTATATCATTAGTCACATAATGAAAATATAATCGAAATATTTTCTTACAGCTCCCCTTAAACATGCGCACGCACTTAAACACTCACACTTACATGCACTTCACTAACACACATGTTGGGAGACTTGTCCCGGCTGGGAAGTTTCCTTTATATTTCATCAAGAGAAAATACAATGCTGCGATTTTTTGACAGAAAGTTTTTGGGGGGTTCCAGATATTATAAACGTGAACACAAGGGCTCCGTTGTGTGGCAAATTCATTTTTGTCGAATGCGTAATTTAGTCTGAATCACCGTTTTTTAGGGTCCTTAATACGAAAAAGGTGTTCCCCGCAAATTGTCCATCGGAATGCAACATTCCAACTACACAAATACTGTAGCTCTATTAAAGCCGAAAAGTACGCCCTCATATCTGCACTAGAAACAATTCACCAGTCCTCACATGAAAACAGTGTTATCCACATGAAGTCTGCTGCTGTTGATCACCAAATCTGCAAGACGAATCAGAAGTCGGAAATGGTTATTAATATCCAGGAACTGTGCTATCTTCTAAATAGACAAGGAAAAATGCTGTTAATTTTTTGGTCTCCTCCCCAGCAAGCTGATCCAATTATGACGAACAGAATCGTCATACCGACTTTTCTCGTGGATATCAAATTAGGAAAAAATGTCCACAATATTGTCCACTCCATCAAAGATACTTGGAGTTACATAATGAGGATCATAAAAAGGCAATGGAAAACGATTTGGAAAAAGTGCAAAATAAGCAGCATACATAAAATGATTCATGATTTCCATAAACTAAGAACCAACAAAAAAACTCAGTCGCAAAGATCAAGTGACACTCTCTCAAATCAGATCTGAACATACCAAGCTAACTCACTCACATCTGTTAAATTCCACAGCTCCCTTAAAATGTGAATCATGCAACGAACAACTGTCAATTGTCCATATCCTTCAGACATGTACAAACATATCAGTGAACGCCAATCAATCCTACAGGCTGATAATCTTGAAAATATTTTATACTCCAGTGACTTTCAAGGAAAAAATAATAACATTGTGTAAATTATTAAAAGTGTACGACGATTTATAAGTATGTCATTTGTAAATTACTGTTTCACTCTTGCTTAAATTGTATTTTCACAATGTTATCCAATCCTCTATTAAATATAGTATAACATTATTTGCAGTCGCTAATAACCTTGTCGATGATGCGACTTTAAATAAAACAAATTAAAAATAAAAAAATTAAAAAATTAAAAAGATACAACATTAAAGCCGAAAATGTGCACAGGGTTTTCACCAAAATGTACGTTCGAATTCTACTATCGATCTCACTGATCTAGCGGCCTGTCGAATTCGAAAAAAATTATTTCAGTTTTCTCAAAAAATGGATCCAACCTTTTTTTTAATCAATTTAAATTTCTTAAGAAAAATATTCCTATTGAATAAGAGTAGTGGTGGAATAAATTTAAAAATTGCAATTCTTCATTTTCGAATAAAGCAATGCTCGGTTTTAAAAATGCACAGGATCTATTTTCATTATAAACTCGAAATTTTCAAAAATTGCAAACTTTTAATTTTTTCGACCCCCTACATTATTCAAAATAAAGATTTTTTCCCATGAAATCTGTTCATCAAAATCAGATCTTACAGACGTTATAGAATGAAAAGTGAAATGGAAGTCGGATAAAATGAAAGATAATGTAAAGTACAGTCGTCAACGAATAAACATTGAAAATATAAAATTGAGAAAACGAGAAGTGTAATCAATCGAAGAAAAGTGAAGCGATTTTTGTAAATATGTTTTTTGTTTTGCGGTGTGAGTTTTTTTTCATTTGTATTTTTCTGTACTAGCAAGTGCATTAGGTGTTACATAATGTGTGAATTATATTATATTGCTAATAATTGTTTTCCAGTAATTTACTACGGTGTTACGTGCATGTGTATCTGGAGATGTGTGAATGGGTGTAATATATACAAGTATTTGCAACTATGTTTTGTAATGAAATATATCTTCAAAATTGCATGTGAGCTGCGTGATGTACTATATACTACTAGTGTAAGTGTATATAAATATATCCATACTGCGACAACCTCGTCCCTGTTGGGCGCGGATTGCGACAACCTCGTCTCCTGTTGGGCGCGGGAGACTTGACTGCCGGTTAGCTCAGTGGGTAGAAGGGCGTGCCTAAATTGGTGATGATGGTGGATGTCGGTGGCCGGTACGAAATGAGAGACTTGTAATCAGGTTAACAAAACAAGTGGCATTTATTCAGCAAAGAAAAGAAAAAAATATCATGATAATACCACTCATGTCGGCGGGCATGCTCTCCTTTTCCCCAATTCCAAAATTACATGCACACAAAAATTGAAAAGTGATACTAGTACAATAAATTTGACAAACTTCTACGCTGATTCCTTCTTGATGGCCAAGCGCGGCCGGGAATTTCCGCCTGGTCAAAAGGCAATGCAAATTGTTCTCTCAACTGTTCATCACTTTTGACCACGGACGCGCCTGAAGGGCGTAGTACCGCCTTAGCGGAGCGACTTACAAAACCAACCAGCGGGTTGAACGACCTCTCCTGCCAGCTGGCGGGGAGGGCGCCGGGTTTGGCGCGCACACTGAGGGCGCCGCTCGGAGGGGAAGAGCGGGCGGCGGGCAGGTCGAAGCAGGTAGCGTGTGCCGGGCCCTTGAGTGCCGACCAAATACACAGCGCCGTTCACTCACAGCTACTAATCACCAGATAATGTCCGCCTGGCACAATGGTCTCAACACCTTCAGTCCACTGTTCTGCACTTTGAAGATCGCGGCAAGTTCGTAAGTGATCTAATTACTTCACTATAATACGCTCAGGTACGAGTAAGCTTCAGTCACTTTCCCTCCGCGATTTTGATTATAAATGAGGCGTCTCAAAATTTACGATCTACGGCTATTTGGAGGCCGCGCACATATTCCCCCTAATGAATTTAAGTTTTCTCTCAAGTTGAACACTGAGAATAACTTATCTCTCCGGCGCCGGACGCCGCAGTGACCACGACCGGCCTCTCTGACTGCCTCCTACGTTCTCTCTCGACGCTGTCTTCGCGATGTCCTTCGAGCCTCCCTTCCCCCACCAAATTCATCCAAAATGCTCTAGAACTTTCGAGAATTCTGTTTAAGTCCGGTGACTATTGGCGAAAGGTTAGTGAGTCGCAAAATAATTTCGTCCAATCATCGGAAGTTTTCGAGCCGAGAATTGAGAGAGAAACTTACACTCGTTCCGTCTCACTTCAATTGTATGTCAAACAGGGGTAGTAATTAATGGCCCGGGGAAGAAACTGAGAATATCAAGGGAGGAGGTGGGCGAGTGGTGCCGCGGAAAAGTACCGGGGGGCAGGCGCGGGCGCACGTGCAGCTCCCTGGCGTCTCTCGAACATCTGTGCGTGTCTAAAGGGGGGTGGTCAGCGGGGGCTCGGACAGAATCCTGACGCCGCCACCGATTTCTCTGTCGTCCTTCGTGGAGAAATTCTCGTGTTTGCAGCCGTAATTAATTCGGTGCCTCTACAATACCATCATGTCATTTCCATCACAAAGTTGGGGGGCATGGAATGACTATTGTAAATGTATTGCAATTCGTATGTGTAACTTTAAATACTATGTATTTTTTTCTATTCAGTCGCCAGAAACATCGGCCCACGGTAGAAAAATTCCCTATCCAATTGCCACTCTCCACACATTTTCACCTGCCCCATTGCATCTCCTGCTCCGTTGCCTGACGAAGTCGCTCGTCTTGAAGCTAATCGCGCCGGTCGCCGCCGAGAGGAGGCGCTCGCCCGCGCAGCGGAGGACGGCCGCCCTAAAGCACTCGGCGAGAATGGAACCAGCGGCCGGCGAGATGGGTTACATCCCTCGAGGCCCCGCGGGACCCCCCTCCCACACGGCTCCCTCTCCGCCCTCCGCCTCCATCGTCAGCTGCTCTCGCCTTTGCTGCGACACGCCTTTGCCTCCTGCATTGCTGTTGCCCACATCCGTGGAGCACGCGCCTCTTTTCACTTCGGCTGCAATTCTTTCTTGTGTTCCTGGCGTCCTTCACTGTTTTTCGGATCCTATGACTTTGCTGTCTTGTTTTTTTATCTTTCTCTCCACCGAATCCTCTCTCTCTGTCTCTGTCTCTCTCTCTCTTTCTCCCTCTCGCTTTCCCAGAGAGAGAGAGAGAGAGAGAGGGAGGGGAAGCCTATCAGTTAAATATTTTTATTATAATTAAAATAAGTGATATGTAAAAAAAGACTGTGACTGTGTAATATAAGAATTCGCACTTCACTCTACGGAATGCAAGAACTATTTGGAGCAGCAAAAGACAGAATCATTGTAGAAACGATTGTCAACGTATAAGAATCCAAAAATTACTTAAAGAATAAAGAAATATAAATAGAATGTTTTGTCATCACTGAGCTTGGTTTAACCGCGGTTTACCCGCTATGGCAGAAGCTCCCTACAATCAGTATTTGATATCCGCCTTTTTACCACTCGGGAGCACCGACCCCAGGTTCCTCAACCTTCAAGCCAGGGAAGTTTTTCCTCAGTTTTCGGTCCGCACCGACTTTATTCGATAAGATACGATACACAAGGCAACCTTTCACAAGGCATGGCCAGAATTCAAAACCTGCGATCTTTCGAATAGATGCGTCCATTATAGTGAGCTCGGCTACCCAAGTCGGATTATTAAGCCTACAATGCATGAAATCGGAAAACTACTTGAATGTATTTGCAAACGCTCTCGAAAAATGCGTATACAAGTTATTTTATTCTTAATAACTTCATTTCTTAATTCTTTTATTTCAAGTCAACTCTTAATGTTAAAGAAATTATTATATATTTACATAAATACTAACACGGGAATGTAAATGAATGTGTATGCAAGAATTCACATAAAAATTGTTTTTAATCTTAACCTTAATTTTTAATAAACTTAATGTTTTAATAATTTCAATAGACGTCAACTCTTAATATTAAACAAATAATAATTTATTTAAATAAGTAATAATAGTACGTTAAAATCCCTGTGCACATTCATTCAAGCAAAAAATCAAATTTCAGGACCTACCTATATAAATTCTGAGATTTTCTCCTTTGCGGATGACAAAATGAAAGTAGAAAGATAAAAAAAGGATTACACGGACGGCAAGCTGTCAGAAATGCAGCTGTGCAGAGTAACAAGAGAACTAAAAACATTACGCCCTGGAAGGCCCCGCTTATGCATTCCAGAGTTTTATCGTTAGCGTTATTTGTAGATATTAATATGGTTTTCAGACTTCAGTCAACATAGCAACGGATGCTGTATACCTAATATTACTCAGACCCACAAATAATCATTTTAAACATTTGGAGGACTCTTGAATATTTGAGACTAGTAAAATCACTTTCCATGAGAACAACTACACTTGTATGAATGAATTACTAGACCCAAAAGTTCGATTACAAAATAACAATGAGCAAGCACCACATTCAATGATACTTGTTCAAATCAAGGAACACTAAATGCACTAGACAGAGCCTTGAGGGCTAAATTTCGCTACAAGCCACCAAAGAATTCCGCAAAAAACGGTGCCCGCGGGTGCCAAGAATTACACGAAAGGCTAGCCAAGAGAGTCTCTATCATCGAGGGTCACTCCCATTACTCCAGCCAGTCAAGCTGTGTGTGTTAATGTAGTGCATTTAAGTGTGTGTGTGTGTGTGTGTGTTTGTTTGTGTGTGTGTGTGTGTGTGTGTGTCAGGGGCGAGGATAGGACAAGGAAGAGGAAAGAGAGATAGCTCATGGCCCGTTTGTTAGGGTACTGCTCTGGCCTGGTTCTGATCGGAAAATACAAGGAAAACTACCGACCAGAGAAGTCCGCCCGCTGAAATTCTCCTCGAGACATTGGCTGAACTCGTTCTATCTATCTAGCTTGCCGAAATTCCTGCCACTGACGGGACTCGAACCTAGGCCCTCCCGGTCAGAGCCACTGCAGCGACATCAATTAATGCCCTGAGCCACCTCTCCTTGTACGCGTATGTGCGAGCGGAGCGCTAACATGGCAGGTAGCTTGAGCGCCTCGCCGCTCCCGAAACGGGGGGGAAGGGGTAGGGGTAGAGGTAAGGGTGGGGGAGCAGAGACGAGCGACGGCCACGTGCGGCGGACGCGCGGCATTTGTCGAGCGCGAATTCCTTCCCGTTCATTTCTCCGCTCGCTCCGGCCAGGTCCCCGCGCCGGCGGCGCCGAGGCGGGGAGGGGAGGGGGGAGGGGAGGGGGACAAATGCCCCGCAATTTATCGCTGTTTCATTTCGGGCGCGCCGCCCTCCGTCACCCCACACTCGGCATCCGCTAGGTCAGCAGCTGCCCGCCCGCCCGCCCGCGCGCTGGGGTCGCCTTCGCGGCAGCGTTGACCGGGAGATTCTAGGGCGCTTCTCTGCCAGTATCGACTGGGGTGCATTTTTGACACTAGCTATTTAGCTAGTTCGAGTTCAGCAGCTGTTCGAGTAAAATTATCGTATACGGCTGCTAGTATTGGGAGAACCCTCGGATTCGGATGGTATTTGCGGATTCGAATGGTATAACGGTCGGATTGTTGTACTCAAGATTGCGGGTTCAAACCCGATGGGACCGTGGATTTTTAAGGGCGAAAAAATCCTTCGTACGCCTTCCTTCGGAGGGGAAGTAAAGCCGGCTATCCCATGTTGGTATATTTACTTGCATGTGAAAGATCCTCAAGCCTAAATGACGCCTCTGAGCTAAATTCAAATCGCCTGTTTCGTTCGCCCGAGATACCCTCTTTCTCCACTAGTTGGAGAAAGAATCGCAGAGAAATTTGCGTGGTCAGACGGAAGAGCGGGCCTGATCGCCCGAGTCTCACCACGTAAAATAAGGCACTAACTAACTAACTAACTAACCCTAGCCAACATATTCTTTGCACAATGACGGAATAAGGCGTCTGTGTAATTTGTTGAAACAAGGTAAATCTCTACAAGATGAGAAAGGAAAAGAAAAGAAAGGAAAGGAAAATATCGTCCTGGAAATGCAAAACCAATGGCACTTCAAATAAAAAATCACATCAACTAATTTCCAGTCAAAAAAACACATTATACCAGTCAATAATGGAATTATGTTGACTTTAAACTTAACGTGAAAATTATCTGGCAGATGTTAAATTACATTAAACCGGATATTCAAGTAGACTTAGGAAGTAGACTATCAGTTTTATTTGAAACTTTTCCATGAACATTTTCATTTAAACTTTGGTCAATCATAAGTGGACATGCTTTGCGCATGTGAAGAGCTCGGTGTAAAAATTAATAGTCAATAGATGAATGATGGAACCAAGAGGGCAGCAATTGCTGAGTTAATAGTGCACAAAAGGCATGCTGATAAATTCTTCAAGAAAATATTTACAGTTAAAGAGAAAATTGAAACAGACCCTACCATTGCAGACATCTCGTTTAATTTTATACGGGACGTGCAATTGCGTAAGATACCAATACAAGACACATTTCACTTGCGTCAGTTTCAGTATCTTTAATTTGCCATCTATGGTCGCCGAAAGTATTTTTTTTAACATTTTCTTAATTTTTCGGTTTTCTGAAGGTAGAACAGAAATATTATTTTAAGAATATTAAAGAACAGTAAAACCTCGTTCTAAATGACAATTTTATTATAAAAATTTGAAGCTGTTTTTAAGAAAATGGCGTTTAAGCGCTACTGTAAATGCAAAAGTTGAGGTTCTTTTCCAGAGAAATCTTTTTTGATTTCGAAGAACTTCATAAGAAGTCATTTGAATAACCTAAACTCTCAAATACAATAGTATTTATAAATTGCTGGAAATGTGCATATCAAGATTGTGGGAGATCTTAAAAAAAGATTACATTTGTCTCATTTTTGAAAAAACAAAAGAATATTTCAAAATGAATTTTACGTCATATTAAAGAGTATAATTAGCATTTATCCTTTCGGAACGTTTGAAGAAAACTTTGGAGCCGTTTTTGAGAAAACGGCGTTTGACCGTTTTTGAAAATACGAAATAGGCGCTAGTGTTGTTCACATACACCGGACGGACGTTTGCTTTCAATTGGTCTTTCGGTATCAAGGACCCACAGAACAAGGATTCTGGCTACTTCACGTGTTATGGAATTTTTTTCTTAATTTAGCAATTGGATTTATCCAATTTTTCGTTATCATGGCCCGGCAATGAAATTTTTTCTGTCGAAAATCCGTCGTTTTTTCGCGCAGCATTAGATAACTTTCCCTACACTACGTGTCGGTGTAGGATACCAAAGGCATCCATTTGCGAAGGGTCGAGCAACGGAGGGTTAAACAAGAGACCACGGATAGCTCACTATCCCTTCTTCGTTTTTCTGTACCACCTAATTCAATTCAAAGGGTCGGGATATGCCCCCATCCTTGTAAGGCGTAAAGTTCTAGAAATTCATTTGTAGTACAGTTTAATTTCAGGGTACTAGACCAAACTTCATTAGGGTTCCAGTTCTAGACAAAGAAGAACTTAGTAAATTACACTATTTAACAAAAAAACTTTTTTTATTTGCCTAGGAATTTGCAACGAATTTACAGTAAATCTGATATGCTGAATACAGATATGTCATTAGCAAATATCTATCTTTATATAAACACTGTTGGTTTCAAAGTAAATTTTAAAGTAAATATCTATCTTTATATAAACACTGTTGATTTTCATTTTAAAAATTGAATATCACATTATTTTCAGGGAATTCTGCTTGAGCTTCTTCTTATTGTACACCTTCTTTTGTTACAGAACAATAGGTTCGTCTGGAAGACGTTGCTTGAACGACGCTAATGTATTTTGCTACATTTGTGGGCAATATACGCAACAAAAACAGAAAATAAATATTACAAACTTTGTAGAAAAAACAAATGAAACATATTTTGGAATAAAACTGGGTGATCAAGATACGTCGTGGGCTCCCCATTTGGTATGCTTGTGTGTAGTGTCTCCGTCAGTCGAAAACTGGAAAACCGAAGGGTTCAAAATTTGGTGTACCGATGGTATGGCGAGAGCTCAATAATAATCGTGATGATTGTTATTTTTGTGCTGTAAACGTAAAAGGATTCAATCGTTACAAGAAAAAAACTGGGAGTACCCTGATTTAGAATCAGCAAGGCGACCTTTACCACACGGACCTGATGTTCCCATACCAGTGTTCACCAGTCTCCTGGAATTTCTGTGTCCGCTAGTGAGGATTTACATAATCTGGGGTGTAATTCAGGAGTTAGCAGTGGTAGTGAATACACTGGAAATGCTGCTACAAAAGAACAATTTTCCCAAGAAGAGCTCGGTGATTTTTTTCTGGTAGACATCCGCGGTTTTGTCTCGCAGCATTACATAACATTCCCCATACTACGTACATTACTCCGTATACACATAGTAAAGAAAAAATTAGCCAGAAATATATTAATTTACGTCAAAATCATGGGTGAGCGAGTCCCTCACCAACCAACGGCATCCATTTGCGAAGGGTCGATATGTGACCACAGTTAGCCAAAACAAGCAGCTGAACTTTTAGCATCCAGATTAAAAGAAAAGAAGCAAAAATAACCAGAAGCAAAAATAACATTTTACAGCACAAGAGAGGCAAAACTCCTACTATATTTCAGTGAAAATGGAGACTTCGTGTACTCATCTAACATTCCTGGACTACTTGTTCATATGGGTGTTTCAGAATATCGACCCGAAGACTACCGGCTTCTCATAGACAGTGGCACTGAAAGTTTACAGTGTGTTTTACTGCACAATGGCCACTGCTGTCCATCAATCCCTATTAGTAACCCAACCAAAATTAAAGAAGGATATATTAACAAAATGGTCTTACAAACCTTTTATCTTGGCCATCGGTGGTCTATATGCGTAGATTTCAAAATGGTCAACTTTTGACTTGCACAACAAAGTGGATAAATAAAATACCCATATTTTCTCTCCTTTTGGGGTAGTCGAGCAAAGGAGCAGCACTGGAAAAAAAGTGACATGGCCGCGGAGCCAAAATATTACAAAAGGTGCGGCCAATATCGTAAACGACCCATTGCTTGCCAAAGAAAAGATCATTCTCCCTTCCCTGCACATAAAGTTGGAATTAATGAAGCAATTTGTGAGAACACTAAACAATAATGGCGATTGCTTCAAATATATTAGCAGATTTTTCCCTGGACTGACGTGATTGCGGAAAAATTAAAAACTGGCATATTTCATGGAGCCCAAATTCGTAAATTGATAAATGATCCAAATTTCACACGTTCCATGACTGATACTTCTCTGATCTGCCTGGCATAGCTTTGTTATTGTTGTGAAGAACTTTTTGGGTAATCTTAAAGCAGAAAATTATGCAAAACTGGTGCAAGATTGCTATTTAATTTTCAAAATTTGGGCGCAACTATGAGCAGTAAGGTACACTACCTCCATATTTCAACTAGATAAATTTCCCGAAAATCTTGAGAATATGAGTGAGGAACAATGCGAACGGTTCCAACAAGAAATAAAGATGATCGAAGAAAGATATCAGGGCAGATGGGATAAGCACATGATGGCACTGCTGGAGCCTTCAACGGGATTGTCCTGATTTGATACATAACAGGAAATCATAAAAACAATTTTTATCTAATTGTAATTTTTTTCGAGCTGTAGAAGTAAATTGAATTAATATAATACTATTACATATTTCAAGGGGTTGTTTTTTTATAAGTAGGAATATTTCATTTCATTTAGTTCAAGTTTTATGCAATTTTTGAATAACCTGTACTCAATAAAATAAAATAATATTTTTTCGATGCGATTTTCATTATCTCAAAAACTAGAGCCAATCTACCAAAACCAATACCATATTTAGAATCTATGCATCAAATATACCCTAAAATGACTCTACCTTGTTTGGCATGAAAATTAGTGTTGACCAGTGTATTCAATAAATAAAAGTAATAATACGAAACAGAATTTGTAAGGTTCTTACTCAAACAAATTACAGTTAACAAAAAAAGGAATTTTCAACTTTTTTCAGCCATCATGTTTACTCTAGTCAATTAGCATTTTTCACGTATATTACTCAGAACAGTAATGGATAGAAATGTTTAAAAAGCATTCAGACTTCTAGAAAAACATATCAATCAATAAATTATTAGTATTAAGAGTATTCTAGTGATGTGTTAATTCATTTGTTAGATTTTTGCTTTCTATCGTCGATGGATCAGAATTAAAAAGACTTTATTTGATGTTTCAAGCGTTAAGAGTAAGCAGAGAGTTTTGATGGTAATAATATGTTCATACGTACTTTCTTATTTGAAAGGATAAATATCCTGGGTAGAATTTTACAAAATTATCTTTATAAAAATGAACACTGGTTAAAGAATTTAACCGATGATGAGTCCGAGTTTGATGTTTAAGAATACATCTTAAGTATCTTCTTTTCCTTGAAGGAATAAATGTCATCGAGTTCGTTTTATGCCAAGTGCAGTGATGTGTGTTGATTTTAAATTTCCCTCAAATAAACTATTTCGGTAATCATAAAAAACTTTGTTTTCAAACTGTACCAAATTATTGCGAGTTCTAAAATTGGAAATAATTTACACACACAACAAAACAGTAAGCATTTGAGATGTTGTACAGTATCGCCAGTTAACTTCTGTTAAATATACTCGTTTTGTTCCCTAATAACAGAATTATTTTACATTTTGCAAGCTATTTTATTTTTAACTATATCTTTATTGGTATGCTTTTAATCTAGACGCTGATAGTTTGTGGTAAAATATTTCCATTGGTAAGTAAAACAATTATTTCCTAACTCGTACTATAAAATCAATAGTATTTTATTGTGTGTGAAACGTAATTACAATTACTTGTGTTTAAGTAAGTAGCTGTAATAAAATTATCTTGGCTTAAATATACCCTAAGTAGTTACAGTGGAGATCGCTCTATCAAATTGTCCCCTTGACTGAAACGAGATGGCTGTGCGATAATGTACCTGTTAATTGCTGGAGGGCTTGTTGTCAACGAAATTTACTCCGGTCCTGTAGGTGAGTTTGCAGTGAAATATGGCACACAAGACAAACTGGACGCAACAGCTATTTCCTGCTCAATGCATGGCCACGAGAATAATCTGCATTCACGGTATTCACGGGGGAAATTCAGGCACTATTTGCCAATATGTTTATAGTGCAGCTTGTGTACTAGAACTAATTATCGGAATTCTCGCCGATTCAAATTTCTGAACTTCTGAAAGGCAATTATCGAAGAATAAATTTTAAATATCAATGTAATAACTGACACTCTCTATACATAATTACATGTTTATTTCTAGTAATTTGCTATCACGAAAGTACCGATCAGAAAATTTGAGTAACATTCCGGAAAAGTAGTGCAGCTTCCCATAAGTAAATTGAAGCAAAATGTTAAGTACATTCAGAGAATATTTACAAATTATCGGTTATTTTAAATAATGTATTAGCAATGGGGAAATAGTTAAACCAAAAAAATACGCGTTCCAAAAATAACTGTAAAATAAGATAATTGCCTTTATTACAAAGAAATACAAGATATAGTAAGTGTGTACTTATGGCACAGTGACTGAGTGAGTAGATGTGTCAACTACTCACATCATTAATCGAAAGCGCGATGCATGTTATAACCAAGAAAATGGCAACGTCTTTGTCTCGCTGGATCATGAGATACTCCGCCTTTTGACACGTCTCCTTGCGGGATTTTCTCCTACATAGGAGAGTCAAATGGAAAACGCAGAATTAATTTTTTTCTTTAGCTGTTTGTAAATTCGCAGGAACAGTCACCAATGTCTCTCCAAGCTGGTGAGGATATGAGGCAGTGTTAGTGGATGTGGTTGTTATTCATTAGAAAATGAGGACGAAGAATGGGGCCTCCCATATGTCACAGCGGCATGTATACGAGTGGTGGAAGAAATTAAGAGAAGCTACGACTTTTTGAGTGATGTTGTACCTCTGGGGCAGGCTCATTGTGTTGTGACACAGGTGTCTATACCATTTTCTTCTCGAAAAGTGATGATGGCTTCATTCAGGGATAAGAATGATCGTATTCTGGAACAGTACATAATCCAAGCTGCCACTGTGATCAGTGCCGACTATTCCGACCTTCTCAAGAACCATTTGAAGTCACCAACAGGCACAAAATGAAGTTGGGATTTTGCTAAGTTTAGTGTTCTTTTCAACATGATAACGCCCATCCGCATTTAGCTCGTGTAAGTGTGAAAACAATCCACGACCTACACTTCAAGTACCTTTCACATCCTCCATTCTCGCTACATGTGGCATCGTCAGATTATCATATTTTTGGACCATTAAAGAACAACTTGGAGGACAGAAATTCAAGTCTGATGAAGGTGTCCAATTTACGGTGCATGAATGTCTAGGACGTCAGCCAAGCGTTTTCTTACGCGGCATCGAAGCACTTCCTATCCAACGGCGTAATTGCTTTGAATGTGGAAGGGACAGTGTACAAAAAGCACGTACAAGGAAACACTCTCTCTGCAGTAAAGTAGTGGAAAACATATCTCAGCCTTAGAGGGGCACTGCTTCTGACGGAGAAAGTACTGAGCTCCCAACTTGTCTCTCGACTTGGGTGGTAGTGCAGTCCTTGCAAGATTGTTGATTAACTGATAAATTAGTTCGAATTCCAGGTGCGCCAACAGCTATGGTCATTATTCCCGTAAGTGTAGTGCATAAGATTTATCACGGTGGTTGTGGTGATCTTCCCCGTTAGAAGGTGAGATCCGGCGCTGACCTACACATCAGTGTGCGCAGTTTTCTCCAAACAGGTATCTCCCTCCAGCGGAGCGTTTCCCTAGCCTGAACATGACTGGTGTTCCGTCGTATTTCGTAGTGTAGGGCATGTAAATAAGTAAAGTGTGTGAAGAAGGGATGAGTTTAGGACAAGGAAGAGTAAGGAAAACTAGGATTCCTTAGCCCGTTCATGTTAGAGTACTTCTACGGCATTTAATTGGTGTGAATCAGAGAAACCACGGATCAGTGCAGCTATAATTTTCCTCTAGACAGTGGCTGAATTCGACATAGCAATGTAGTGTCGAAAATCCTGCGACCATCGGGTCTAGAAGCATAGAACCTGGACAGAGGCACTATGACATCCTGTGATACCTTGAACCATCGAAGCCGAAGGTTGTGTGTGTGAGAGTCTGTGTGCCAGTAAGGGGCGGGAGGGAACAAAGATAAAGAAAGAAACATCGTGCGCAATTGCCACACCCGTAGCTCTTTTGTTAAGGTTCTGCTCAGGTGTTCGCGTGGCACTGGCCGGAGAAGCCACAGGAAACTATCAATGAAAGAATTCGCATGCTAGTATTCTTCATTCAAAGGCTGAATACGACTCAATTGTGTAGCTGGTCATAACTCAAGGACCTGCTGGTCTACAATGTTACAGAAGCAAGTATGTTGCAGGTGAATTATCGCAACCTGTAAGAATTTGATGAGATACGTCAACACAACTTACTCCGAGTACTTGAACGTTCTTCTATTTCAAACAGCGTCGAAAACGAAGGCAAAGAGAAGCAACTTTTCACGAAAGGAACGCGAGGCACCTGGCGACAGTTAAAAATGGCCTCGCAAAGACGGGAGCGGCTCTAGCGTCGGCGCCCAGTCGAAGGATGACAAATTGAGGGTCGACTGAGCTGCCGCTGCTACTGGCGCTGTCCGTTGGCGGCTGGGGCTCAGCCCTGGATGTCACAACCGCTGAGTCTGGGATTCTCGCCGAGATAAAGGAAGGTAGAGATGCGATGGACTAGGTAGATGAGGGACGGTAGAATGAATAGTGAAAGGAAAGAGAGAGAGAGAGAGAGAGAGAGAGAGATTTCGCGCTTGTGGGATGTGTAGGAGGGGGGAACTAGGAATAATTGTAGACGAAGAAAGAGTTTGTAGTCTGTAACGGTTCATAAACCCATTACTCAATTAATATAGGTAATAATTGATGCAATTACTTTCTTTCTCCCCAAACTGGGTGAGACAGACCTACTTTTGCTTATAAAATCACGTAAATAAACAGATATTTGTTTCGGCACAACGGTCGCCAAATCCATAGGACTAGTTTATTTCGCGATTTCTCGAAATATCATTTGCTTGTGACGTGCACGCCCCTATCTTCGCATTAATAACGGGTCTGTTTACTTACGAATTGCAAGCTATTACCTATTACTTTAACTCTGTAATTTCATCACGGTGTTCCATTACAATACATATTTATATATTTTATATGGTTTCGTGAAGTCGTCCATGTACAGGTGACGAAATAATATTATAGTTTATTTTGGGAGCCTGAATCTCTATAATATTCTTTCCCCTGTCATATGACATATAGTATCTATTGGAAAGAAAAAAATCACAGATTTCAAACAACGTTACCGAACCGTAATGTCGGCAGCTATTTATTTTGCCGAATCTCGTCTCGCCGAAATAGTGATCAGCAAATCCAATTATCGTTCTAATACACAGAACGTAGCAGCGAGTGGCTTATTTTAGAATCGTTTATTCTGTGTCTCATAAGTACAACTTGATCCCTAGTGCAAATCGTGACTACTGGATAATCATTGCAAAACTCTAATGATTCTTAATTTTCAGGTATTTAATTCATTCCATTGATTGCTGTCCGGATATGCTTTGCTACATTTTAATCCTCTCGAGGCATTCCTGGTAAATAAATATATATATGGATATTCTTCAATTTGAGCTGCCTGTTTCGCATTTCTGCCTACCATTTCATTTTTTCCAATGTCCCTGATATCCAGCGCAAGGAAAACTTTGGCCATTTTCCGTAATTGGTTAATTTTTTAAATTATATCCTGGATCATTTCATTCTCAAAAAATAAATTCTTTAAGACAAGAATGGCATTTTTAGTCATTTATTATCATATATTTAGTTTCATTGTCCCTATCTATTATCTTCTACCACGGGAGAGCCTCTATCACAACGTGCAATTCACTGGACATCACTGAGAAGTCACTCGGTAATTAGAACACAGAGAGAGCGAGAGAGAGAGAGAGAGAGAGAGAGAGAGAGAGAGAGAGAGAGAGAGAGAGAGATTCAAGGGCATTTAGGAAGGCAAGCGGGTGAAAGTCATGTAGCACCCCTTGCGTTGCGGTAGGCTAGTGTTCATTCACAAAAATGTGAATAGACCCAAGCGTGCGGCTACGCAAGGGCGCTAGTTGGGTGAGTATAATTTAGCTCAAACACTTCTTTTACATTTCAAGATTTTTACATGCAGGGAATCTACAATAATAAACAGCATACTTTACTTTCAATCTCCAAAAAAGAACGTTTTTTCGCTCTTAAAAACATACTGCATCGATAGCATTTGAACCCGCAAACTTTGGTATAACAGTCTGTTACGCTGTTACAGAACTCAAGCCGCTTACACATCTTGGAAATTATAACAACCATTTTATCAGAAAACAAAATTAAATCGCGCATAGATTGTTGCTAATTTGCCTTTCTTCGAATTTTAAAACAAAATTTTCTGTGGATTATTTTCTCATAAAATATTGTTTTCATGCAAACTTCCATTGAGAGGAAGCAAAGCTACTTCTCTAAATCTGCTAACAATGAAAATACAAAACAGTATTTAGAATTCGCCTCTTTTTTACTTTCCTGTATACGTACGTATACACGGAGTGATATACGTAGCATAGGGAAAGTTATGTAATGCTGCGAGAAAAAATGGCCAATTTTCGGAGGAAAAAATTCATTGCCGGGCCGTGATAACAAAAAAGTGGATAAAACCAGTGGCAAAATTAAGAAAAAAATCCCCTAACACGTGGTGTAGCCAGAAACACTGTTTTCTAGGTCCTTGATACCGAAAACCCAACTGAAAGGAAAACGTCCGTCTGTCTGTCTGTCTGTCTGTCCGTCTCTCTGTCTGTCCGTTTGTGAACACTGCTAGCGCCTAAACCATACTTACGATTTCTTCGAAAATGGATATTCCCCGGTCGATCTGGTCCTAGTCGAAGCTTTGAAATTTTGAAAAAAAATCTTCAAAATTTGGGGGTACTTTACATGTACTCCCCGGACATTTTCAAAATTTTCTCAAAAACGGCTCCAAATTTTTTCTTTACATTTCTTCTAAAAACAGAGTCAAATACAATTATTAAGGAGGCATAGGCCCTATTTTCACGAATAACTCTGAATTTTCGAAAATTGCAAAAGTTTAAAGTTGTTTCGGCGTCTTTTTGGAACTACAAAATTGAAGATAGAGATTTTTCCTTCAAGTAATGTTTTTTCTTCATATTGAATTGTTTCTTTAAGATCATGTACATTTTTTGAAAATTTTAGTAGTTTTCGCGCAATATTGCGAGCAATATGTGCAATTTTAAAAAATTACAAAAACAAGATTTTCTCAAAAACGGCTCCAATTTTTTTCTTTTAATTTTGGTAGGTATAGTGCCTAAAGTACTTTATGAGATGACAAAATTGCCTCTTTGCTTTATTTGTGTTTTTTTCAAAAATTGCAAAAATGTAATTTTTTTGCCTTGTCTCTCACGTCGTTAATATTTACACTAGCAGCGAATTCTTCACATTATTACTTTCCCGTATATGTACGTATACATGGAGTGATATACGTAGTATAGGGAAAGTTATGTAATGCTGCGCGAAAAAATGGCCAATTTTCGGCGGAAAAAAATTAATTGCCGGGCCGTGAAAACGAATAAGTGGATAAAACCAGTTGCTAAATTAAGAAAAAAATTCCCTAACACGTGGTGTAGCCAAAAAACTTTTTTTGGGTCCTTGATACCGAAAAACCAATTGAAACGAAAATGTCCCTCTGTCTGTCCGTCCGTTTGTGAACACTGCTAGCGCCTAAACCAACGTACGATTTCTTCCAAAATGGATATTCCCCGGTCGATCTGGTTCTAGTCGAAGCTTTGAGATTTTGAAAAAAATTCTTCAAAATTTGGGGGTACTTTATATGTAGCCCCCCAGATATTTTCCAAATTTTCTCAAAAACGGCTCCAAATTTTTTCTTTACATTTCTTGTAAAAATAGAGTAAACTACGCTTCTTAACATGGCATAGGTCTGATTTTCACGGATAACTCTGAATTTTCGAAAATTTTGATAGTTTGAATTTTTTTCGGGTTCTTTCTCCAGCTACAAAATTGAAGAGATTTTTTCTTCAAATAAAATTTGTTCTAGATATTGAGCTCTTTCATAAAGGGCATGTAAATGTTTCTCAAAATTTTAGTTGTTTTCGTGCAATATTGTGTGCAATATGTGCAACATTAAAAAAATACAAAAACAAGATTTTCTCAAAAACGGCTCCAAATTTTTTCTTTAAACTTTTGGTAGGGATAGCGGTAAGTGTACTATATCAGATGACATAAAAGCCATATTGGTCTATCGGTTGGTTGTTTCAAAAATTACACAAATTAAATTTTTTTTATTTGTCTCTCACATCGTTAATATTTACATTATCGGCGATTTTTCCACATTATTATATTTACGAGTACATGATCTTTAAGGCGAGACGGTAGGCCCTATCCCAACAATGTTAAAACAAGCAACTTTGTGACCCATTTTCTCAGAAACTACTGAATAAATTTTAATGAATTTTGCACTACTTATTAAGTAATATATGAAGAGATTACTGATCCTCAGTTAAGTTGTTATCTCTTTTCGGAAGCGATTTATAATTTTTTTTCCGAAAAACGAATTTTTTCCTCAAAAAAAATGTGCCAAAAAATCCTAACACATGGACTAGAGAAGTAATAATAACGATTGAGGATCCACATTGTTAGTATAACTTGGTTTATCATCAGTAAAAATTTCATGCAGATAGCTTTAATAGTTTCGGAGATAATGGGGCAAACGTTTGAAAATTTTAACTTCTAAGAAAATGGCACTCAAAGTTTTCAGAGAAGCATATGTTAGGAAAACTTAGAATATTTTTCACTAGAGAGTAACTACATGCAGCCTACATCATAATAACTGGTTTCACTATCTTTTAGACCAGCCTGAGTTTTTCTTTTCTTCTTTCTTGCCTCCTTTGGCTTTTGTTGGTCATCATATTTTGCCCTTGCAATGCGTAATCTGTCAAGTTCTCTACAAATATCAGCATGGGTTTTCCCATGTGACACACGTCATATTTTCATAACTTCCCATACGGCACATTTTCTGTCATTATTCATTATAACAGCTTCAGACACTCCCTAATTGTAAGGTTTCTGATACCAACAAAAATATATTTTGGTATTCTTATACAAAATGGTGTTTTTGTATAAGTTTGGTGTTTTTGAATGCCTCACATTCTGTACTTTGCCATGTAGCCATCTTCTGAGAAGTTATGTCTTCACTTAGTACTATTTTCAACTTCTATATTTACACTACGTTTTTTTCCTTTTAGACTCACTAGGAAGAGTTTCACATGCATTCGGACTCATTATCATTATTTTCGTGCTGCAAAGGCTTTGATCTGATATGCTGATTTTCTTTGAAAATGCGTTGTTTAAAGATTCCTTTACATTTCGACATTGTAGAACATATGAGACATTTATTTTAATTTTGTACCCTATAACACACCATAACTGATAATAAATTGAACTTTACTATGCAACAAACACATCAAGTCAGGCTTCTATACATGCTGAAAAATTGTAACTAAATAAATGCATTTACAAAAATTAGACTCTCACACAGACTGTTCTATCAGCACCTGCAGACAAAATTCCTTTACAAAAGTAAACAAAAACTAGCTTTCTGACAAAATTACAACCAGAGATATAAGAAGTTGTATGCGCGGAAGCACAGTAATTTTGCAGTCTGACAGCATTGTGACAGTCAGTGGAACCTTTAAAAATAAATTTCCTACACTTACAGACGGAATAAATCAATGAATTTGGTCTAGAAATGTTCATAAAAGAACATATTATTTAATTATGCAAAAAAAGAAAATTCCATTTTTTTAAAAAAATCGGCCTACCGTCTCACCTTAAATAATGCTAAGAAAAGTACAAACGAAAACACCACCGTTGTCTGTGAAAAGTAGCTCGAATTTTGGCATTTTCAGAAACGCTCAAACGCCATTTTCTTATATATGGCTGCAAATTTTTTCTTGAAACTTTTGTAACGGATAGTGATAATTACACTCTTTAATATGACGTAAAGTTTATTTTGAAGTTTTGTTTTCAAAAATTATAAAACTGTGGATTTTTTGAAAGATCTCTCACATCTTTACTATGCACATTATCCACAATTTGTAAAGACTAGAGGTATACCCGCTCATTAAATGAGCGGTTTCCTTTTTCTCCATTCCGTAAGCGATCAGGTAAAGAAAAGAAACTTACAAAAGTAAGCATGTTTTTCAGATGAAGGATTGAAAGGTTTACAAAATTTAAAAAATGACTTTGCAATTCAATGACAATACATTTATCATATGGTTTTTAAACAATTTCTTGATATATTAGATATATGAGTGATTAAATTTTCCGTGAGTGATTAAATTTTACGTGTGTTATATTTATTTGAGTGATTAAAATTTTACGTGTAAAGAATTTGTTACGATATACCATACATATATGGTAATGAATGAACGTGAATCATTATTATTTTTCCACTACATTAAAGTGATTGTATTCATTGTTAAAACGTAACTTATGCAATTATGAATAAAATCCATGTGAAACCACTTTTTAAATTCATTCAGTTTAAAACATGAATAAATGTATTATAAAACTTCAATTTCAGTTTACCGGTACGAACGTAACCAACGCAAGTATTGAAATTTATATTGATACAATAACACATCCAATGTCTAAGCTCTCAGGACTGTCTATCCTCTAAAATATAGTATTCCCAAAACAATATTTTTCCTCTTAATTTTATAAAATTAAATCTAACTTGAGACAATTGCAGGTCATACACTTTTTTAGCTCTGCAATGTACAATGTAGTTCCTAGGGGGGATACATTTTGTAGTTCCATGCGCGAAATCTGTTTAAATCATTCCCTCTTTATTGTAATGTATGTATGCATGGTATTAATATTTAGAGAGATTATCTGAAATGGCACAGAAACAACTCAATTTCAAGTTGGAAAAATGTTTGTTTCCTCTAGAGAAGAAAGAGCCTATGCTGGTATTGTAAGTGGAATGTTAATTAATATTCCTCAGAATGCATGAAGGTGCAAGATATTACATAAACATTACTCAATTATTTAACTATTCACAATTACTGTTCTACACATCATATTTTATTATTTTCGGAGAACTCTTAAGAATATAATGGAATTCAACACCATACAGAATTATTTTGCACCTAAAAAGTTATAAGGGATGCTAAATACTTTTTTTATTTTGTTTTTGATAAAATTTTGATGTAAGAATCTACAACATATTGTTGGAACAGTCTTCCAAAACTGGGCAAAGGGCTGAAACCACCTCTTATTGCTAAGCGATAAGAATAGTACTGCAACTGAGTAACAACATTACAAACCAAAGTTGTACGGACAGAATCAAGACTCATCCAAAGCTTCCGCAATGATTCTCTACGTACAAAAAGTAATGGATAAGAAATGGGTTCAGTATTGGTGTCGAGAACAGATATTATTTTTATTCGATGACCAAATACTTCAGAGTGAATTGTGAAAGAAATATTGTTGGAGGGACCTCTATCGTCACTTAAAAATACAGAAGCAATTTCTACAATTGTTGATAGATCGTAATGTCTTTTATCAAAAGTATTCCGCAGAAAAAATGAGATGGTAAATAGGAACAGAATGAGAACAGGTTTGTTTCAAATTTGTTTCACATCAACTTTATGTTGAAACAATTGGGTATACGGATTGACATTGAGAAGCCTGTGCATCAATAATATTAAATCTGCTTCGCATTCGTTATTACTAACTTGATTTATTCTGAACTGTAAAGAATTGTCCAAGTCTCGAATAAAGAGAGATTTGCATACTTTAAAGGATTGACATTATTGAGATGTGCAGTTATCACTGAATGGTATATATGCCCTTGAATGGGTAACAGTACGGCCTAAGGTTTTTAAATGTTAAAAGATTTGCTTGCACAGAGACAAATGCTAGGACATTAGTACAAATAACTTCTAATATTACTCAAGTAATGTTTTGATCTTTCATCATTTTTTGTAATTAATTTTCCTAGGAGTTCAGGAACCTCAGTAGGGGAAACAATATCAGATTTTATTTTGCTTGGCTTAATAAACCCGCCTTGTGCTTTTTCGGAGGCAAAATGTCTCTAGTTAAAGCACTCAAAAAATACAGACATTTCTTCAAAATAAACTTTCTGGACATCTTTATCGTTTTGGTGCATCATGTTCTATGTTTGGTGCATCATACCCTTCCTGTTCACACTATGGTTTGGCTGTACTATGTATACTAATTTGTAGACTGCTACATCTGCTTCCCCTGATCATCTGACAACATTAACTTGGCGTGGAGGACTGTTTCTGTTGTTTTGATCTTTCTTCCTTTTTTTACGTTAGCTTTTCAAAGTCAAACGCCTCTTACATGCCATTGTAGCTACAAATTACAAATCATATCAACTCAGTTATGTTCTAACAATAAACTTGTGTCAAAGGTTACTGTAGCAATTATGATATACTGTATCATAATACACAATTTTATATCATTTCATTCATTAATTAATGCGTACTTTTGAACTTCCAAATTTCAAAGCTCCACAAACAGCCACACATAAATAATTAGTCAGTGACCTTGCAAGTCGTTGAAAAATAATTCATCAACATCAATATACAAATTATATTACAGCATTGTGATATTTTTTAATTTATTAGTAATTTTCAGTATTGATCAGAGAAAATATTAAAAGAAATACACTTATGGGTAAAGTAAATTACTATTTTTCTTTTCTTTAAAAATGTAATGCTGAAAAAAGTTATACTGCACTCCCACACAAACAATTTGTCAGTGGCCTAGCACTTTGCTGAAAATGATTCATCAATATCAGTATACAAATACATGCCAATCTATCTACAAATTACACATCATAACAATTCTGTTATATAGTAAGACTACTGGATATAACGTTATTGCAGCACAGACATGTTTTAGTTAAGTTTGGTAGATTAAACCAATTCACATGGACAACAGCTGAAAATGTTAATGTAATAAAGATCAATAAAACCAATCAATCAAGAAAAAAATATTGCAATAAATGCACATAGTCAACAGAATAAATCAAGGGGGGAAATAGTGCGAAAAGCACATTTATGTATACAGTAAGTTACTTTTTATCTTTATAAAAAAGGAATGAAGCACAGTTACTCCATTGAATAAATTATTTACATTAGTTTGGTTTCGTAGTTGAAACAAATTTACTTGTACAAATACAACTGAAGAAATTAGGTTATGTTAGGTTTGGTTAGGCGCGAACGTAACACATAAAACCCATAACACATAAAATCCCAATTGTATTAATACGTACCTTTCCTACCTATTTTGGTTTCACAAATTTCAAAGCTCATTGCCACGCTCGAATAGATTTTTCATGGCTTTTGCAAGCTGCTGAAAAATATTCAGCAACTGCAATGTTTTAAAACATGAAATAGTAAATGGTTAAATATAATGTGAAACTGGTAATACAAAACATAAAATTCTAAGTGAATTCATCCGTACATACTTTGAATTTACGAAGTATTGAAGCATGCTGCCACAATAAGGTACAATAAGGTACAATAAGTTTTCGTCCCAATGTGCAACGTCATATTTGCTTCACGCCGCGTAATGCTACTGCTCTCTGGCCGGGCCGACCATGCTTTCTTATGCCGCTGTTCCAGTCGATTCAAGAATCGATTCTGAAGAGAATCAGTGATCACCATCGAATCGCACTTATTGCCCGTCTGCTCATTTTATTGCAAATATTTATTGTTATAATAAAAGAATTTAAAAAGTTATTCCCAGGGCCGACACAATGAAAAAATAGCTTCAAGAAAAATGCTTCCCGAGCGAAATCGGTCGCATAATTTATCCGAAGTAGTTCTAAATCGAAACTGCCTTACACTAATAATATATATGATTATTATATTTGTGAGTATAAGTGCTTCAAATAACTTCAAATAAAGTATTTTGAAAACTGAATTTTCTGTGAAAATGAGCTTCAAATTTCGCATTTTAGTGGCGCTAAAATGCAATTTTCTTTAAAACGGCACATACTTTTTAAAAGAAAATTGCCATTTAGGACTAGGTTTTTGTGTTCTTTAATATTCTAAAATTATTATTTTCGTTGTATCAATAGGAACCGAAAAATTAAGAAAATGATCAAAAATGGGCTTTTGGCGGTGATAGATGGCAGCTGGCAAGAAAAAATATGTGGCAATTGCGAATAGCTAGCGAAAACCCAGGAAAATAGAAAACTAATATGGGAAAGTCTGTGCCATTCTGTAGCACCACTAGTTATTTGTAAACTATTCGTGAAGAACTCAGATTAATATCGTCATTCTTCAAAAAAATTATTAACAAAAAAGACATACCTCAATGCTTTAAATCATAACGAAAATCTCTCAAGCCGCTTAAATTACCTATCACATAAAGCAAATTGCTTCACGAAGCGTTAATATTTTAAAATATTTGTCAAATAATATTGAAAAACTGGTCGTTTATAGTAGATTAAGAAGAAAGGCTGTAAAGCGATTCTTTTGATAAGTTGACAATGATTCCACTTCAAAAAACTCATAGGGATCGAGGTGCATACAATATTTATTTGCACACTCCCCTCTCACTTAAGTTTACGATTGCTAGCGATTGCTAACGATTTACTTCAAAACAAAGCAACCCTCGTACCGTCATCACAACGATCGGAAATAGAAGCACTAGAAGAGTGAGAAGATTCCCATTCTGTGGAAGTTCAGTCGCCCTAGTACGAAGTAAACCTACGGCCTCCGTAGGTGAAACAGACATTTCAGTTTCCAGCGTTCAATGACATAAAACTGTGTTTAATGTGATGAATGCATGTTTAAATAATAACTGTTCAGAATACTATTGTGAGTTTATGATTTATTATGATCGTAAATAATTACTTTTATGCAAAGTGGGAGTTATACAAAATGGCAGTTAAAAGACAGATAACACTGAACATTGATTTATCAATTCTTTGTGGGCTACGGAGCACTACTTACAATATATCACATATGGATGACGAGCATTTATAAAATAACTCCAGCTATCCCGAAATCAATTTTAAATCGCCATTAAACAGTAACTGGCAATTAGAGATAATATTGTTTTGTCAATGCACATATTGTGTTTTAAATGTATTGTTTTCTCAAAAATTTGTACAAGAGAAATTTCAAAAAGGTTCATGTTTGTGCATATCCAAAAATCTTCATAAACCTTAGAATATGGAAGACGTAAAACACATAGAAATGTTTTATGACGCAACATTTCAGATAATTACCCCTAATATTGCAAAGGAATGAGCTTGCAACATTCATATTTCCAAAGGTACACAATTATGAGAAGGAATATGGGAAGTGAATATTTATAGACTACTGGAACGAATTACTGAAGATGACAGTAAACTATTCGAACTGTACACAATCACATTACCCAAATAAGTGTTAATTGAATTGTATTACACAAAGATCACTTTAGAAAGACAAGTTTTAATCATTTAATAACATTAATCTACTAAATTAGAAAATCCCCTACTACTAGCCATTCTATTATAAACTTACTACAGAAAATTAAATCATATAGTTTATCACACTCTGATTTCCTAGTCAGTTTTCTTTAACCTAAAGGAAGCAGACCAACTCTCTTAGCATCCGCCCGTCCAAATTCATGGGTTGTGAAGGTACTCCGAGTTTCCGCCAGAGAAAAGTGAGCATCGTAAACCCTGCAGGGCCCCGCCCACTTTATCTCCCTATGCAAACAGCAATAGCGCTAGCGCCAGCGGCCAGAGGGTGGGCGAAACGCACACTTCGATGTAAATGGGGGCGGATGGCACGGGCGAACGTAGAGTCGGGCCGAGGCTTCAACGCTGCACAGGATAAGGCAGGAGATGACGGGAAATGGAATGGACTCTGAGGGGAGAAACTATGATAGAGCCGAAGATGTTGTCGAGTACTAGAGTGAGCGATAATACAGTGGTGGAAGCGAAGGGGAGAGGGGTGTTGAAGTTGAGACCAGGGAGAAGGGTGAGTACAGGTGGGGAAGAGGAACGAGAAGAGAGCTGCGAAGGCGGGAACGGGAGTAAGGGGTCAGGTGTGGGGAAGGCAAGCGTAGTGGCGACGGCTGGAGGGGAGAGCGAAGGTGAGAGCAGAGACGAGAGCGAAGGCAAGGGCGGAGACGAGGGCGGAGGCGATGGCAGAGGCGAGAGCATATGCGAGAGCGGAGACGAGGGCAGATGCAAGAGCAGAAGCGAGGGCAGATGCGAGAGCAGAGGCGGGGCATTGGCGAGGACAGAGGCGAGGGTTGAGGAAACGACGGACACGAGGGTGGAAACAGTGCTGAATAGGGAGGTGAGAGCGGAGGTGCGTGCAGAGGCCAGATTGAAAACGGAGGCGGAGGCGACGGTGGAGACGAACGCAGAGGCCGAGAGCAGAGGCGAGGGAGAGGTTAGAGAAAAGCTGGAAGTGAAGGTGGAAGTAAGGACGAGGGGAAGGCCGAGGCTAGAACGATGGGGAAGGGGCAGGTATGGAAGAAGGGGAAGACGGAAGTGTAGACGAAGGTGGAGGTGGGGACGGAGACGAGAGCGGAGGCGATGTTGGAAAGGGTAGAGGCGAGAAAATGGGCTAGAGTAACAATGAAGGCGGGTAGAGGCGATGGCGGAGGCTAGGGGAAGTCGAGGGTGGAGATAAAAGCGGAGCGAATGTGGAGGCGAGGACGAAGGCGGGACTGTGGCGACTGCGAGGGTGCGTGGGGCGGCAGAGGCGAGTGCGGATTGAGGGCGATGACGGAGGCGAGGGTAGAAGGTCTATTGCCACGCGAGCGGCGGAGGCGGCGGTGACAACGCGTGCGGGAGGGGCGGCAGCGAGGACGCAGCCGTCGCCGGGAGAGCCCGTCCGCAGTCTTTCCGTGAATGCGACGCTCCTCTCGCGAGCACAAAACGCATCGGCGCGCTCCCCGAGGACGTCTTTCAGTGGAGGCTCTCGTCCGCGGCCGCCGCCTGCGAGGCCCGCCGGCCACTCCGGAGAGATCTCGAAGTCGCGTTCCTGGCCAGCACTTAACATTCTCTTCTATATTGTGAATCCGTTTTCTGCTGTGTGGCGACCGTTGCAAACCGTTTACGGCCGACGATGTGCCAATCTCTAATTCAGTCGTGAGTGGGATACATTCTTTGGGAGTAATAACAGTGTAGGTCCCAGTGGATTAGTGATCATTTTAGTGGTCGCTCATTTCCCACCGAAATTCGGTGATTAAAATTCAGTCGGTGCAGTTTGTGATGTGTAAACCGGTCTCCCAATAGATTTTCACGTCTCGTTTCTGATGCTATTGACTCTAATTCTCCCCATCCAATAATCGGAAAATCAAACTATAAATTGATTCAAATATAGTAAAACAAAGAGGTTTGGAAACTGATGGTCATAATAAATACACAGCTGCCTCAGAATACATAATGCAAACTCTGAGGGTAAGTCGTACAGGTATAAAATCGTCTCCTGTATTATTTCTGTTGTATACCTTCCCCTTGCGGTTCTCAGATGCAACCAATCTTTATAAATAAGTTCTCTAAAGAAAGAGGAGTTCACGGAGACGAGACGAATTGACTTTAATAATATGAAATATTTGTTTAAAAAACGCATCTGAATATTCGAGTCAAATGCAACCCGCAATACTTGCCAATGTTTTCGAATCTGTGTCGTCAAATAACTCCTAAACAAAGCGTTCTAGGACCTTAAAAACTAAAAGAGGCCTCAAAGAAACGTTTTTACATCATAATCTATAAAATAAAACATTCTTGGACATACAATTAAAATTTCGGTTCGGAGATTCGAAAGTACCAGTGCCATCTAAGTATTTCAGCTCTTGTTGCTGGTAGCCAATTTGGTGCCGACACTCTTATAAGGCCTATATTTCTCCATCTGATATTTACACTTTCTGTATACAGCGTCGTTTGTGCAGCCTGTCAAGGTTTATTTGCATAATCATTAATTCAAGATTTGGTCTTCAGCAATAACTAGAAGTACTATTATATTTGCTTGATTCCTATGAAGATTGTTTCTTACGTGTGTAATGAAACCATTCAATTAACGTTTTGCCATGGTCTATGAGTGCTGTGTGCCTAATTATGGAGGAATGTGGGCGTACAGTGAAGAGTGAAGACTGTTTGTGTTTTATTTGTACCAGTATTTTCGTTATCTGTAGTAATTCGATGAAATTTTCAAGTCAGCGGGTTCTGACACATAAATTTCTCAAAAGTAAAAAGCTAACATTTTTGTGACTATCACGAAAAGCTAACTGTCAAAGAATATTGACTAATTACTTGAAATGTCTTTTAGGAAGTGTTGTGAAAACTCTCCATGATACTGAATAAAAATACAAATTGAAAATTGCTTTATACATCAACTGCATTTTTTAATTTTATATTGTGTTAGTACATTGTAAGTACCTTTATACATTTTTAAACAAAGAAGCACGTTTCGTTAACAACTTTCCCTCTTAGAATGGAAAAAGAAGGTTAGGGATGAGTGTGGGGTTTAAAATGCGAGAGTTCTCACACAGGTACGCAGAGATAGTAGGAGAAAACTTGTTCTAAAGCACAACACAAAGAACAAACTTTGTAAATAAGCTAAAGTAAAATAGCTTGAAATAAATGAACAACAAAAATCAGAACACGCTTTCCTACAATACTAAATGAATCAATTTAAAGAAGCAATTAAATTTAAAATTATAGAAAGCGCAAGTCACTCGACAACTGCCAACGATCGCAGTCCAAACGCACGATTTAAATGTCATCGATATCTGGAAGTACGTACTTCAACGCCCAGCTGTAAACTCTTATTATAAATGCACTCATTGTCATAAAAAAAGCTGCATCCAGAAGGACGAGATGGATTGCAATCATTGTTGGCAGGCAGGTAGAGGTACCACGCATACAAAATCATTACTCTTTCAAATTTGTAGGACCAACATTTATTACACTACACGGGCACAGACGGTACATGTTACTATGGCGTGGGACAGCCATGTTGGCTAACACAGGTGGCCGGACGTTGCAGCATGGAGTTATACACGTCTCGAATAGAGTCCTGTGGTAGTCCATCCCATGCAGCTTGCACCTGAGCGCGCATTTCTTGCAGATTGGTGGGTAGAAGTGGGGTCCTGATCGCACACATCACAGCACCCCAAACATTCTCGATCGAGGAGAGGTCTGGAGATGCGGCTGGCTATGGCAGAATTTCCACGACTGCAAGGCATGCTCGGAAAAGAGCTGCGGTATGCGAACGCGCGTTTTCCTGTTGAAATAGGGCACGGGCGTGGGCGTTCACGAACGGCAGAGCCACCGGCTGCAGGATCTTCTGAATGTGCCGTGCGGCTGTCACGGTGCCTTGAGGAACACTAACGGTGGACGCGCACCATGGGGATATCGCCCCCGCACCATCACCAGGCTGGCGAGACGTGTGATGGAATATCACAAACCGCTCGTCGTGGCGGTCTCCCACTGTGCCTCCTCACACGGACCCGGTGGTCGTCGCCATCAAGGTAGAAGTGGAACGCGTCGCTGACGATGACCCGCTGCCAGTCTGCACGGCCTCAGGTCCGTCGTTTCTGACACCAGGCGTGTCTGTAGTGACGTTGCTGCGGTGTGAAAGTCAGACGTCGTAACGGTCGGCGCACGCCAAGCCCTGCGTTATGAAATCACTTGCTAATAGTACTGGCACTTACAGGATGTGACAGTGCAGGCTACACAGCCCGCGGAATACCACCTATCATTGCCGTGGGAACTATTCGCGCGTGGCGGACAATCCGTCGGTCCTCCCTCCTCGTGATGCGTGGCGGACGTCCAGATCCTGCATTTCGTATGTTTGTGCCTTCTTCAATTCATTGCCGCCAACAGGGGGCGATGGAGTACGTACGAACGTGTGGCGCACAATACGGCGAGAGGACCAACAAGCCTCTCGCATACCCACGATCTGGCCCCTCTCGAAAGCGTCTAACTGGACAACTGGCTGTCGAACGCGTCCCCTAGGCATAGTGTACGTGCGGGCGACGCTCGAGCGACGCTACCCGATGTCGCAATGGCCTGTGCGGCCGTTCGAAGCCCTCTTATCTGGACCGGTGGGTGCAACGTCACGCACCTACCACCGACCTTCCCCCCCAGTGCGCGACCAATCGTGAAAACGAAGTCATTGTCTCAGTGAATGGTGTGCAAAATACCCACCGAATTTGCAGAGGATCAGTAGGGTCCTTCGGGGTGCAGCTTTTTTATGACGATGAGTCTATTACACCTTTTGATATTAAATTTAAGATGTCGCTTCGTTCAGGTATTCAATACGCAATCATCGTTTGAGCAGCATTCCCATGTACCGCAGTACAGTCTAACCCTACTACTAATGTAGTTTCTAAAGGTAACAAATGGTATTTAGTACTCAAAGATGAAAATATTACTTTGATTACTTTTTGGCTCAGAATTGCTTTTCCTGATGTACGTAAGAACGCAGAAAATAATCGAATACTATACCAGTAATTTTTCAATTTTAGCACCCTAGCAACCTGGCATTCTGACTTTCCAAACCCCCTTCTGTTTCTCATAACAAATCAAGGAAAGTTAAATAATATTCCAAAGAGTAGGGTTGTACTTGCCTGATCCGGTATTTTTGCACTACTTTACTTGCTTTTCTCAAAAGTAATAACCTTTTCTGAAATTTTTGTAACTATCAAGGAAAGCCAAACGCTAACTCTCAAGGAAGTTTGAACAATTTCTTCAAATATTGTTTTTAAAGAAGTATGAATTGTTTCAAGAACATCTGTCATAATGATGAATAATTTTTTATTGAAAATTTGTTACCAACATCTATTGCATTGTTATTTTAGTTTGATATTCTTTAGGTACATTAGATGATACATTTAATTTTTTTAAACAAACGTGTTTCATTAACAACTTTCATTCTTAATGGAAAGGATAGGCAAATGGATAGGGAAAAGGTAAGTTTAACATGCGAGAGTTCTTGCACGGGTACGCTAGTATGATGAATTTTCGCTTCTGAACATGCAGGGTGAGTGACGTAACTTTAGCACCACGTGCAGTTTTTGAACGTTTAAAGTTATTACAATTCAATTTTCATGGATACGCATGAGAAAATGAGGCTAATTGATGCATTTAGTCATTTGTGTTTTATAACTTGCAACTTACGAAATATTCAGATATCTTTGCTTTCTTGGAGCTATACATATTCTTACTATATCATGAGTGTAAAAAGACGAATACAATGATGTACGTATATTTTTTAGTTTTGATATTTTTGCGACTTGTGTTTAACTGATATTTTGAATGTAATAGTCCATCACATAAGGTCACGCAGCGCTCCCCTGCTAACGCGCGCTTGAGAAAGGGAAGTTGATGGAAGCATTTGAGGAAACGAAGTCGGGTTCGCCTGGTAACCAACAGTTGGGTCCCTGGCGCATCAAGGTTTAGGCGGGATTGGGCGAAGGACGTTCTTAGGAATGTTCCGGATCCCATACACAGACGTCCTGACAGAGACCATGAACCTCCCTGTCAGGTTGCCTAGGTTCCGGCAATACTCATGTCGACAGTATAAAGGTGATTGCAGTGAGGAGACAAGAAGGCGGCCCCGAGCTGCCCGCACCTTAGTTCGGATGGCCCCCTGATGGGCTCCTGGCTTCGTTGTGGCTATGGCAGAACACTGTGGATACTCTGGGCATACAAAAGGAACTTGTTGCCGGCGTATTATGAGTGGCGCATAGTTTCTACTCCGGCATCGGCCTGAAATGCAACCTGAAAGTCACCACCGAAAGAAGAAAAAGACCAAAAGGCCCACTACAGTGTTACAGATGTTTGGACTTTGGACACTCTAGAAATAATTGCAACCACAAAATTAATTGTGCAATATGCTCTGGTAATCACTATACGGTAACTTGTCCCCAAAGCAAAGAAACCCCTTCCTGCATTCTCTGCAAAGGCAATCACCGCGCAGATGTAAGAAATGAGAACTGTTTATATTATAAGGAAATCGCTGAAAAGAAAAGCACCCCACCCCAGAGTACAAGAAATCCATCTCAAAGAATGCAATCCCAAACCACTAACAACCAACAAGAAACATTTCCATCACTACCTTTTACCCAACCAATGCGAAACTTTACTAGGAACTACAACCCTGTGAACCAATCAAGCTTCGTTAACAATAACAGATCACGGAGCAACCCCACCCAGCAAAACCAACAAAATAATAATATTAATCCTCTTTTAAATTCAATTATTAATTCTATAACGTCCAGCATAATTAACTTCATCAATTCCCTCATACCATCAATAATCAATACAATTCAGAATACAATAACAGCTTATTTTAATAACAATTATGTCAATACAAGCCCTTAGAAATATATCGTTTACAAATTGGAATGCAAACGGGATTACATCCAAAAAAGTAGAACTGACACAATACTTACACACACACAATATAGATATTGCATGCATAACAGAGACACATCTAAACAATAGCAACAAGTTTTACATACCAGAATACAGAATTTATAGAAATGACAGGATCGAAAACAAAGGAGGCGGTGTATTAATAGCAGTCAAGAATAATATAAACCATCACGAAATTAATATACCAAACACCACAGGAATTGAAACAGTAGCAATAAGCTTAAAATTGAACAATCAATCATGGAATATAATAGCTGCATACAAACCTCCAACAATAAAAATACAGCCCCAAAATATACTTAATCTATTCACCCCAAATAAAAATACATTAATTCTAGGCGATTTTAACGCCAAACACATTAACTGGGGATGTCACACAAGCAACCAAGCAGGAAAAACACTATCCCAAATTTTAACCAATACCAATATAAATATTCTGTCCCCTACAGAACCAACATACTATCCAAGAGATGTAAATAAAAAACCAGACATCCTAGACATCGGTTTGACAGATGGAAATATCAATTTTTACTCAACCCCATATCATGAACTTGATTCAGACCACATTCCTGTTAACATACTTACACAGCAAATTCCACCACCGCGATCCCCAGTCCCCAAAATTAACACTCTTAAATTAAACTGGATTAAATTCCAAAACATAATAAGCAATTTAATACCTAAAATAAAAATCCTAAACACTCCAATAGAAATTGAGAATGCTGTAATATTACTAAACACCATAATACATACAGCAATAACAGAAACGCAACCCATAAATACACAACCTCACAACAATATTAGACATTCACTTCTACCAACAGAAATTAGGGACATAATAAATATAAAAAATAAGACCAGAAGACTGTGGAACGTAACAAAAAATCCACTAATTAAAACAGAACTTAATATATTAACTAATATAGTTAAGAAATTAATAAAAAATCATATAAATCTCAAATTCCAAAACAAGATACAATCTTTAATGCCACAAAACAACAGTATTTGGAACTTCACCAGAAAAATACTACAAAAGAAATCAATTATTCCACCTATCAACTCACCAAAGGGTAAGTTATTTACCCCAACCGACAAGGCTGAGGAAATAGCCAATTACTTTGAGTCGACTTTCACCCTCAACCAAACAAAATTGCACCCGGAACACAACACAATAATTCAATCTACAAACCTTCCTAACTATGGCCCTCACTTTAAAATCCATTTCACAAACCCTAAGGAAATAAAACAAATAATTAACTTTGTCCCGATTAAAAAAGCGCCAGGCCACGATAGCATTAATAATTTAATATTAAAACATTTACCAGCCCCCGCAATTGCTTTCATAACAAATATTTACAATTCATGTTTCAGAACAAACCATTTTCCATCCACTTGGAAACATGCCATTATTCATCCCGTCCCGAAACCAAATAAAAATGCAGCAAACACCGATAGCTATCGCCCAATTAGCCTCCTTCCATCTCTGTCTAAAATCTTCGAAAAAATAATACTTCTACGACTCAAAAAACATCTACAATTAACAAAAGCAATACCAAGAGAACAATTTGGATTTACTGAACACATATCCACACAACACCAACTCCTTAGAATTACAGAACATCTCAATACAGCATTTCAGAAAAACATCACTCAATACTCATATCACTCGACATATCACAGGCATTTGATAGTGTATGGCACCAGGCACTAATATACAAACTAAAGAAAATCGGCACTCCACAGTACATCACTTCAATAATCCAAAGCTACTTATCCAACAGAACCTTTGCAGTAACAATTAACAATCATCACTCAAACCCCAGGTTAATCAAAGCAGGATTACCACAAGGATCCCCCCTTTCACCCACACTGTTCAATCTGTATGTAGCAGACATCCCCAATCACCCAACAGTAAAAACAGCACAGTTTGCAGACGACACACTTATTTTCGCTTCCAATCCCTCTTTAATCAGTGTTAAAAATAACATACAGTTATATCTAAACCAAATTGACAGTTGGTCATCCAAATTAAAAATAAAATTAAACCCTAACAAAACTGCAGCAAAAATTTTTTCTTTAAGGCCATACACCCCACCAATCCCATTAACATTAAACAATGAGCCCATCCCATGGTACCCCCCAAATAAACCAATCAAATACTTAGGATTGCATATGGACACCAAACTGAACTGGAAACAACATATAGACACCAAAATAATACAAACTAAATGTAAACTGCATCAACTAAAAACACTAATTAATAGAAATAAATATCTCCCATACAAAACAGCAATAATACTATACAAAACAATAATTAGACCGACTCTTCTCTACGCCTGTCCAATATGGATCAATGCTGCAAAAACAAACATCAACAAAATTCAAATAGTACAAAACCAATTTCTTCGTACCATCACTAATGCACCCTGGTTCATATCAAATCACCAATTACACAAGGAATTCAACCTCGATTCCATCATTCACCACATTACATACCTATCACATAACTTCTTCTCTAATATTCACCATATCCAAACCTTAAATTCATTCAACCTCTGTAAAAACCCCACTCATCCTACTCGCATCAAAAATAAATATCCATTCCACATGTTTTGCAAAATATTTTCAGACCTGTAATAAATTCAACGAGGTGCCATCATGGTTTCCTCAACCCTTGTATTAGTATTAAGTTAGGTTAAGTTTTAGTAATTAAGCCACCAATACATATGTATAGTGAAATAAACTGATCTATGTATACAATCAACCAAATAAATGGAAAAAAAAAATCGGCCTGAAATCCGGTAGCTCCGAGCTGGCAGGGTGGCCGACCCAGGCATTGCGTGGGAAGGTCACCGAGAGGGGAAACTGCGTTCTGGCGGGATCCCGATACCAGCCTGACGGACTTCTTGTGCGCCGGCGGGGGGTGCGGATAAAGAGTAACGCCTAGGTCAGTGGTGTCAAGGTCTCTTAGTGGTGGCAGTGGCACGCATCGCAGCACCGTGCCACGCCACGAACTGTGTGCCACTAGCGTTGGGAGAGGAAACTATTAGTAACCCCGCCGTTTTACATTAGTGATGGCGTTGTTTCTTGCGGCGGGATTATGAACTGCGGGGAGAGGTGATTTCGTCGTGGCACTGGTGCCACGGACTCTCGCTCATGACATCGATCTTGATAACACTGTCCTAAGTGCCCACCCCGGGGATCAATCACCTTGGGAGAACAAAAAGCAGTGTGATGCGTTAGACCACGCAAAGCATGTACTGGATCACAGACATACAATCAAGCAGCACCATGGCCCTTCTCCGGACACGGCTTCCGCAATCGTTTCTCGGAGAGTGGGTTCATCTTCGCAACCATTGCTTCCGGCAATTTCACGCTTTACCAAGGTGGCGCCATTGGCGAATCTTCTTTATAAGAGTAGGAATAACATGTACGCGAAAACGCTGTTGTAGAGTGTTGCTGTGATAATGTTGTTGAGAGTTGTTAAGTTCATTAGTTGCTTATAACATATGAATGTATTGAACTGACATAGACTATCAGATAATGAAACGGTTCACTCGAATGTTGTTCCAATTGCTGCATAAATTGCAAGTAATATTGTTTACGGAATAAATCATAGTCTTTTGCAACCAAAACAACTCCATTAACTACATATACAGTACGCATACATACATACATATTGTGGTAAATACAAGTATAATAAATACTTGTATATTCACAATACAAGTGGATCACAATTACCTTCTAGGCCCCGAGATGGGGCTTCTGTAATTCAGTATGGTGTTATTTCTGTAAGAATAAATATATAAATGTTTTAGAGTGCAAAGAATTTCAGGATTATAAACCTTGCTTTCCACCAGGTCATCTTCGTGTTACCACAAGTATAGTAAGTAATAAAAGTTCTCCCCTTTGAACCGCCAAGTTCTTTGCCTCTCATACCAAGTATTTTGTCACTGCCCATCTATTATGTCACCATGCAACTGTTGATTTCTCTTTGTTTGCGAGAACACCATTATGACATCAGAATATCACATACGAAGTATGACGCATGATATGGTGATGCAGCTGACATATTAAAAATTGAAGATAATTTTGAAACACCCAGAATGGTTCGTTCAGGGCAACTGAAATTGTTTGGTACGTTCTGTAGCAGCTGAACATCGCCGAATTCACTTGCAATATGTAATTTTCCGCCTGCTAAGGGCTGGAGTGTTGGCTGTTAACGGTTCAAGGCGTCAGTTCTGTGCTTGTAGTTGAAGTGATGAGATAGTTTTAACGTGTGAATTATAGCCAAAATCATTACTAAAAAGAATATTGTAAGAGTTAATACAAATCAAGCCATTAACCCAACCGAGATTGTAACCAAACTGTCAAGAATAGACATGTTCTAAATACCAAGTTACAAAGATCTTTACTTTCATTACACTTTTAATTAAACCCGCAATAAACTAAACTTTAATCATAGAGCTATCTGTGTAAATTATATTTCCAAAATGGAAGTTTTAAAGAACACATTTCGGCGTTTCTAGCTACATAAATCATTGATGTCATGCAACCATTCTCTAGTTGGTGGAATTACCTGAATAATACAGACTAAAGCATTTCAAGGACAAGTAGGCCAATGTTCGTGAAATAAATGTGAATAATTTCTACTGACTATCACAGATTACATCCCTCAAATTTGCTTGGCATCAATGAGTGTCAAAAAATCTGTCACACGACTGAACAGAGAATATAGTCGAAATGAAAAAAGAATAAGTTAAAAATGTATAAAAAGTTTACTTCACGTTATTTACTTAGGAACATATAAAATAGAGGGAACATACAAATACATAACAATACACGTCTGGGTTTATATTTCGGTCACGCAGCGTTTTTAACTTCATTCTCAGGTCATTGGCACGCAATCCATTTGCATAGTTTTCAAGGGATTAGTTATGGCTTGCCCGTCAGAACTAGTGTCACCTAGACCAGAGGTCTGCCCCTGCCCCGGAGAACATGAACTTCGAGGAAACTTGTCATCGAGGGTGACGGAGGCGTTGGGAGCGAACGAGAGAGGCGCGAAGGAAGTGGGAGGGGCAGAACGGAGAAGACCGCGTCATTTCCGGGCTGCCTTGTCCGTCTGTCCTGGGAACGCCAGCCGCGCAGTAATCCGCATTCAGGTCGTCGCCGCAAGCACCCTGAGGTGACGGCTGGGAGCCTCCCACCCCCTCGGCTGGCACTTTTCCGCGCCCTTCCGCTCCCGACATCTATAGCACTGCCCTCTTCGCCGTCGCCAAGCTCTCCAAACCTAGTCACACCCCGCCCCTGTCACTTCTTCCTCTCCTCGCCTCTTCTCTCCGCCTCCTCTCTCCTCTCCCCGCCTCCTCTCCCCGCCTCCTCTCCCCGCCTCCTCTCCCCGCCTCCTCTCCCCGCCTCCTCTCCCCGCCTCCTCTCCCCGCCTCCTCTCCCCGCCTCCTCGCTCCGCCTCCTCGCTCCGCCTCCTTGCTCCGCCTCCTCGCTCCGCCTCCTCGCCCCTCCTACTCGCCCCGCCACCTCGCCCAGCCTCCTCCTCCCCGCCTCCTCGCCAATCGCGAAATTCAGCGGGTGGGGAGGGGGCGTTGAATTTTTGCTATTTTAGTTACACAAAAGAATGGGCAGAAAATGCCCATTTCTCCCAAAGTATGTAAAATATTTTGATATAGTAATCAAAATCCTCTTTCAAAATTTAATACAGATTCATAAAATACCATCAACTCGTAAAATTCCATCAACCTCAAGAAAATGTGCGCAGATAAATCTCTTTCCCCCCAAGTCATATAAAGTTTTTACTGTTTTTGACAAATAAATAAATAAAACCGCCGTATTCGGACGATAAATGTGTCCTGAATAGCGTTTTTCCGAAAATCGTGGGTTCCAAAGAACTCTACGTATTCTAGCTCCAAAACTATTTGATCTAGAACACTGAGATTTACATTAAAGATTGCGTGTACATTACTGTTTATCTTGCAAATATAACAGGAATTTTAATTTATAAAAATCGATTAAACACCAAAAGTTTAAAATAAAAGATTGAGCCGTTTTAGAGTATATCTTGTTTTTGTAATGTTTTAAAATTTCACATATTGCGTGCAATATTGCGCAAAAACTACTAAAATTTTCAAAAAATGTACATGACCTTAATGAAAGAACTCACCTTGTTGTACAAATTGTATTTGAAGAAAAAATTTCTATCTTCAGTTTTGAGTTATAGGAAGACGCCCACAACAATTCAAAATTTTGCAATTTTCCAAAATTCAGAGTTTTCAACAAATTTGAGACCTGCGCCATTCTCTTAAATGATCTTCGGACTATCCAACAACAAAATTTAGTCAAAATTGTCGGCGCCGTTCTTTTAACTTTTGAAAATGTTCCAGGGGCCTTAGGTAAAGTACCTCCAAAAATTAAAATAACGATTTTAAATTCAAATCAGTCAAATCGATTGCGAAATATAAATTTTGGAGTAAATCGGCTGAACAGTTTAGTCGCTAGCGACGATTTGATTTCAACTGTTTTTTCGGTATGAAGGACTTTCTAAAGAGAGATTCTGACTGCGCCATGTGTTAGGGGATTTTTTCTTAAATTAGCAACTGGATTTATTCACTTTTTCGTTATCAGGACCCGTCAATAATTTTTTTTCGGCCGAAAATCCGCCGTTTTTTCGCGCAGCGTTACATAATTTTCCCTGTACTATATGTACATACAGTATATGGGAAAGTAAAACAAAAACTTGTTTACTATTAACTCGAAAACTAGAAAAAACAGGCGGACGATGCTTGTGCGAAAATCTACAAACACTAGCTGACTGAAAGTTGTTCTCTGTGCGACCCTAATTCGCATGAGCATCACGTTATAACAGTCACCTGGAACAGGGAGAGCTCAGTGTGGTCTGATCGTGTCCTGACAGACTCGGATATTTACGGCTATTAAATCTGTTTTTATCCTGCGCAACGGAAACGGCATCTATTCTAAGTGAGATTTGCCATTATCGAGTGAAATGACTGTGATTGTACCTTACAAGATGATTTGTCGAGTTGTTTCAGGTGATTCTGCAATCTCATATTCTTGCGAATTCCTTACACGGCGCTCAATAATAATTGTTAAAACGCTGAACAGCCGGAAGACGATTATATACCAATATAATCAATGATATTAGCCGAAACGGGTTCGTTCATCTAATCATACTAACAATGAAAACGATTTGTTTGATTAGTTTAAAGAACAACGAGCAAATAACGTAGTATCTGTGAGCGGGCTGATATCTCAAGCAAAGGATAAACCTTTTAGTGTACTTCTGAAGATGGAATCATTTAAACTCATCGCATCCTGGATTCAACACTTCTGACAGCGCCACAATAACTGTTAATGGAAAAATTTCATGCTAGTCAGCAAGTGTTAGTTGTAACCAGGATATTAGTACACCGTTTGCAGCACAATGTTTGCTATAACAAATAATTTGACTTAAAGAGAAAAACGCTTCCGTCCAATACGTACAAAAACAACCCGTCTTTTGAAGTTCTGTATCTTATCGTTAATTTCGACTGTATGCACACGCTGCGGTGTAATCGAAAAATTACATTTTTTTTCTGAATCAATGCATCTGCGTCCACAATAATAAAGGAATTATTTATTCCTTTATTGTGGTTGTTTCGGAACAAGTGTGAACCAAATGAACAAAAGGTGGTCATGATGTGAATAATTAAACAAAGAGTAAATATCCCTGAAAAATATCTGGATGAAGTTTTAAAACTGTATTATTATTATTATTATTATTATTATTATTATTATTATTATTATTATTATTCACAATTTTACGCTCGTCCGGAGTTTTTAGATATAACTCAAGGACCGAACGTCAACACATATAGCGAGACAGATGGTGAGAAGTTCTTGCTCCAGTGCACTCAGGTTCTGCTTCAATGGCTAAGAGAGAGAACCTTACGCACAATATTGGTGGTTGCCAGCAGCACGGCCTTCTGCATGGTTCTGAAGTGCTACTCATTTAGATGGAGTTTCTCTTTCACAATCCTCCAATCATCAGCAACAAGCACATTAGATGAAATAACTACTGGCACAATATCTACCTCTTTTAGTTTGTAGAGGTTTTTCAGTTCTTCTGAGAGTGGCTGGTATTTTCTTTTCTTTTCTGCAATTGTTGGCAGCAGATTATGATCTAATGGGACTGCAATATCAATTATTATTGCCCTGCAAGTAGTTTTGTCGAACACGACAATATCAGGCTTATTTGCATCCATTGTTTTATCTGTAACAATGGCAGTATCCCATAAGATTTTTGTTCTCTCATTAGACAAAACTTGCTCCGGTAGATATTTATAATAAGGTAAGCTTTCCTTTAACAGGTCCAATCTTTTGGCAAGAGCTTGGTGAATGATTTTGGCTACATTATTGTGGCGTTGTAAATAATCTGTTTGTGCCAACTGAGAGCAGCCACTACAGATGTGTTGAATAGATTCGGTGGCCTTCTTGCACAGGCGACACATGTCACTGATGTTCTCTTTCATGATATATCGCCTGTAGTTATTAGTGGTTACTACCTGATCTTGAATGGCCAACACAAATCCTTCCGTCTCGCCAAAACGCCCAGCGGTTCTCAACCATTCAGTCGATCTTTTCATATCAATGGCGTTACTTCGAAGCGCTGTAGCAAACCTGCCATGGAGTTCCTTTGATTTCCACTGCTCAATTCGATCCTCACATTTAGGAAAACTTGGATTGTGGTTTTCTTGGAGCAGCTTCAGAGGTGTATAGCCGTGATCTTGTGCACAGATGGCCGTCATGGATTTGTTATTGATGAAATAATGTCTGAGCTGTTTTTCTTGCTGGCGGCACATAACTTCAAGACTTAACAGTCCACGGCCTCCATGATGTCTTGAAAGATATAGCCTTTCGGTGGAACTTCGAGGATGATGCATCCGATATTTTGATAGAAGTGTTCTGACTTTTCTATCGAAAGCTTGTAAAGATGTCTCAGACCATTTAACAACTCCAAATGTATGCGATGCTGCAGAAAGGGCCCATGTGTTCATTCCTGTAAATTTGTTTCTCGAATTAATAGAGGACTTGCAGATTTTTGCAACACGAGAGAGAACCTTCCTTTCCACTTGTTTTCTAATTTTTTCATCTGCAGTTCCTAAGAGCTGCTGGAGGCCGAGATACTTATATTCATCTCCATTGATGAGTTCTTGAATTCTCAAATCTTCCATCCAATGAGGTTCATTTTCTCTATTCTGGACGCGACCTCTCTTCACGTGAACAACAGCACACTTCTCCAAACTAAGATCCATACAAACAGAGGTGCTGAAACTTTCAACAAGTGTCAGCATGCTGCGAAGTTGATCTGGTCCTTTAGCATAGAGCTTGAGATCATCCATTTTATAATTGGTGGGAAATTATTATTATTATTATTATTATTATTATTATTATTATTACCTTCATTGTGAAGTAATATTTCTAACAATGACAAACAAATCTAGAGCAATACTCATTAGTCCTGTTTATTTCGCACTGAGCTTTTCCTGAATATCGTACGCCGATGAATCAAAATATTACAATTAATTTCAAAAGGCAATAACGCAGCAATCAAGTATATTATTGTATTGAGGTGCCACCTACTAGATGGATCAACAAAACATGGCGGCGGTTGAAATATTGAGAAATTGAGTCGTACCTTCAACCGGAATAAGAAAAACTAAATATTTGTATATAATATTCTATTATTTTATTACGTATAATGTAAATTTAATATTTATTGACCAATACTACAAAATTCATGATAAATAATTCCATCCAATCCAATCAGTTGAACACTTGTCGCTAAGGAAAGCAATTAGGTAATAGCCATCTTCCAGAAAGTTCTACAAAAGTCGATAGCTACCCTGGAAGAAACGGTGACGTTGCTAATAGATTCGCTCTAGAGAAGATTCCGAAGTAATCATATAAGTTTTATACTGGTATATTGTTTAATTTCTTGACTGGTATTGAGCCTTAAGCAACTTCTAACTGAAACAAAACATACCTCACACATGGCTTCCACCAATTTCAATTCCAATGGAATTTCTGATAAGTAAATTGAGAATTTCTGCCACATTATTCATAAACCCTCCTCTCCAGGAGGGTTCATAAACCTCTCCAGGAGGGTTTATGAATAATGACCCAGAAACAACTAAGAAGCCTAGGGGCAGTAGATTCATGGGGGCTTCTTGTCTGAAGTATTTCCGCTTCCTTTGCATAAATAGAAATCATTTTTTCACGCAACAGAAAAAACTTGAAGAGGTTAATTTGAATGAAAATTAAACTAGCGGTCTGAAGTACCAAAAACACTGAAACAGTACCACACAAAATGGATTTTCTGCAATCTGCTCCCGCAAACCACACAAAATGGTCTCGCGCAATCTGCTCAAGAACAAAAAATGAAATACTGTCTTAATAAAAATCTTTTGCAAAACATTAAATATTTAAATAAAAAACACTTTACAAAAATTGCAATAATAAAGCATAATGTATATATGCATAGAAGTACAACAGTTACATGGCAACAATATGAAAAGTAAGTGCTGTTCCGTAAGGCAACACGAATAGAAAATATTTAATGGCGGGTGGCATCTTCCTTGCAGCCTTTCTGTCTCATGAAGTCATCTGCGTCGTAAGCAATGATGAACTGAGTGTGAGAATTCAGTCGGTACGCCCAGTATTGGAATAGACGGAATCACAAAGAACACAAGCGAATATTTGCATTTTTTTGGACAAAATCGAAATCTTTTCTTTGTTTTTGTATTTTTCCCGAGTTCCCGAGTATCTAACAAAACCATAGAGACGTCTCAAAATGCCGGAGAGATTTATAGTTTGCATTAAATTTCTGCTCGAATTGTAAGTTAGTAATGTAGATATATGAAGGCCTTGGGGCAATAAAATTCTGTGTCACTATATGTAAATTCTGAGAAAAAGGCAAGTAACGATGAAGACGTGGATTTCTATACATTGGGGTAAAGAACGTTAATTTATGAATAATTTGACTTAAAGAGAAAAACGCTGCCGTCCAATACGTACACTGTTATCTTTTGGCGAATCTTTAAAATAAAACCCCAACATCTAGATACATCTATAGGGCGTCGAAATACACTAATATATCAATTTCATCAGAAATATGGCGTAGCATATTATGGCTCCAAGGTCTTCATAAATTATATTAATTTGAATGCAAAAAAGTCGCCACCGCAATTGAGTTGGTATCCGCGGCGTGTTGCTCAGCTGCCTCGCTCCGGTCTGACCGCCCTTGCTCCTACCGCGGGTCTCTTGAGTTCCCCTCCCCTCGCTTTGCGTCCACCAAGGGTCCCCACCGTCTTTCTTGGCTCCGCCACTCCGCGCTGCCATCTCCGAAGCCTGACAGGGCGGTCTGGGGCTAATTACTTGCGGAGAGACGGAAAGCCCCAGTCGGCCGGCCCTGTCGACCGACCTCCGCAGAATTTCAAGCAGCAGACGCCGGGCCGCGGCGCGCCGTTTACGCACCGCCCGGCCGTGAGGCGAGGCACCTGCCACCTTCGGCCCTTGACGGCGGCGGCGGCGACCAGGAGTGCAGTCTGGCCCAAAAGTGAGAATTTGGTTCCCTAGAGCTGTGTTTTGCAGATACTTCGACGGAGTAAATACGACCCCACTGCTCGCACGAGTAGCCAAAAATTATTCAAATTTGGCGCCGTCCGGGTAAATCAAGTATTATAACAATCTTTGGCATTAGTTACTAGCTCAGAACATACATTTTGATCGTCGCGCCTTCGAGATAGCGCGCGGAATTTGGGAAAACTAGTCTAATTCAAAGAAAGGAGAAGAATCACTTGTTTCAGGATGTGCTTTGGGGGGGGAGCTCTTTGGCGCCAGATTGTCAACTGTTTGTAAACACCACCGCGAGGCTGAAGCATGTACCAATCACCTGACAAGCCAGAAATATCATTTTCTAGAAATTGCCGCAATTCACCAGAAGACGCGGCCAAAGCATTTTTAATAAAATTCAATACTCTACAACAGTGATGTCATAGCAGTGTTCTCGCATATGAAAGCAAGCATGAGTGCGTGTTGTATAAGCATGCCGTGCTAATTGGATTTAAACTCGAGACAGTTGGCAACGAGCGCCAACAGTTGGCAATGCAAAGAGCGCACAACGATTTCCCACATTAAATTGGTTTTGAAATATTAACCACCAAATTGCTAGCCGAAATTAATGCCAAATTGTTTCTCCCCGCGCCCAATACTGGTAAAGCTTAACTATTTATTCAATGATCATTAGTTTTTTAATATAAATCTTCTAACAATAGGGATCAATTGTGTTTTTACAGAGATTCAGCGAGAGAAATATAAAGAGAATTGCTGTATCACACCCGCAGACAGCAGCTCTCCCATCCCATCATTTGAAGCTCTATTTCGCTGCCTTTACACCCACAGATTCCACGATTATCGGAGCATTAACAATGCGGCGTGGGCTTGGTGGTGTACCGGTTAGCGTTTCGGAATGTTATACCCACGTTCGCCGGTATAACCTGCGAAGTAAGCCAATAGAAGCCGATCGTTCGCGCGTAAACCCGATTGTAGTTGTGGATTTTTTAAGGGCGAAAAAATTCTTCTTGCGCCTTGCTTAGGAGAGGAAGCAAAGCCGGATATCCCACGTTGTAGATTTACTGCATGTAAAAGATCCTCAATCCTAAATGAAGCCTCTGAGCAAAATTCAAAACGCGTGTTTCATCGCCCGAATGATACTTTTTTCTCTGCCACACGGTGAAAGGGGTGTAGCGGAATTCGCATGGGCAGGCGGAAGAGCAGGCCTCATGGCCTGAGCCTCGCCATGGATAATTAGGCATAATTTAATTGTATTGAACCATTTGGGAATGCCAATAACTCGTTCTCAATAGTTGTTTTCAAGCATTATACAGCGAAAGCAGGTCGCCGCCAGGAGATGGGAGGGAGAGAGCTATTCTCCCCTTTTGACCAGAGAGCCAAAAAGTCGCCCTTTTTCTGAGCACTTCTGAATTTTGTAGAAAAATTTGTAAACTTTAAGTTTATAAAGATTTTTTCTATAAAATGCATAGTTTTGGATATATAAATGAAAACTGAAAAAGGGTGAAATTTTTAAGGATTTTCTCTGTTAAACCGAGAAAGTGGTGAATATTAAAATCGAATTCAATACCCTCAAAAACATACAGAACACAAATTCTTTCGGAATTTTTCCTACATCAGATACCTAGTGACTGGACTACAGAGGGTTGGGGACGGAGGTTGTTGGGCGGATGGCGCAGGATGACGGACAAAAAATGAAGGATAAAAGGTGAAGGAAGGCGGGTGAAAGGGGAAGCGGTCTTGGGGCAGAGAATAAAAGCTGGAGGATGGTAATTTAATACTACGTGATTCCGGGAGGAACAAGTGCTGTGTAATGAATGTATTATCCATGGATGTGGCGGTGTTTTTCTCCCGTTGGAACTTACATGACGGCTTGCAGGATTTTACCCCTTTCTGGTATTTTTGCTAGCAGGACATCGCCGGGTCAGGAACAAATTTGAAAGTTTATCACTAGCTTCCCGTCGTGCATGGTAATGTAGTGCATGGTAGTGTAGTGCAGTGTAAATTGTGTGTATGTGTGTGCGTAAAGGGAGAGCAGGGAACAAGGAGGAAGGGTAGGAGGCATATCCTGGTATTGGAGGGAGAAATCACATAAAACTATCAATCTGAGCAACCGGCCGATTAAATTCCCAACCCCGTGAAGCCTGAATTCGACCAAAATATCTAGCTAGTGTCGAAAATCCGTCACTGACGGGACTGGAACGTAGAATCTCCAGGTCAAGGGCCCTGGAATGACAACTGTTGCCCTGACCTATATCAGCCGGAAGGGGTGGATGATGGAAGCTGCAGAGCTGTCGGTAAGGAAGAAGGGTTGAAAGAAGGACTTGGGAGAATGCAGGACGTGCAAGGTGGGGAGGGCAAAGAACAGGACAATGTCAGCGGGGGATGGTATTTTGAAGGATACAAAATGAGCTTTCATGAATTAAAAATGTTTATTTTACAAAACGCTTAATTTTTATTGTACTTTTAATTACAGATAATATTTGTGGGAACATTACATGACCAGCAAAATATTACATAAGATTCCATTTTCCTTTATCCAAGAGAGCTTTTGTACATTCACGGGAACGATTATTCCGTAAGTATTATATTATTTCTTCCCTTGTTTGTAACTATTGAGGTTGTACGTCCATTCAATTAATACTGAAGATTATTCTTTTCAAAATTGTTGATAGTTACATTTGTGGAAATATAGAACACATTTTAGCAACTTTAAAACAAAAGCCACGCCAGAAATTTTGGTTCATGAGAGTTATTGTTTTAGAAATTGTTTACCGAAACTCCTTCAATCTACACAACCAGGGACAAACTCTTCTGTGAGGGCTGATGCAACAGTAAGAAGCAAGAGTATGACAATGGCAGCGAGAAAAAATCTGAAGCGGGACGGTGGGAGAGACGACGTACTGCAACAGAAGCTAAGATGGTGGTGGTGGTGGTGGTGGTAGTGATGGTGGCACTTGTGATGGTGAAGATGGAGGTGGAGGGGCAGTAGAGGGGGTGAAGTGGCGGTAGTGGTGGAAGTGGAAATGAAAATTGGGGTGGAGTTGGAGGTAGAAATGGAAGTTGTTGTGACGGTGGGGTTGGAAGTGGAGGTGGAGGTGGATGTGGAAGTGGAGGTGGCGGTGGCGGCCTTGGCGGGGGCGGCTGAGGGGGGTGGCGGCCGTGGCGGTAGCCCGTGAGTTTTGCGGGGGCGTCTCGGGAAGATCAAAGGGTCTGCGCACAGCGCATCCGCTTTGTGGTTGCGAGTCATCGACCGAGCGCGTGCGCGTCCATACAAGATAAATGACTATCGACTCCTCTGCTGGAGACGCTGATCATGCAGAGGCTGCTCACGAGTGGGTTGTGCAGCTGTTCACGACGACAACGATGACCGTCATCACCTCGACCCTCGACACCACAGTCACCCGTGTCTGTGTCTCTCTACACTGTGATATTTGCGGTTGAACATTTTGATAAAGAACCGAAAATGTTCATTCTTCCGTGCACCAAACCATATTACGACGATGATGATAATTATCTCATAGCTAACCATGGATGAAGGTGGAGTCTTACATTCTGTTGCAATTTCCTTTCTTCATTCAACCACAAATATGGTTTGCCTTGAAATTCTACTTCATTGGTGATAGTAGAGGAGATAATTTGCAGTAAATAATTGTAGATGAATTGTTAGAAATGGGATCTTAGTTCAGATGGACTACTTAGTTGCATGATATGTTAAATGTTTCCTATGCATCAAATGCTTGGGAAAAACGTGTTACAGGGACTCTAGCTTGTAGACTTTGATTTCGCGAAATAGCACTATGATTGTAGAAGTTTGCCATTGCCTTCCACGTCATAATCAGTGTGTGAAAATAGACTTACGCGGGATTCAAATTCCTTACTTTGCTGGCCCACTGGCACCGTAGCCTTCTGTTAGTAATTCACAATTTTCCTTGCAGTATTATAAATCTTTCGCTCTTTCCTCTGCGTTAGATCTGACATCGCAAACTACATTCTCACTTCCAAGGTTTTTCCAGAAAAAGTGAATGTATATTGACTTTTAGTGCAAGATCATTATTTAAATTCGGGGCTTAATATTAATTCAAACGTTACATAATGTTATTTTAATTTTAGTAATTACAATTTTTACCCATCTTGAAAAATGTATAACAATCCCAACAATTCAACCATAATGAAGGCTGTGAGGTTCAAATGAATGAATGCTCCGCAGTTTCTAACTTTCAGATTTTATTGATTAATTTCTGTTATTTTTATTATTTATTTTCTTATTTTGTATTTGTTTGTTAGAAAATCTTGACTTATAAAATGTTCTTGAGGATTTCAAACTGTTTTATGTCATTGCTAAACCTAATATTCTAATACAATTACTGAAACCAGCCACACCAACATTCACAGACTTTTGAGGTGAGCTTTTCAGGTCTCACTTAATAAACGTATTATGACAAACACAGACATTAGACAATTTAAGAACCAAAATATTAACGTAATATTCTACTAAAAAAATTAAACTCTACTATTTAGATACACTTGCAAGTCGTATACAATTGTAGCCCAAATTTTGAATCAGTATTCATTATACGTTACGATACCATTTTACGTTCATTGGAAGTTGTATGATTGCACAATGAAATACAGATCACCATTATGTATTAGATGAAATGTTATTTTTGTTTTATTATTGGTTCAATGTTATTTTCAATATTTTACTAATTTTAATTATTACTCATTTTAATTAGTACTAATTTGAAGAATTAATTTAAATAATTCACTCATTTCAAACACGTTTAAAGAGTATGTTGAATGTGCAAACAAAAGTCCGGGCGACTATTCGTAAGAGTACGACTTTCTATAAATGGTCGAGTTCCAAGCAATTCGTATGTTTGTGCATCTCACATCTAACTCTTCGAATTTGTCTCCATTTTCTCCGTGCCATCAGTAAAAACACAAGAACATACTACTGAGCACCTTCCTTCCCCTACATTGCTGATGCCACTTTCCGCGGCACATCCGGATGTCGCCTTTTGTTGGCTACCGACCTACCTGCCGGCCGCAGCAGCCGACTCCATTTCACCTTTGTGTCAGAATGGTCACAGATGCTCCAACGCTGGAATCGGAGGCCCGTCGCGAAAAGGATGGAGTGGGACGGCATGACACAGGCCGATTCGACGCAGGGTGGTGTGGGGCTAGGCGACGTGGGGGAGGGCGACGCGAGAGAGGGTTGGGTACGAGAGGGAGATAGAGAGCGAGGGAGCGAGGAATTGATCAGGAAGGCGCAAACGAGGGGGTAACAAGGCAGGAGAGAAGTGTGGCGGGGTGAGGAGAGACTGCAAGGGCGTTTGGAGTGCGTCATGGCAGGTTCCAGACGAGCTGGTGCAGGTCGGGATGGCGTGAGATCTGATTGATTGATTGTTAGTGATTCCGGTCGCGTAAGAATATTAGCCCCGTCAATGTAGTGCATGTTTTTACTCGGGAGGTGGCTGTGGTATCCCCTTGCTGGATGGCGAGATCCGATGCCGACCTACCGTCGACTAACGAGGTTAGGAAAGATCGCGCGCGGTCCGTGGCCCGCTTGTTAGAGTACTGCTTCGGCATTCGCCTTATGTTGATCGAAGAAACCACGGAACACTACCGGTGAGATCGTAGAGGGGTGGGACTGGAGTGAAAAGGGATGAAATGGAATGAGACGGGAGTGCTACGCGCTATTGTGGATAGGGCGAGTGTCTTGTCGGCTTGGATATGGGCAGTGCAGTACGGAAAAACAAGATGACGAGCTGCAGAGGCGGCGCGTGAGCTGAGGTGGTGCGAGAATTGTGCTCTCTTGATTGATTACTGATTACGGACATGTAAACTGCTACGGTCATTAGTAAAGGTGGTGCGTAATTTCATCGCGCGAGGTAACAGTGATTTACCCCTGTATGGCGAGATCCGGGGCCGGCCTACCTCGGCTTGCGGGAACTTTTCCAATCACGTATCTCCCGCCAGCGTAGCACCGCTCCAGCCGGGACAAGCTCTAAGCACCCAATTGGTCTCCCGACAGGGATGATGGTGTTGTGCATGTGAGTGTGTGTGTAACTACGGGTGAATATGGGAAATGGAAGAGGAAGGAAAAATCGCGGTGGTCTATGGCCCGTTTGTTAGGTTACTGCTCCGGCATTCGCCTGGTGTTGATCGGAGAAACCTTGGAAAACTACTGATGAGAGCAGCCGGATGCTACAATTATCCTCCAGGCCTCCTGGTTAAAGACACTGCAGAGACATCCTGAGCCACCTTTGCCGGTGGGAATGGGGGCGGCGCCATGGAGGGGGCGGGCCGAACCAAAGCAAGAGGGTGCAGCGGGGTGAGACGGGGCCTGATGACGTGAGACCGGAGAGGACGCAATGAGAAGGGACGGAGTGGAATGAGTTGGGGAGGTGGAGGTGGTGAGGGCGCACGGAGGCAGCACGGGGCAGCCCGGAGACACAAGACGGCGTGCTGCGGGGACGGTATATCCTGTCCTGTTCTTTGGCTCGACAGCCCGCTAGACGCCTTGGCCGACCAGCGGTGACCCAGTCTCTCGGCCATCGGATAAGGGTTTTTTTTGGTTAGCACAAAGACATCCCTTAACCGTCTTCTTAACGTTAGAGTGGGCTTTCTCATCGTCACACAGCAATAGATACTGGGACGTTTGTAAGGAAAGCGCACAGTCACCATTTTGCCCCGACGGGGCATGGAACCCTAGGTTGCGCCGTGAAAGCGAGCGCGCTAACCGGCCACAGAGAGTTTTGAGGATGGTCTGGGAGAGGGGAAAGCGCGGGAAGGGGGTCGGCGCCGAGGAGAGGGGCGGGGCAGGGGGAAGCCAGAGCGCGGACCGAGTGCGGAGGAGTGGGAGGAAGGGGCGAGGCGGAGCAGAGCAGGACTTGTTGGGGTGGGGCGAGCGCGACCGAGCGGGCCACTGCGCGCGGTTTGATGTGGTCCGTCAACTAACGTGCGCACTTAGCCTGTCGAAAGCGATAAAGGCCTTACCAAGAGAAGGCGTGCGACGAGGTGGGACAGTGACAGAACACGACACTCGCTTTTTTTGCGTTAAAAATTTAAAGAGAGGAGTCAAATTCAGATTACTCCGTGTAGTTTAAAATTGATTAAAAGAGAGTCTGAATAAGGAAATTTCTTCTCGCAGTAGCACGATTCAGCTACCTCTTAATTTAACTCAAATATGCCTTCTAAAATTGCTGAAGAATGAGAATATAATTTATTGAATAGAATTTAAAAGAAACAGCAAATGGGTTGACGAGTTGAGAGATTCGTTTTTAACGCCTGTCTTTCCTGTTAGAAAAACAATTGCAAAAATGTAACTTATACATGCTTCCTTAAACGATAAAACTAAATTGTTGATAAATAAGTAATAGACTGTACACCGTAAAAAACAAGATTAATTAAGTAGATTTTTGGTACTCAAAATAGTAATCAGATTCCACCACTGTTGCAATACTTCAAAAGTAACCTCCATCTTCCCGTTCGACACAACTTTTTTTTGTATTTTCCATATCCATGTAAGTTCTCACCTTCTTCTCCTTCGTTTAATAACTACACCTACGCTTTATCTTCGAATCTGCTTCCTTTTGGTTCCTACCTCCACCCCTCACGCGGAACTCAACTTTCCCCTGCCTTCGATAACCATTTAAAAGCATTTCGTTGTTCCTCTTCTTTTCATAAAACCTTTCCCGCAACTCCCGACTTTTCATCTCCATTTTCATCTTCATCTCGATTGCCATAAGCATTTCAACCTCTATTTTCACTTCTATCTCCACCTCCCCGTCCACCTCTACCACTTTGCCTCCATCTTTATATTTTATCCTCCCTCCCCATTATCTAACTCTCCATCTCTCCCACTATTTTCCTATTTCACTTCCTCATCATTCACCTCCTCCACAAGCTGCTTCTTTAGAATCTTCCCCTCCTGCGCAACCTTCTCCTTCACGACCTTCCCTTCTTCTTCTCCATAACCTTCTTCAACACAACCTTCCCCTTGTCCTTTTCCGCCTTCTCGTTCTTCTCCAACACAACTGTCTCCTTCTTCTTCCCCGCAACCATTTCTTTCACATTTTACCGTTCAGCTTCACATTCTCCACAACCTTGTCCTTTACAACTTTTCTCTTCTTGTCCTCCACAACCTCACAGCTCTCGCTTCTTCCTTCTCCTCATTGATAATATCCTCGTCCTCCTCTCCCTCCTCCTCCACCTCCACAAACTTCTTTTTCACAACCTTCCTCTTCTACTTCCTGTTATCCAAAACCTTCTCCTTCACAACCTTTCCCTTCTCCTCCACAACTTTCCCTTTCTCCTGCTCCTCCTTCACAGTCTCTTTCTTTTCCTCTTCAACCTTCTCCTTCAAAACCACCTCTTTCTCCTCCATAACCTCCTCCTTCTCCTCCTCAACTTTCTTTTCCTCCCCTGCCCCTCCTCCTGCACCCCGGCGCGCCGTGCCTCCGCCGGCCGGTTCCCTTGGGCGTCCACGCGCCGCGCCGCCGCGCCGGCTTGTCGTGATCGCGCCAATGGAGGGAAAGCGAATCGCCTCCCCTCGCCCGGCGACCGGCCCCTGCCCCTGCCCCTGCCCCTTCGCGGCGCCTTCCTCTCGGGTTTTGTAGCGCTCCACCGAATTAATTCGCACCAGGCAACCTGCCGGTCGCGCCCACCTGCAGGCTTCGCCGCCCCCGGCCGACGCTCTGCGGCGCGGTGGACCGCCCTCTCAACTCAAGGGACCGAACCGTCGCAGCTCGACTGTAAGCTGTTTGCGGCAGTTATTCTATAAGAGTCAATGGAATTAATCTACTCTTCAACCTACTTCCACTCTTACCTCGTGATTTTTAATTTGTAAATTATCGTATATCTATCCTGAAGAAACATTTTCAACCAATTATCGGATAAGGAAAATGAATATGCTGATCCATCTTAGCAAAACAAATATTAACATTTTGAAAGATTATCCCTTTTCATTTTTTTCATAATTAAAAAAACAATTGTGCTCTTCCCATTTTTCGCCAATATCACGAAAAATGCGAAGAAATTTATGGCAGTGGATCTAGATTTTCTCAAAGTTCGTACAAGGTTCTAATAAATGCATCTGGATTTGCTTCGAAAGTGCAATTAGGCTTCAAGAAATCACGGTTAAATTTAAAAATTAGTTTAGAGAGAGCGGGCCGGAATGGCTCGTTGTGTGGCCGCAGTCGGCTTGAGATCGCTAGAGCCGGTGATAGCGGCTTGGAGCACACTAGAGCGGAGTGGAGGAAGACGGATCCAAGATACAAAATAACTGGAAAGTGCCATCGTTTTGTATTTTAACTTTTAACTAATGCTTCCTCTTAATTTTTGTAACAAAGAGCGGTCACTAGGGACGGGGAAGGACGATACCTTCAACTGCTGCTCTCTCACAAACTTAAATATTTCTATGAGCTTTACGAAGAAAAATTATTTTGCATGTTCTACATATGTAGGCAAATGTATAGGCAATGTACCACACCTACGATTTTCACATGCCTGTTCTAATTAAATTATAAATTCTCAACACATTCGATACAGGTAAGGTAGTAACAAGAGAAATTCAAAGCAAAAAGAAAAAAATTAAATGACTATATATCACGGTAACGCCATTTCACCTCGTCATCTTCCTAATTTTATGGAGGAAACGTGTTGTACTGACCCAAGGACGAGTCCACGAGTACCATACACTCAGTCTCTACATAGGTGAACCTCAGAAACAATTAACCCTGGCAATAACTGACCCTTCCTCCATCAACAAACCAACTTAGGTGATTCAATACATCAATTGATGTCTTTGCAGTGTGTCTGGCTGGAAACTCCTGGTGTTCGGAGGCCGGAAAAGGCAGGTAAACACTAGCCACATATCTAGGACGAATTTACCCGCAGTCTGAAGGAGAATTCTAGCAGCCGTCTGTACTGATCCGTAGTTTTCTGTGATTACTTGTGTTCTGTGATTTCTGTGATTACAATCACCTGTGACACCAGGTAATTGTAGGAGTACCCTATCAAACGGGCCTTGTCCCAGGAGCGATCTTTCCTTCATCCTTCTTGTCCTATCATCAACCCTTACTCACACATTCTTACTAACATTACATTGACTCACATGTCGGGAGGCCAATCAAGAGCTTAGAGCTTGTCCTGACTGGGTTGATGCCCCGCTAGTGGGAGATACCTAGTTGAGGAAGAATCTGCAAGCCACATGTAGATCGGCGCCTGATCTCGCCATCCAACGGGGACATATTTTAGCCACCTCCCGCGATAAAATATGTAGTACACTTTTATGACTAATGACCTCAGCGGTTGAAGCGCTGTGAATCACTAATCATCCAATTACATCTATCAACAATTCACTAATCACTGAATATGGATGGTTTCCAACAATATCGTTACGTACGTGTAAATGGCCTGAAAAATGAAAGTGAACAATGCATCTGACATTTTGTTTATGGCCTCTGCTACATGGCAACGAGGAAAGCTTCTCTTCGAAAATCTCTAAATTGAGGAGATTGCTATCACAAAGAAGAATGTGTTTAACCAACGTAACACATTATTGAGCAAGATAGATCCCTCAGGTTGATGTAAAATTTTCATTACCTCATTATTCAGTAATCTCTCTACCTTCGGTTGTAATTTCTTTACAGTAGCTTTTTGTCCATTTGTAGCAGCACGAGTATATTGTATTTGTAACAAATCAGACAACTCTTCATCTCGATAACAAATCATTTTCTTCAATTTTATCGGGTGTATCATTGTTAATACATGTAGTTCCAAAGGGTTTGAAATAAATGGTTCCAATTCTTGGATGTCATTTTAAACAATAGTTTTACTTTTTGTGCAATTCTCTTATACGTATGATATAAATAAAGGTCACAACGTATTTAGTGATATATTTCCATTGTTTTCATGACCATGCTATTCCTTTCTGCAATTCACCGACCATGTCGACCCAGTGTGGACTATATTACACACACTTGTCTCTACCAGGGGGAATTTTACTCCTCAGAATGGGCACATGAGCTTTGCTTTTATCCTCACTCGCCACCCGGGCTTTATCCGAGGGCACAGAGTTCCCTAACCTATCTACTCACCACGATCGACCTTTTCTGTCGATATGATTACAGCTAGGAATCTTGGCGCAAAGGCTGGGCATTCCAATTCTCCGCCAGGCCTTCTCCGCGTGGGACCACAGCACAAACCGCGGCCCTGACACCGCCCGCGAGGACAATCTGCCGACTATCGTTGTGAACCTTGAGTGCTACGACGCCACACATTCATTCATTTTGAAATATAAATCCCCGGTGCGGACACCTAGACATTTTGCCTTTATTGTCACTCCCCGAGGCCAACGCGTACGCTTTGGGCTATTGGTATCCGGTTCCCGCCGGAACGCAGTTATCCCTCTCGGAAACCTCCCCTGAGTTGGGCCTGATGCCTGAATTGGGCCGCCATGCCAGCTCAGAGCTACTGGCTTGCCAGGCCAGTGTCGGAGTCGAAATACTGCGCTTCTTGCAATGCAACGGACCAAATCCCTCTTCTTTGCCCCGAGTATCGGGCCACAGCTACGACGAAGCCAAGTACCCAACAGGGGGCAACCCTGACTAAGGTCCAGGGGGCTCGGGGCCCCCAACAGCTCGGAATCCGCCGACCAGAACGATTTCCGTGGCCAGTCACTGCTATCGCGTTCTCGCAAGGAGACATATCGCTAGACCGACTTCTGGCAGGCATCGCGACAGGTAGTACAGTCAATAGCAAAAAAACATTACAGACAATAGCTCGTCGCGCAGTCGGCGACAAATATTTTTTACTTTCAGTTCGCTTTAACATTTTCAAGCTAGAAAGACGTAATTGGCGGAGGCAAACTGTACTATACAAGTTTTCTCGGAATCCATAATATCAATTCCAAAAATTATGAAACTGTTTATGAACCATGTGGAATTTTACTGTTTTTTGTCGGCGTTTTTTGCGATCATCATAACTTGTGATATTTACTGACTCAAATACAACTTACGTAGTAAATTGTATTCGAGACGATAATGCTGCGTCAAAAAAGGCGATTTTTCGTCCAAAACAGGAGTATTGTAGTCTCTTGTACAAAAACATAGAAAATTTTTGTTCACTTATGTAGTAAAATACTTCCTCTAACATGTTGGATAAACATAATTCACGTTTTGGGGATCCTAGATGCAGAAAATTTGGTTTACTGAAAATCACCAACCCATCGTCTGTGAACAACACTATTGCCTAAACCTTGAGTAAGATTTTCACAAAAAGTGAAATTACCCAGTCGATCTGGCTTATGTCACGTTTCCTTGAATTTGAAACGTATATTTTGATTTTGAGAGATACTTAACATGCCGTCGCAACGACATTCTCCAAATTTTCTCAAAAATGGCTCCATATTCTTACAGATAGAGCAAAGTCCGACTATAAAAATGACAAAGTTTTTTTAATTCTCTGAACTTTTGAAAATTGCAACACGTTTTTACGACGTTATCCACGTTTTTACGACAATTTCAAAGACAGATATTATTTTGTAATCTATTCTACAAAACATATCTTTAAATAAGATCATATAGGATCATGTGCAATATTATCAAAATATGAATAGTTTTTGCGTAATTTTTTGCGAAATTCAGGTAATTTTAAAAACAATATTTTCTCAAATAACGCTCCAAATTTATTCTTTAAACTTTTCGAATGCACTTAATAATATGACAGGCCTTATTTTTTAAACGCCTTTTACTTTTTTTAAATTACACAAATCTATCTTCACGTAAAAATATAATATTACGTAATCGTTACAAATAACAATTTACGTGCTGTTGTAGCAACACTAGTTACATCGTGCAGGTAAACCTGGACATGTGGCATAAATCTATGATACGAAATGAAAATCGAGGGTGGCAGAGAGCGTGATTCTGGTCAAGCGCGCAGGACAACAATGATCCTTTGAGAATCCCCAAAGTGACCGAATCTTAGTCATAAACACTCCTTACACTTATTGTGTCCATGTCACTCATTCCTGTAACAAAAATGGTCTGCTTCCTGAAGTGTTCCTCTCTCTGCTTTCTCATTACCAGTGTAAGTTAGATTCTTACACTGCGCCCACTTACATTAGGGAAAACAATAACTATGATTTTGCTGAAAATTTTGGATTCTTCACACTACACTCGCGATAAAATGAAACAAGCTACAAAGATTACTCATGTGTTTGTAAACACGAAATGAAGTATTCATTGAGCGTTTAAAAGAAATAAAATACGGACAATTCGAATAAGTGACATCCAATCTTAAGCTTTCATTTCTTTCTTAAGTATTCCCTTATTTTTTGTCAATGGCTGTGAATGACAATGAATTCGTGGTGGTTTTTATACAGCAATGAATGTGTTTTTTTAGCAAGCCATTTTTGTTTGGTCCGGATACTTGCACAGAAGAAGCCACTGCGCCGCTGTACAGCATCGGAGGAGCGGTGTGGAAGGAGACGCGCGGAGAGCAGGGGTGGAAATTGATGGCCCGCCCCGCCACCGCCGCCAGCCTTGCACCTCACGCGCCGCCCCTCCCCTTCCCTTCCCCTCCACGCGCCATTGACGGATGCGGAGGGAGCTCGAGACTGGCGCGGCGCGGCGATAAAAAGAAGCGATTGCGGGCGAAGTACGGGAGAAAGGACGTGTGTAAGGGAAGGGTGAAGAGAGTGGGAGACAAGGCAGGCATGGCAACATAGTGTGAAGATGGGTTGGGTGGAAGAAGAACAGGGAAGGAACGGAGACAAGGGAGGAAGAAAGTAGATGGAAAGGTGGGAAAAGAGAAAGGGTTGGTAGAAGTGAAGAGCGGAATGAGAAGAGCGGCAAGGAAAGTTGGGGGAAATGGTGGGAAGAGAGTAGGATGGGATGAAGATGGGAAAAGGGAGTGGGCGTGTAGAAGGTAAGGGTGGGAAGAGGGGCAGGACAGGCAAGGCAAGACAACATGGCGGGAAGACAGGTACGGTGGGAAGAGGGCGTGAAGAAGAATTCACAAGGAGAGGGATAGGGCGGAGTGCATGGTCGGAGAAGGTTTGGACGGGAAGAAAGTGAAAAGACGAAAGAGGGTAAAAGGGACAATTGGTAATAAGGACAGAGAGACATGATGGGAAGAGAGAGGGAAGGAAGGAATGGATCTGGAAGGAATAGTAGAGGAAGAAGGACATGGTCGGAACGGGGACATGTAGGATTTTTAGGATACGGCGGAAAGAGGCACATAATAGTAAAAGGGGCAGGATAAGAACGGGGGCATTGACGGAAGGCGACAGATTGGGAAGAAGTGTGGGGGTAGCAGTGAGGAGACTACCAGTAGGGGATAAAGATGTCTGTGCGGTGGAAGAGTGTAGTTTTCTCATGTGCATGTATTGTGCTCATGAGGTGTAGGTTGACCATGGCAACGGTGGTGGGTTACGTGGGGAATGAGGAGATGAAGGGAGGAAGCAATGCCGATTATTCGGAGCGGGAGGATGGGCCCTCGGACTGGAACTGGTAGGATTGAAAGACGTCTGTGGAGCAAGGGCTTCGAGCTGCATCCAACAAAATAGACCCGTAGGCTGCAGGTTCGAGACACACTTAACGCATGGGTATTTTAATTCTGGCCCTCAAGAAAATGTGCGCAGATAAATTTCTTTCCCCACACGTCATATACTTTTTACTGTTTTTTTGACAAATAAATAAATAAATAAATTCCCATGCTGTTGTGACAAGATTAATTTTCTTACACCACCACGTATCCCAAATGAACTTAACACATCCATAAACACATCCATCAATTCGCAGTCATTCGTACTATCATACGTTCAGTGGAACACAACGATAAAAACTCTGTGACACCTGTAAGGAAAAATGAGGACGTAATTTCAGAGTTTACCCCCTCACAAACTATAATGAAATAGTTTGACCCCATCACTATGATTGAAGGTGCCATCATGCTCGAAAGGTGGGAGCTTCGAGTGGCTGTAAAAAAGGATAAAGTAACACAACCAATTTCAAGGGATTGTATAATGCTTTCCACAGATATTGGTAACGCTATATCCGGAACGAACATTCAAGTATTTCAGTAGGAAATTCTATAATAAGCAGTAAGAATTATCTTCTTAAGAATGATGTAAGATGCTCAAATGTAAAGTCATGTGAAATTGTTTATTAACTTTCTTAACGAAGAAGTCACGTAGGAGGTAAATAAAACAAATATTACATGGATATGTATTTCTTGTCGTCTCTCAAGACCTTTCAACTTTACTTACGTAAACAAACATTTTTAACTCAATTTCGAGAAACTATATAAAAATTGACGTTATAAATATAAGGTCATTACTATCTTATCACAACTTGTATTATCGTGTTCAAGCGCAAGCTGCTTATTTTGAAATATAAATTTAAATAAAAGAAGGTATTTTAGAGAAAATGTATTTTAGAGAAAGGACTGATAAAAAAATTGGTATTACACAATCGGTATTCAAATGTCTTTTTAGATACAGAAAAAGTGGTCAGCATTTTTCCCTTTATGCTAAATAATGAAGTTCAAGTGTTCTTTTTCAAATTGTGCGACTAAAAAAATTTCGAAACATCAATTTGTAGTAAACGAGATGTGTTAGACCTAAATGTTGATGAAAATGCAAATCATCAAAACCAGCATTTACATGTTAAATATTTATGACACGTATTCTGTGTTCATCATAATTGTCAATTATAATTAATATTAGTATATTGCTACACATTTTCCAGAGTCGCAATGAATGGTGAAAATTTATAATGATGATTGCACTAAGAAATATCTGGTGTTTTAAAACACAATACTTTTATTAACTTGTAAATTGTAGCGATTAACATACCTAGTAATGCTATCAGTGTTATTACTGCAGAAACCAAAATTTATCTAGTGGTGTTACCGAATGGCACAGACTTTCCCGTATTAGTTTTCTATTTCCTTGGGTCTCGGATAGCTAATCGGACTTGACACATACTCTCACCAGCTGGCATCTACCGCGGCTCAAACTACATTTTTTCACCTTTCATTCAGTTTTCGATTTCCTAATAGTAGAACGGAAATATTAATTTTAAAATATTAAAAAACAGCAAAACCTCGTCATATATGGCAATTTTCTTTGAAAAATTTCATGCGGTTTTTAAGAAAATATCGTTTAAGCGCTACTGTAAATGTGAACATTGAAGCTCTTTTTCACAGAAAATTATTCAATAATCGAAAACCTTTATTTAAAGTCATTTAAAGCACATACACTGACAAATATAATAGCATTTATGAATTGCTGGTAATGTGCATATTAAAGATGAGAGAGATGTTTCAAAGAAATTACATATGCAAATTTTTTTAAACAAACAAATATAACCCAAATTGAACTTTACGTCATATTAAAGAGTGCAATTGGCACTATCCGTTCGAAAAGTTTGAAGGAAAAATTTGGAGCCATTTATGAGAAAATGGCGATTGAGCCTTTCTGAAAAGTAGGAATTTTGAGCTAGTTTTACATAAACCGGTTGAGTTCTCCAATTACTTTCCTTGACATTATTTAAAGCACATGCACTCGTAAACATAATAATGTGAAAAAATCCTGACGTGCGTTGCGGATTGCATTTTACATGAATGTTAGATGCAGTTTTGAACAAATCCTTCTAATTATCCTGTATTTTTCATCAGAGCTAAAATGTATTTGTTTACTAGAGCCGTAATACAATTGGTTAAGATGAATATTTCGGCATTTGATTCCAGTATGCATGTGAGCATACTGTAGAATCAGACAGCTTTTCGTCTTCCTTCACCTACCTTTCAAAGGATTCACTCTTTAACGCAACATATTTGAGTTTTCTAAAGACTTCATTTGATGTAATTTGAAGCACATCCATTCACTAACAGAATATTGTTTACAAATTGCTGGAAATGTGCGTATAAACGATGTGAGATTTTTTTCAAAAAAATAACATTTGTGTAATCTTTGCAAAAACCAAAAAATACCGGAAATTACGTCGTATTAAAGAGTGCAATTAGCACTCTTCGTTCCAAAATATTTAAGAACAAATCTGGAGTCATTTACGAGATAATTGATTTTGAGAGTTTCTGAAAATGTGGCATTTTGAGCTAGTTTTCGCAAAAACCGGTTGAGTTCTCGAGAAACTTTACTTGACATCATTTAAAGCACATGTACTCATAAATATAATAATGTGAACAAATCCCCACTAATGTAAATAATACCACCGTGAGAGTCAAGTAAAAAAAAAACATTTTTATAATTTTTTAAAAAACAAAAAATAGAGAAAAATGGCGTTTAAGCCATCTCATAGACTGCATTAGACACTATCCTTATCAAAAGTTTAAACAATAAATTTGTAGACGTTTTTGAGAAAATGTTTTTGTATTTTTTGTAAATTGCAAATATTGCACGCAATACTCCGCGAAAACAACTATAATTTTCAAAAAAAATTACATGACCTTAATGATAGAACTCACTTTGAAAAACAAAATTGATTGAGAGGAAAAATCTCTATCTTTAATTTTGTACTTGTAGGAAGACGCTGAAAAGAATCCAAACTTTTGAAATTTTCGAAAGTTCACTCAACCGTGATAACGGGACCTATGCCACATTTATAAGTGCATTATACTTTATGCTTACAAAAAATTTAAAGAAAAAAACCGCAGCGGTTTTTGAGAAAATTTTGAAAATGTGCGGGGGGCTTGATGTAGAGTACCCTCAAATTTTGAAGAAAGTTTTTCAAAATCGCGGTGCCTGAAGTGGACGCAGATCGACCTGGGAATATCCATTTTGGAAGAAATCGTATGTATGGTTTACACGCTAGTGTTGTTCACAAACTGACGGACAGACGTTTTGAAGAGACCCACTTTTTCGGTATTAGGAGACCTCAAAACGTGTATTTTCGTTGAAATCTCGAAATCGATTTTCGGCAGCCTTACATAACTTTCCCTATACTGCGTATATTATTCTGCATATTCCGGAAAGGAAAAAAAGACGTAATGGAGCCGAGACCTGTAATTTGGACGAGACGTTAATAACTGTAACATTTTGTCACTTGTATTTTCAGTATTTCATCGGTCACCATAAAAACTCATGATTTACACGAAAATTTACATTACTACGATAGTAAACAAATGAATTCTGTTGCTGCGGCACGTTAGTACGTTAGTGTGGGGTTTTTCAGTATCAAAGGCCCACAAAGCATGAGTTATGGGTACACCACGAGTTAGGGGATTTTGTTTCTAAATTTAGCAACTGGATTTATCCACTTTTTCGTTACCAGGTTCCTGTAATAAGATTTTTTCTGCCGTAAATTCGCCGTTTTTTTTCGCGCAACATTTCATAACTTTCTCTATAGCGCGGTAGAGGTACCGAGAAAGTAACAATCGCACACCAATAGGGGGGGGTCAACGATGGACATTAATGAAGTTTTTGCTTTCTCACGCTTAAGAAGGAACTTCTTAAGAAGAGAAAGTTATTTAATGTTTCTTTCATTGTCTTAATTGGGATTTTTTGCCTCGACCTATGGTCTCGGTAAAGAATCTCAATCTCGACCGTCAAATAAACGGAAACTTTCCACACTTAATTTGAATATAACTATTTTATGTTATTTTGTTAACTGTTAATTTATTATTAACTATTTTATTATTTATGAACTATTGTTAACTATTTTATGTTATTTGTTGTTAAATGTTAGCAGTTGCAAACTCTTTTTGTCAAATGCATATTCTCAATTTTAAGCACACGTATTGTCTATTTTACGTACATATATTGCCAATTTTAAGTGCATGGTTGCATGCATATTTTTAACTTTTTTTGTAGACATGAAGTTCCGGGGTCTAGTTATATATCATTTAATATCATCTGATCCTTAAAGAAATTTACTGCGTTTTGAATAAGAGAAAAACGATGAAACGTGTCAGAACTGTTATCTTACAACGAAAGGCTGCTCACGAGTGAGCAGCCAGAATTTTCGTAATTGTTTTGATGTCAATTGCAAAGCTTTATACAAGCACATTCGGCAGCTTGTCACACACATCACTTCGCCTCTACACTGAAAGATTACGTTTGAATGTATCATGTAATAAACATTTCTTACAGTCTCACATTGGAATTTTTTTCTTAAAAAATTTACGATCAGATTTTTTCATTTTTCAGCTGCTTTTTTAAAAAAATATTTTATATGTATTTTTCTAATAATATTTTTACTAGGAGAACGGTGCTCGAGAAAGTGAAAGTCGGAGAACTGCCATCGAAGTTTAATTGTCGTGTAGGGAAATGGTGCAGAACGTGAGAGTTCTCGGTTAGCTTCCTTCCAGTGCAACCGCGGGTGGGGAAGTAAGGCAGCTGAGAGCGTAGGCTTCCTCGATGCGAGTCAGTAGCTACTGGGCTGTCCGGGATTCGCCACTTCCTAGGCACAAAAATGTATCTCGCCCTGAGGAAGGTCGCAGATTGGTGGCCGAAACGTTGGCACTTGTGTATAGAATGCGGCATCTCCCGAACAGCCAACTAGCTAAGTAATGGAGCTCTCTCCCCCGAGCGGTCGAGGAGCTGTGATTAAGAAGAAGGGTGCTCTCCGAAAGTTCAGTGTGTTTGTTCATTACGCTCCTCATATCTAGCCACATTTCCAATATTATGTAGAACACGGAAATGTACAGAATGTGTAGCAACATTTTTGGTAGGTTGTTAGTCTCCTTTAAACATATTGTTATGGCTCTCCTCCTTTGCTTTGACAATCTCACAGACAGTACTACTCGTCACAGGTTTTTGTCTCGGAGCAATCCGTTAACTACGTGATGTCAATATCTACAACATTTGAATTCTGCATTCACTTACAATCTTTAACATTAGCGTCACAAAACTGGACACATTTCAATGATTTCTGTTATAGTTTGAAAATGTATTGATAACAAAGCCTAAATAATTCTTGCCACAGAGCTCATATCGACATTGTTATTTCAGGTCCACGAGTTTGCTAAATCAATCGAGAAGCGTTTCCTCTAGTAGTGGCAAATTTATCTTACTTTATGCTCCTCAGAATATCTCAACATTCTGTCAACCTTCTGTAATTCTGCTAACGACGCAGAATATTTTCATACATACCATGTATTATTTTTCCATCATATTTGCCTACGTTCACTTATATACGTTACGTTCACACTACTTATACTGTAATCTATCTATTACTTTTGGTTTTGTATCTATTAATTTCCGGATGTTTACAAATTATTAATGTACATGTAGTGAACGATCTTTGAACCTCGATACTTAAATGTGGATACGCCAACTCTACATCGAACATCGAAGAAACATCGAAGTTCGGGTGAAGAACCGTGAAAACGCAGCAGACGTAGTAGGGGAGATGAAACAGGCGGCGGCGGATGCTAGCGGTTCAGAGTTCCAGGGCGCAGGCGCAAACGGAAGAGTCCGGCCGGGGTGAGGGCGGGGGCGGGGGCGGGGGCGGAGTAGGGAGCGGATTCTTGCGGCCTGCGAGGTGGGCGGGCGGACGGGCGAGCGGGAGCCGTGTTCTGTCTTACAGATATTGATGGCTCCCCCTCCTCTGGATTGATGGCCGCCCGGAGTCCCTCGCTCATCCCCTCTCCGCCTCGGCGCCGCCGCCAGCGCTGCCTGTCGGCACTTCCGTTAAACGCACTACTCCGCCGGAATCCATCTTCGCTCCCCCGCAGCGCGTCGCTTCGCACCGCTCGCGTCTCGCCCGCTTCTAGCGCCGCCCTTGCCTTCGTCTCCTTGCCGGCCATGCTTCCCTCATCACACCCGCAGCCCGTCGCCGCTCCTACCACCCCACCGACCACGTCGCCCTTCCATCTCCAAGACCCCGCCAACAGTCTCCTTCCCAGTCCCCTCCCCGATCCCCTCCCCGATCCCCTCCTCGATCCCCTCCCCGACCCCCTCCCCGATCCCCTCCCCGATCCCCTCCCCGATCCCCTCCCCGATCCCCTCCCCGATCCCCTCCCCGATCCCCTCCCCGATCCCCTCCCCGATCCCCTCCCCGATCCTCTCCCCGATCCCCTCCTCGATCCCCTCCCCGATCCCCTCCCCGATCCTCTCCCCGATCCCCTCCCCGATCCCCTCCCAGACCCATCCCCGGTCCCCTCCACAGTCCCCGCCACAGGTCGCGCCATAGCCCATTCCCTAGACCCAGCCAAAGAACACGCCACAAACCCCGCTACAATAACTGCCACAGCCCCCATGGCTTGTTTCCTCTATCGTCTGAACTACATTTGGCTCCAGCCAACCGCTTGGGTGGCTAGCGCTATCGTTTTTACCCCAGTTTCTGCCCCGCCTTCCGCTCCCCGCCGCGCCTTCGCGGAATATTCTAATGCCCGCCGTCCTTCTCCGGCCGCGCGCCGCGCCGTCTTGCTATTCATGAGGGCACTGCGTCTTGCGGCCAATTACTGCGGACGTGCAGGTGCGGACACGGCTCCCCTCTCGAGCTGCTCAATCAGACAATACGCAGACCGGTTCTTGCGGGAGGATGTAATCAGCTGATATTTTTCTATATCAAGTTAGAGTGTTTGCCTTTTTTTATAATGTAAGGTTGCATTAACTATGAGGTCATTAGCGACCACGATTGATTTAACGTTGGGGTATCTTTATACAGAATGAAGTAATATGGTGATGATGAGGGGTGAAAGGATGAACACAAATACAACCATGCCCGTGGAGGGACTCAAATCCGCGATCCTTCGGCCCGAGATCGCCACGTCACTACTGTATTAGCGATCTCCATCGGAATCTGCAGAGTGCCTGTTGGTAACTCATAATGATACAGGGTTACCTTCTGAATGAATTAGGCAAAAATAACTGTCATTATATCTTTTGGATGTTTGTAACACAATTTGTTCTTCCAAGAAAAGATCAATTATATCCATTTATTTTTATTATTTATTATATTTTCTAGAGAGATATCTTTGTTAGATATCAAACCTGATTAGAGTTAGTGCAGGTTTTGACTCCTCGTGAATTTGAAATATTTTAGAACTGCCTTTGTTATGAAAACAATTTAACAAATTGTTTGAAGTTTTTCAATGAGATCTACGTAAATGTTTGAAAACAATTAACCTCCATATTTTCTAAATTTAAAATATGGTATCTGCAATACTTGGAACTTTTCTCTGGCCATAGGTAACTCTACGTCATTCCACTACCCCTTTTTCCACTCGAAATTTTGTAGTGCAAGAAATAAGTACACGATTTACAGCGAAGGTGAAAACAATAATATTGCTGAAAATATCGATTCAGAGTAAAAAGCTCCTCCCAAACCACTATGTTTAACCGATGAAATTTCTTGCTAAGAAGTCAAAGAGAGATAAGTAGAAAATTTATCAAGGAAATAATTACTTGCAGACGCTAAAACCAAGCTCTGCGATTATTTCACCTCATTTCTATGACTGATGTCTTACATTGGGACTGTAGTAAGTGTTGCGGTTGTAAACACCTCATTCAAAAGCGCGCCAACCAGGCAGCGCTCGGCAGCGGGCAAGACGGCTAGTGAGAGCAACGGACCAGGAAAGACGCTGGCGAATAGGCAGCCAGCAGACGTTCGGCGAGCCTTCACCCCAGGAGCGAGTCTGCGGCGCCGGGGACGTTATAAGCCGGCGCCGCCACCGCCGGGGCAGTTCAAGAGATCGTGGAAGTGCCCGTGTTAAGACTGTGTAATTGTGATTGTTTATACGACCCGGCGAGTAACTTGGTATTCTGTTTTACGGTATCTTTGTCGACTGTGCATGTATTAGGGACATCTCGTGGATTAAACGGTAATTTGGCTTGTGTAACGGTACTTTCTTTTGGGTTACCGGATTGGCACATTTGTTGTATAAAAAATTGTGACTGTGAAATAAAAATCTGTTTGACGACGTCGGCCTGTTTTTCTGAACATAACAGTAAGCAAGCAAGTCAGGAGTCTCACAAGAGAAAACAATTGATTTTGTAAAACACATAACTCCAGAAGGAGATTGTTAGCCTTTCTAAAATAATAATTAAATTAGATGAACTGATGACAGAAAAAGAAGTCGTCGTAGGTAAAAGGCAGTTTGAAATAAGTGAAAGTTTTCCTGTATTCAAATTTCCAAACTAGAGACCTAATTGCTAGTCATGAATCATTAATCAGCCTAGAAGATGGTATTATCATTTGCAAATGTGTTGACAATGGTGTGAAAATAACATCGAACTGCCATAAAAGGGGACAATATTCCCAGGTTGTCGTCTGTGCAAAGTGTGTAACGATATTTTCAGACAGAAAAAAACATTTTTATATCTAGACAAGGAGTATTTGATGAATATAATAACGGTATGAGAGAAACTTTAGAGACATCGCTAACTGATTGTAATTTGTAACAAAAAGTGGTGTTGCATTAATCTAGCGTCGATGATAGAGGTATAGGGGAGAACGGGGAATAGGAGCCTACTACGGAAAGTGTGAAATAAGAATGACGTGGAAACGATTTTTGTTAATCTTGGTGTTAATATAGATTTTGCTGCGTTTGATCCATAAAATTTCTAAAACAAAAAGCAATTACACTAAATAACTACTACTAAAATACTAAAAAAATAAAAACTAAGCTGAATCGATTGGCTCTCATTACCCGATCACCTGGATAATGGGATTCCCCAACACGGTAATGGGAGCCATAGCAAAAACGACATAAGTTAGCTGTCTTAATGAAACTGCAACCTAATACCAATTTTTCCACTTATATCTACAAATTCATCATTTACGCTTTGTACATTGTAAATAAATTAATGTTTTCTAGCACAAATTTTGCAAATGAAAGGCATTCAACATCACAAACAGCAGAGCACAGATGTGATACATTTTTGCACTCTTTACAAGATGTGACAGTCACATTTGATTATATGTCAGTGAAGCAAATCAAATAAATGATTTTATACAGAAATCGTCACTTTTATTGTTAATGTAAATTGATAATCTCTCTATAGAAGATTGCGACAAACTGCTTGTAGAGCTCCGTTTAGGTGATCTGCCCCTCTTGTTGTCACCATTTCTTTTCCTCTTCGCAGAACAAAATTCGAATCTTTTGAGCGGATCCTTGCCTTCTGCCTTCTCTTTCTTTTGTTGTTTCTTTTCTTCAAGTTATTTGAAGTGTGAATCTGTCAAAATCTCCGAATGCTGTTTGTCACGAGGATTCTTGAAGGGTTGGTATCCTATTTTTGAAGGGGGCGTCGAGGAAAAAATGTATGTAAAATGTGTTCACTCCTGTTGCCTTTTCTTTGTGTAGAGGAGCACTATGTTCTTCAACTTTAGATCAAAATAGCTCTATTGTTTCTTCAGAATGGACGTTATTTTGTGTCCCCGTCCATCTCTTCAAAGGCCCCGACTCCGAGAACACAGTCTAAAACGCATTGAATGCAGTCTCAACTACATTTTGAGGTTCACTCGTAGTTTTAACTGCAAAGTCAATCTTTTTAAAGATTGCAACATTTAAAGGTCAGATACCTTTTGCTCTGAAAGCAGCTTATAGAAGCAATCTTAGAAAATGCTTAATTAAAAATCTTAGCTACCTCGTATGGCGTTATTCTTCTCAGTGGACCAGCTGTTTTAGAAAGATCACATTCCTCCTGGTAGGTCGCTTTGAAGGGTTCGTTGGCCTGAGAGCCATTGCACGTTCATACTCAAGTGAACAGAACTGCTTACTTATAAGGCCGTAAAATATGTTGCAAAATATTAGTAGGTGGTCCACGAGCTTCTTTTCTTGAGCTTCAGAAAACTTGATACGCCTACTTAGGCATGGACGCTTCACAGCAACATTTCCACCTTGACTTATAGTCCTGTATCTCTTCTTCAAAGTAAAGCAAGGAATTCCAGAAGATTTGGCAGAACTATAAAAAAACAAGATGCTTCTCGTCTGTGTCCAGTTCATGTAGAGTCTACTTTGGCTTATCTGTCGCCCACGGTCTTTTTCGAGGCTTACACTGGAAACAAATCCTGTTAAGTTAAAATAACGAACGTGCAGGCAGTGAAAACAAACATGGGGTTATCAGAGCAAGGCTCCAATTTTCCCTTCCTAATGGCTCTTATTACCCCAAATGGTGACGTTTTTGTATACATTACAAAATGTTGGACGAAATAATTTTGCGCTTCTGTTTTAACTTGATCTCGTTTAACTACATTAAAAAAAGCAATAAATACAATTTATTAAGATCCCTGTTTAAACATGATAGCAAACTCACCGGCTTAAGATGACAGGAGCAAAAATTACGGGCGGACGGCCGAAAACACGTCTGTTAGGCAAACAGAGGGCGACTGTGACACCACTCGGTGGACGAAGGCTGCACTCTAGGAAACCTTCAAAGCAATTCGCAGACTTCTGGCGTGCAAAAGTCAAATTATTGGGGATAGGCTTCTATTACCCGTAGGTTCCCATTCCCCCGTTCTCGTCTACGTTTATAGTGCGTGGAATATAAAAACTAACGTTGGAACCACAGCTTGAATTCAGAAGCCCACATCTTCAATTACGGAGCAATGAGCAAAGGACCCGGGAGGCCGCTAGAAAAGAACAATTTCAGTGTTGGGGAAATAGCATCTGATGAGATAAAATGTCATGAAATTCCAATGCATTTACTCCCGACAAGATGACAAATATGGGAGAAGGTTGTAGTTCTATAGTTCACCATTTTCATAATGATCAACAATATGACTTATGACTCTCAAATGACTGCTTTTCAATGGTTCATACCAATTACTAAAGAAGTAACATGTTGATGCATTTGAAGCAATAATAAACTGACATGTGTAAATATTACATAACGTATGTAGTTACTAATATATACATTTTTGTTGGACACTTAAATGGTCATTTTTGACGGTAATTAGATTTATTTCTTATTGATTTCACATTTTCTAGAATTTTTAATTTTTTTATGAAACAAATGTTCTAATGTTACTATATGGTAACGGACAGTTCTGATAACAGGATTACCTCTACAAGTTTAAGAGTGCAATTTTATCGATGACCTTGACCTTTAATAAGGAAGTAACTGCTATTTTTCATAAATTAAGGAAAAATAATTCAGATCACTAAAAGTTAACTTTATATGTGATTGTTCTGTTTCTTCTCGGTGATTAGTAGAGACCGGAAAATATGTAGTATTAAACATCAAAATATGTACATAAATATGTAATGAAAACAGTAAGAATATGTAATAAATATGTAAAATCGTATATAATATGTAATATTAAAATTCTATAATTAAAAACCATTTACATACCAAGAAATTACATTTAGAAAAACTACTCACTTTACGTCATACAACTTTCTCGTCAGAAATAGAAGCTTAATCTATTGTAATCCAGGACCGTAGTTTAGCAGCCGAACTAATCAGCCATCGCACAGACTGGCGAGATCTACGACCAGGAAACATACACTGCAGCATCTTCATTGAAGAGATACACGACGGCGATCGCAAATTTTTCTCGGAAATTAAGATTACAGATCAAAAAAATGAAGTGTTAATCATATTTTGGACACCTAGTTTTCCCAATTATGTAGGAAAAATGCTGATTTAAAAAATACATCTTTTCATAAAAACAATATGAATTAAATAGAAGAAAATTGATAATATAAGAAAATATATTGAGAAAACAGAAAAATATCAAAAATATGTAATATAGTACTAAAGATGTAAAAATATGTAACGAAAAAATTCTATATTGTGTTAGGAGGGCGATGATTTGCTAAGATTACAATTTTGAGAACGGTAAGTAGAAACACAAAAAATATGTCATTACCTAAAAATCCGGTCTCTAGTGATTAGTACCGTTTTCAATGTCATACAATATGAAAATAATTCATTCTCCCATTTGACTGTACAATGAACACAATTCAAATGCGCCATCGATTTAACAAAAACCGTTGCAGCCAGCAACCAAGCATATTACCTAGATTCACGTGAATTACATGGTCACCTCTTCCAATTTTGTTTGAGTAGTGCATTTTTTTCTCGCGAACGTGTGTTGTATACCAAATGAAACAACCCTCTCCGTTCTGCAACAACAATTTATTATTCACCAAAATCCCAAAGAATATTCCAAAAAACGCTGCCAGGAGTCACAATATCAAAGAGATGTTTTCATAGCCGGGTCGTTATTTAAGTTACAAAAGCCGTTAATCCAAGAATCACAAGTAGTGCGCCAGGTACAATGTCTAAGTCCAGTTAATGTTCTACTAATAGCTGTCGGTGATAGAATGCCGGGGCCCTCGCCCCGCGGCTGCCTCGCCGACTTGCCACCCCTTCGCAGGGGAAGGGTGTCGGCTGCGTGCCCCCTCTTCTACAGGAGGAGGGAGGGGGGGCGCCTTCCACGCCTTGACCGCTCTCCTGGTGCGGCGAGGCGTATCGCTTCAGGAGTGCCCGCATGGCGGACACTACAACGTGGAGTGACGGTGATCTTTGCCTGCTGGCTGGCGAGATCCGGCGCTGACCTACGTCGGCTTGCAGGGATGTTCTCCCACCACGTGTCTGCCGAAGCTGGGCACCGCCTCAGCCGGGAGAATCTCTAAACTCCCGACTGGTCTCCCGACAAGTGTGGTAGAGTGGTGCTTGTGAACGTGAGTGTGTGAATGAGGGTAAGGATAGTACAGGGAAGAAGACTGAAATATCGCGCTCTGTCCATGTCCCGTTTGTTAGGGCAATGCTCCGGCATTCACCTGGTGTGGATCGGAGAAACTACGGAAAACTACCGATCAGAGCAGCCGACTATTAGAATTCTCCTCCAGACAGTCTGAATTCGACCCAGCTATCTATCGAAAATGCTGCACCGTCGGAACGCGAACCCTGTGACCTCCCAATCAGAGGCACTGCAGTAACATCAGTGAATCCCCTGAGTCAATTAGCCTGTAGCAATTTTGTAACTGCATCTTTAAGACATAAAATCGCGTTCTCGTCTATTCCCCAGTCTTCTCGTGCATTTTGCTAGATTTGCTTCTTCTCAATGAGACCTTGTGAATGAACCTCTGAGCAAGGCGTGCCGCGAATCCGATCTGAAAGTCATTCGGGAACTCCTTGTGACGGCCCTGTTGGAAGTTTCTACAGCGTGTGAATTGCACTTTGAAGTTTACTTCTCTTGTGCATTCGGTTTCGTGAGTATGCAAAGTGAGTTTCTACTCTATGAGAATGAGTAACTAGTCAGATTAAGACACGTTTCACTGCTTTTAAATTTCTAACTTTCTTCGACGACTCCCCTGTTTTCATTGCGTTATACCGCTTGTTCGAGTTTGATTATGAGTACTTCGCTTGGTTTGTGTCTTTTAAAAGTATTTATTTAAATGTAAATTGGTGACTAACTGATACTTTTCATTTTCAATTTATGTTAATTAAATTAATGTGTCATTGATATTAAACTATCATTGTATTTCATTTTTAACGATCTATAACTCTTTTACAATTTTATAAACTCAAAGATTCAAACAAATTAATATAAAATGTTGATTAAAATTTCATCTATGTTTAGCTCAAAACATTTTAACTCTGCTCATAACATTTTAACATTCTGTCCAAAAATTTTGTTTATTTTGTTATGACCAATTTACAATATTTTTTGTCATACGTTAATGAGGTGTACATCACATTAGACACAAGTATATTTTCAAATATTTTACATTACTATTTTTCTTCACATCCTAAAATTATATATTCAAGGGATTGATTCATGTGACTAATACAAGGGAAAATTGTCGCCATCATCTTTGCTAGTAATTCATTCACCGGAATTAGCTGCATTTCTCCTCCCTTGCCTCAAATGCTCCGACGAAACACAAACGAAGAAAATTAGTAGCGAAATGCTGTTATAAGATAATTACGAGAAAACTCCATGAAATAATGGTTATAATTGTTCGACTGCCATGCGAGTAATGAAGCAGCGATGCTGACCTCATTAAGTCTACCTGGATGGCGTCGCGTAATTCAATAGAAGCAGCAGCTAATATTTGTTAAAACGTCTGAAGTTCATTTCTAAGATATACAGAGCTTTCGTTACCCAAACAGAACGCAATTTCTCTTAGGACTTACTATGTAAATCAGTGTTCTCATTCCAAAGAACGAAAGAAGACTAATTTGGAGACCTGTTATCAAAACTTTAATTTGTACCCTCAATTTTAGCGACTGCTTCTTTAATTCTATTATAACGTTTAACCTCATGAGATCTGAGAGTTATTACGGAAGCACTGTAATGGCTCGTCGCGCAATGCTGAAAGGAAAAGCTGTGTTTGAAGAATATGGCTGCCAACATTGGTTCTTGAATTTCAGTAAAGAGCTGGAATTTTGCCAGGGAAATGCTTTGCAATATCTTCTTATGGCTCTGAATAGCAGAGAGGGGAATAAAGAATAATAGGGTCGCTATTTTATAAATTGCTCGCAGAAGTTTCATACATTTTGAAGAAGAAATATGAATAAATTATAATCAAGAATGAAATTACACATCGAACACAAATTGTTTGGTGTTCTAATTTTTAATTGATTGAAAATGTAATTGAAATTCCATTGTGATTTTCGTAGAAATATAGCTATCATGAAAACAAATAGCCTGAAAATCGATCTTATATGCATTGTATTTACCGTCATTTCCTTTTAATTTAAACATTTGTATAAAAGAAATTTTAGTAAATCGAATCTTCCAAATACTCAAGCTTAGTATGAAAATCCAGAAGAGTACGTTACGACACGAACATCATATAACGTTTTATCTACTTTCTAAGAATTTCATACTTATCGTGCGAAACGTGACAAACTGGTGTAGAACGTAGTAGGACAACATGGAAAACTTGGTTCCTAAAAACTTTTATTAAAAAACTTAACTCAATTTCGTAAAAAATTTTACATTATATAAACAAAATAGATAAAACACGTTTATCTTGAAACTGATGGAATAATTACGAAGAATAGAAATGAAAATATGAATGTACGCAGAAGTAGAGGGTCTTCTGAGCAAATCAGTACTTCTAAAAGTCGTAATCATACTGAAGCATTTTTTTTGTTACTTTGTGAAGAATCTATCTTTCACTCAAAATTAAGTCAAATGTATACATGTAAAAGACGGAAAACGACATTAAATGCATATTTTCAATTGCATATAAAATGCATTCCGATAATAATGCATAAATGCAAAAATAAACTTGCGTACTGGTGTGGTACGTTCTGACAAAATCTTGAGTCAACAATGAAGAACATAAAATAAGATTACGTCTGTATATGGATAGGAAAAATAATACTAAATTTCACCTCATATTTTAGAGAACTGATGCAACATAGAGTTTCATTTGAACTGCATTAATTTTTAAGTAAATGCACATGTAATACAATTTATCTTACGTTTATGTTTTGTCTCTACTTGCTCTATACTTACAAAAATCCCATCAAGTTGGGAGTCCATCAGTACGTGTCTATTCCGTCTGCAACTCGCCAGTCGTGAAGAGTAAACCCGGATCGTGTCACCTTTATACCCCAGGCAGTCCCAACCATTAAATTTCTAGGCAACCCGCTGTACACATAGGAGCGGCAAATTGCCGGATCTCCTTGCTGATCTGTCGGATATTTGGCGAGAGCTAAGTGTTCTTCAAACCGTTAAAGGACACATGAACTGAAGTGCCTCAGCAACAGATGAAGCGTCTAATGAGTGAAATAGTGTCTTATAACGAATACGTATCTGCTGGTTGTCAAATTTAGGAGAAAATCTCGACAAGAGCTGACCTCCACTGATCTCGAATCTGTTATCATTATCTCCACGGTAGGTCCCGAAACCGATGACACTTTTCTAATCGAGGGTTGTAATACATACAATTCACCGTATCAACTATCCCAAATATGTCAGTACTTTTAAATTTTCATAGGATTGTCCTCAATCAATACATCATCAATGTGGCATTGCATCTGTTTTATCAAATATTATACCACTCTCATTAGAATGTTCTATTAAATTTTACGTCCTCATTGAAGATCGTACGTTGAGATACCCCCATCAACTGCGATACTAAGTAATATCTTATCAATTTATGTAACCTTAATTGGAAACGTGAACGTGATACATGTGGGTGGCTAGCTCGACACCAGGTCCATTGGATGCTCCTGAAAAATAAGAATACTTACTCTCTGCATTTGTCGTGGGCTGAAAATACCGCTCTACGAGGATTCGGTCGATGGATCTTATACTTACGCTTTAATTATCAATAATACAAAGGGAATAATTTTGAGAATATCTAATTTCTATTTAATGAAACGAAAATTTATATACGCACGTAGCGACATGAAGTGTCGTATTTCTCTTTTTATTCTTCGAAATTTTTAATCAATCTCTTACATGCATCATCATATTATTTACTTGACAATTAATTTTCCCTAATGATGGCCATCAACTAATTGTAACAATTTTAAATTTTAATTATTGCTTTAACCAAAATTTTAATTATGCTTGGGGCTTGTACATCAAAATGTGGCTGGTTTTGTCTTTCTCGAATTCGGGATTTCGCGGAAATATTTCCTTGTCTATTTAATGCCAAGAACACCGACGGCCGACAGAAAAACAGAGTAAACAGCTCTGTACCCACATGGATGAACAGAATTATGAAACGGATAGCCGACACCCGGCGCGAAATATCACTCTTAGCTGAGGCATCTTCTAAATCAACGCACACCTCTAAAGATCAACGAAAAATATTCAATGTTGAACAAAAATACCAAATTGAAAATGACTCCAGCAGGCTAATGGTAGTTGAAAAGCTAAAAGAGAAAATTCAAGCAGGGGCTTAAAGAATTAGACGTTACAAACGTAGAATAGGTTTCCGTGTACAGAACCGGGTGTTTGAAACAGACGCGAAGAGATTCTATAACAGTCTGACTCAAAAACCTAATGGCAAAGCTGTTACTCCTTCAAAATATGGCGTCGAAGCATTTTGGGCAGGAATTTGGGAGGAGAGCAGATCCTACAACAAAGACGCATCTTGGCTTCAATCTGAAGTTGATGCTGCCGATGAACTTGTAGAAACAGTGGAAGATGTTTACCAATTCTCGGAAGAGGACCTCTTCCAAGCAATTATGAACATGGGAAACTGGAAGTCCCCCGGGATTGATAAGATCCAGATTTATTGGATTAAGAAATTAACAGCAATACATTCTCATCTAGCAAAGGCTGTTAATAAAATTTTAGAAAACCCAAAGGAACTCCCGGAATGGCTCACACGCGGCATCACGTATTTGCTACCCAAAGTGGGAGACAGTTATCACTGCAACCATAGCTGACAAAATGTACAGACATCTAGATAAGAATCATCTAATGCCAGCTGAACAAAAAGGATGTCGCAAAGGCTCTTATTACTGTAAGGAAATCTTGCTACTGAATAAAGTCATCTTGAATGATGTAAAGAAACGCAAACGTAATTTGAGCATGGTTTGCATTGGCTACCAAAAGGCCTTTGATAGTGTACCACACGATTGGATTTTGAAGACCATGGAGATCTGTCTATTTCATCCTAGACTTACTGAATTTTGCAAGGCTAGTATGAAGTCATGGAGTACCAGATTACTAATACACAGGGAGTAGTGGGAGGTAGTAGAAAGGGAGTAGTAGAAACCAGAAGTATTCAGATTAACAGTGGTATTTTTCAAGGAGATTCACTATCCCGTCTGCTGTTTTCCATTAGTTTGATCTCACTATCAAGACAGTTGTCGCAAGCTGACATTGGTTTTAAGCTCCATGGTGATGAAAGGCCAGTATCACATTTATTTTACATGGATAATCTTAAAGTGTTTGCTAAGAATGGAGCGATTCTCTCCCAAAAGCTGTCTGTCGTGAATGACTTTAGCAATGACATCTGCATGAAGTTTGGTCTTGACAAGTGTGCAAAAATCAATTTAAAAAGAGGGAAACTCACAACGTCTGAGAACATTGAAATTGATACGCACACTGTGATTCAAGATCTTGGGCCAGGTAAAACTTACAAATATCTGGGCATTGAAGAAAGTGAGACCATCTCGAACGACACAATGAAAGAGAGAATTCGTAGGGAGTATTATAGGAGAGTGAGACTGGTCCTGCAGCCCGCTCTGAATTCCAAGAATAAAATATCTGCAATTGGTAGTTTGGTGGTACCTGTAGCCTAATAGAGTTTTGGACTAGTGGACTGGACTGAGCAAGAAATCCGCACCATGGATCGAAAAACCAGAAAACTGTTAACAATGCATTATGTCGCCCACCCTCGAGCTGATGTATATAGACTTTATGTGTCACGTAAGGAAGGAGAAGGAGGCCTCAGACAAATTGAGGCCTCCTGGCACAATGCAATAGTCGGGTTCGGGATGTATGTAGTCAGCCATCAAGATGACACACTAATGAGGCAGGTCATGAAATCTAACCGAAGAATGGGAAACAGAGGCATTGTTAGTGTAGCAAGAAGCATTGCGAAGAAAACTAGGCAAGTCACGTAAAATAACACAGACACTGAACTTCTGATGTTGCAAAACACGAAGCGTGAGACACAAAAAATGTTAAAGAAATCGTGGAGATACAAACCACTTCACGGACAATACCTAAAAAGAATGGACAAGGTGCAGATCAATAAAGATCAATCATTTATGTGGCTTAAAAGGGGAAGTATAAAGCCAGAATCGGAAGCACTTGTAATAGCTGCCCAAGATCAGGCCTCGAGAACACGACATTATGATAAAGCGGTTCTCAAAATTTCCCAAGATGATAAATGCCGCATTTGCCAGGAGCAAGTAAAAACCATTGATCATATTGTCTCAGCTTGTCCAAGTCTTGCAAAGACCGAATACTTAAAAAGACACGACAGGGTGTGTAGTTACCTCCACTGGCAGATCTGTACCGCCCTCGATGTTCTAAACACATGCCCGAAGTGGTACGAACACTCACCAAAACCGGTGACATCGGTTGGATTGTGTACAATATTGTACGACCAACAAACTCAAACGGATCGCAGGATAGCAGCAAGCAAACCGGATATTGTTATCCGGAATTTTGAGAAAAAATCATGTCTACTTGTGGATGTTACTGTGCCTTGCGATCAAAATGTCGTAACCAAGGAGGCAGAGAAACGTCTTAAATACAAGAGTTTGGAAATTGAGATCAGCCGAATGTGGGGCGTAAAAGCACAGGTCGTACCGATGGTTATCGGAGCTCTGGGATTTGTTGCGCAAATTTGTGTAAGAACTTGGCTAAACTTCCAGGTCATTCAAAGGACTGGGAAGTGCAAGAAATTGCTTTATTTGGAACAGACCACATTTTGCGTAAAGTATTGTAGAGGCACTGATAGTCACCGGATCTGCTCCTTAGGTAGATGGTTGCAACCTGGAGTTGATTTTATGTTCAGCCGACTCATAACATCTTTAATCGTGATGTAAAGGAATAATAATAATAATATCAATAATAATAATAACAATAATAATAATAATAATAATAATAAGGAAACTGAAAATCCCCTGGGATTGATAAGATCCAGGTTTATTGGATTAAGAAATTAACATCATTACATTCTCATCTAGCAAAGGCTGTTAATAAAATTTTAGAAAACTCTAAGGAACTCCCCGAATGGTTCACTCGCGGCATTACGTATTTGCTACCCAAAGCAGGAGACAGCTCTTTGGCGAAGAACTACAGGCCAATTACTTGCCTACCAGTAATGTACAAACTTATAACTCCAGCCATAGCTGACCAAATGTATAGGCACCTAGAGAAGAACCATCTGTTGCCAGTTGAACAGAAAGGATGTCGTAAAGGTTCCTAAGGCTGTAAGGAAATCTTGCTACTGAATAAAGTCATCTTGAATGACGTAAAGAAAAGAAAACGTAATTTGAGCATGGCTTGGATTGACTACCAGAAGGCCTTTGACAGTGTACCTCACGATTGGATTTTGAAGACCCTGAAGATCTATAGATTTCATCCTAGACTTTTTGAGTTTTGCAAGGCTAGTATGAAGTCGTGGAGCACCAGGTTACTAATCCGCAGCGGAAAGGGAGTAGTAGAAACAAGAAGTATTCAGATTAACAGGGTAATTTTTCAAGGAGATTCATTATCCCCTCTGCTGTTTTGCATTAATCTGATCCCTCTATCGAGACAGCACACTGACTATGGTTACAATGGTGATGAAAGGCCTGTATCACATTTATTTTACATGGATGATCTGAAAGTGTTTGCTAAGAATGAAGCGATTCTCTCCCAAATGCTGTCATCAATGATTTTAGCAATGACATCTGCATGAAGTTTGGTCTTGACAAGTGTGCAAAAGTCAACTTAAAAAGAGGCAAAATGACCACGTCAGAGAACATTGAAGTTGATAGACACACTGTGATTCAAGATCTTGAGCCAGGTAAAACTTACATATATCTGGGCATTGAAGAATGTGAGACCATCTCGAACGACACAATGAAAGAGAGAATTCGCAAGGAGTATTATAGAAGAGTGAGACTTGTCCTGCAGTCCGCTCTGAACTCAAGGAATAAAATATCAGCAATAGGTAGTTTGGCGGTAACTGTGGCCGAATACAGTTTCGGATTAGTAGATTGGACTGAACAGGAAATTCGCATCATGGATCGAAAAACCAGAAAACTGCTTACAATGCATCATGTTGCCCACCCCCGAGCTGATATACATAGACTTTATGTTTCACGTAAGGAAGGAGGAAGAGGCCTGAGACAAATTGAAGCCTCCTGGTACAATGCAATAACCGGGATGGGAAAGTATGTAGTCAGCCATCAAGATGACCCACTAATGAGGCAGGTCATGAAATCTCACCTAAGAATAGGAAACAGAGGCATTGTAAGTGTAGCACGAAGCATTGCGAACAAGACTATGCAAGACACCCAGAATGACAGAGACACTGAACTTCTGATGCTATTTAACATGAAATTTGAGACACAAAAAATATTAAAGAAATCGTGGAGAGACAAACCACTCCACGGACAATACCTAAAAAGAATGGACAAGGTGCAGATCAATAAAGATCAATCGTTTATGTGGCTTAAAAGGGGAAGAATGAAGCCAGAATCGGAAGCACTTGTAATAGCTGCCCGAGATCAGGCCTTGAGAACACGACATTATGATAAAGCGGTTCTCAAAATTTCCCAAGATTATAAATGCCGCATTTGTCAGGAACACGTAGAAACCATTGATCATATTGTCTCAGCTTGTCCAATCCTAGCAAAGACCGAATACTTAAAAAGACACGACAGGGTGTGTAGCTACCTCCACTGGCAGATCTGTACCGCCCTCGAAGTTCGGAACACATGCCCCAAGTGGTACGAACACTCACCGAAACCGGTGACGTCTGTTGGATTGTGTACGATATTGTACGACCAACAAATTCAAACTGATCGCACGATAGCAGCAAACCTACCGGATATAGTTATCCGGGATTTGGAGAACAAACCGTGTTTACTTGTGGATGTTGCTGTACCTTGTGATCAGAACGTCGTTACCAAGGAGGCAGAGAAACGTCTTAAATACAAGAGTTTGGAAATCGAGATCAGCCGAATGTGGGGCGTTAAAGCACAGGTCGTACCGATGGTTATCGGAGCTCTGGGATTTGTTCCACAAAATTTGTGTAAGAACTTGTCTAAACTCCCAGGTAATTCAAAAGACTGGGAAGTGCAAGAAATCTCTTTATTTGGAACAGCCCACATTTTGCGCAAAGTATTGTAGAGGCACCGACAGTCCCTAGATCTGCTCCTTAGGTTGCTGGTTGCAACCTGGAGTAGATATTATTTTGAGCCGACTCATAACATCTTTAGTCGTGATGTAGTGGAATAATAATAATAATAAAGCTATTATTCTGGACACATGTCGCATTGTGAGGAAAACAATTACTGATGTCTGACATGTAGTATAGAAGGACCTGAGAGAAAAAACACAGATCTCGCTCGATACTTGCTCATCGGAGTCGTGCGAGTGAGCCTAGCCACAGCAACACTAGTGGCAGGTGAATGTTTCCCCCCCCCCGCGTGGGAGAAGTGCAAAAGTCAAATAACAATAATAATAATAATAATAATAATAATAATAATAATAATAATAATAATAAGTCCCAAAGTCCAGCCCTACGTCGGAGCAATTAAGAACTTAGCCACGTGGGAGACGGGCAACGTCAAAAAATCTGGCGGCAAAGAGGGCGATGGCACACCCATAGAAATATGGAGACATGGAATATGCGTCGTAAGGCCTCGGAAAATAAGCCACTGCCTGGGGAGCGCCAGGGCACCTTCGGAGCCACCGCTGGAGGAGACAGCATGCGAGCCGGTGGTGATCAGGAGATGAACAGGCGGGCCCTGATCGGGGATAACCCCGAATATACTACAGCCGAAGATAGCAGCACCCGTCCATGTCCACTTACAGCTGCACCTGGCGCCAGTGCTTCTCAGACAAGCAATCTATTGCTTCCAGAGACTACTGCGGCAGGCAGGCCACGCATAAGGATGAAGTGAACTACAGAAATAAATACCTTCATCATGCGTGAATACTATACCATTACCAAAATGGAGATTGACACTACGGCATACCGACAAAAATTACATCAAATATTCTTTCACCGTTTCCCTGATTCTGAAGTTAGTGAAAATAGCAGACCAGCGTCGAGCAATTGTTCGGAAGAATCTTCTTTCTGTACCAGTTCTGGAATCACTAAAGGAAAAAGTGAGAAAAATGCTTGACGTCTCAGAATCCACTAATCTGAGGACAGTGGAGATATCATCTGAACTACCTCTGAATAACAATGAGACAATCATGTCGGAAGTTATTCGAGATGATAGTAGTGACGAAGCGATGATTCGCAATGAATTTGCAGCCGCTCTTGCGGAATTTGAAGGAACTGATCCACTCAATCGCCACCTCATTCCCAGACAAAATTGGTCGAAGAAATTGGCAAGAGCTATCACCGTCTTGAATGAAACAGTACTGCCGCATCATCTACATCAAAGATCATCATTCGAAGAAGTGCACACAGCAATTTATTGTGCAGCGGTTGTGGCTTCAAGATGTAACGGTTCCAAGCTTATTAGCCGCGTAGCAACTATCCACAATGATCGAAGTGAAAGAAAAAGAATGCCACCATGGGAAAGACGGCTGGTGAATCGTATAGAACGCATTAGAAGAGATGTTAGGAGACTCACTCAGATTCAAAAAGGAAATACTTCAGAAAAACTGAGAAGAAGGGTGGATAACATCCTTATCAATACAAAACTACATACAAAGTACAGATTCTTAAATATAACAATAACAGAACATCTTGACACTCTACGACAAAAGCTTTTGGCGTTAACAAAACGTCTTCGACGCTATAGGAATTGCACTATGAGGAAGCAACAAAACACTCTTTTTAACAGGAACCAGAAAGAATTCTACAGGAATCTTTCAAAGGGCAGAGAGTCCGTAAGTGATGTGAATGAGTCAAAGCTTCCCACTAAAGCACAGATAGAAGACTTTTGGAAGCCTATCTGGTCATCTGCTGTGTTTCACAACCCAGATTCGTCGTGGATTGAAATGGAATATGACAGACGCCGAGATATCCCTCGAATGGATGAACCAATCATTACTGTGGAAGTTGTCCAAGCAGCTTTGAAGAAGGCACATAACTGGAAGGCACCGGGCAGTGATGGCCTGCACAATTATTGGCTCAAAAAATTTACCAGCACTCACCATCATATAGCTTCCATAATGCAATCTTTTCTTCACAATCCAGAATGTATACCTTACTTTCTTACTGAAGGTAGAACGTACTTGCTACCAAAGGAGGGTGACACTAAAGACCTATCGACGTATAGGCCTATAACCTGCCTTCAAACTTTTTACAAACTCATAACATCATGTGTTACACAACTTCTGATGAATCACATTGAGGAACAGAACATCTTAGCGGATGAACAGAAAGGATGTAGACCTGTATTTCAGGGATGCAAGGAGCAACTCATTATAGACTCTGTAATTATGGGGCAAGTGCTTGAGAAACAAAGAAACTTGTACGCATGCTACATAGATTATGCTAAAGCATTTGACACCGTGCCCCATCCTTGGCTCCTTGAGTGTTTGGATGTATACAAGATCCATCCGTATGTCCAAAACTTCTTGAAAACTGTGATGAGTCGATGGAATACAAAACTGTATCTCTCTAATGGAAAACAATCCGTCCAGACCGATACTATACAAATCCGCCGAGGGATTTTCCAGGGTGATTCTTTAAGTCCTTTACTGTTCTGTTTAGCCTTGAATCCTCTGTCCACTCTACTAAATGCATCTAATTATGGCATCGCTCTTAAAAAAGGGAACTCAACTCTTCTTCGTGTCTCGTATCTTCTTTACATGGATGACCTGAAGCTCTATGCAGACACTGAGAATCATATGCGGCAACTAATTAGCGTGACGGAGAAATTCACCGAAGACATCAAGATGAAATTCGGTTTGGATAAGTGCAGGAGAGTGAATATCATTCGGGGTCGTATGCAAGTTATAAATTCGGAAAATAATAATGAACCAAAGATTGCCTTCATGGAACCCCATGAAGCATACAAATACTTGGGTTTCCAGCAGTCACTCCAAATTAAACACACTGACACTAAGAACATACTAACAACTGAAGTGTGTAAACGATTGCATGGACTCTTGAAAACTCAACTCTCTGCTAGAAATCTTGTACAAGCCATCAATTCATATGTTATTCCAGTGCTGACATATTCCTTTGGCGTTATTAAATGGAGCAATACAGACCTCGACAATCTCCAGAGGACAATTCGAACTGCTATGACTCAACACCGAAAACATCATCCCCATTCAAGTATTGAGCGTTTTACCCTTCGAAGATCACAAGGAGGGCGAGGTGTTGTAGATCTCATCAATCTACATAGCTCTCAAATTGCATCACTCAGAAGATACTTCTTGGAACATTGTGGGAAACTTCAAAAAGCAGTGAGCGCAGTTGATAATAACTATAGTTCTCTGAACCTAAAAATGACTGATCCACCTGCTCAGCCAGTCACTGAAACCGAAGAGAAGATAACCTCATGGAAAGCGAAGACACTGCACGGAAGGTACCCCCATGAGCTGAGCAATCCAGATGTCGACATCTTGGCGTCACACGCATGGCTTCAGTGCGGGGATCTCTTTCCGGAGACAGAAGCATTCATGATAGCTATCCAGGACCAAGTGGTGCCAACTTTGAACTACAGGAAACACATTCTGAGAGATTCGACCATCCAATCCGACACGTGTAGGAGATGTGACGCCGCAAGCGAAACTATCCAACACGTGGCAAGTGGATGTAGCGGCCACGCACAGTTGGAATATAAGAGGCATGATGAGGTGGCGAAGCAGGTCCACCAATTATCAGCAATGAAAACGGGCTTACTCGCCACTTCCTTTCCGTATTACAAATATGTCCCTCAGAACGTGCTTGAAAGTAGTGAGCACACACTCTACTGGGATCGTTCCATTATCACTGACAGACAAGTTGGCGGCAATGGACCCGATATAACATACATTGATAGAAACCATCGGCAGGCTTTCCTTATTGAAATATCAATACCTAACACCCACAATATATCGGTAAAACACCAAGAGAAAATCCAGAAATATACTGATCTCACCCATGAAGTCGCTGCTCAATGGAACCTCAGCAGAGTGACAACTGTGCCAATAATAATATCAGCCACAGGAGTGATCCCGAAAATGACACTTCGAGGACTAGAGTGTCTTCACTTGGATGCCAGAAGTATATATAATATGCAGAAGGCAGTTATTTTGAATACATGCCGTATTGTTAGAAGCCATCTGAATCTTCAATAAAGCAACTGCACACCTGGCCATCATACCTGTGAGTGGTTGACTCACCGACCAGTAAAAACTGTGAAGAATAAAATAATAATAATAATAATAATAATAATAATAATAATAATAATATGGCAAGGTTTCAATGCAGTTTCTTATATGTCTAGTTTTCGAATATTTGTATTCAGCTTTTAAAGAAATTGTATTTTGTCTTTGGGTATAACAGTATTCTGTACTCAGACCTCATTTTTATTCTCAGGTCTAATTTTTAATCTTACAATTTCTTTCGCATTCTTGTTTTACATTTAAAAAGTAAAAACAGTTTTTATTGTTGTATCTGTATGTTAATTCCAGACTAGCCGGTCGCAAAACGTGTTTTAGTCCAAAAAATGAAAAACAAAAAATTTCAGTCCTAAAGAAAGTGTGTTTGATCTGTCATTAAATATTCTAAGTATACCACTGTCCTACATGATTTTACCAACTTGTATCGTATTATCTGTTTTATATTTAGTATTCCTCTCTTCGTTATTGTGTTATAATGCCACCGTATGAACCACAGTATCGCTTGGAATCAAGTTTAGTTCTCGAATTGAAAATGGATCCGCACATTATCGGGATGTGGGTTTGCACATCGATTTCCGTGTGCGCACGAATGCACGGTAGCGTAATAGGCTGGTGACGTGCGTGCGTAGCTCTTGTATGTTAGTATGTGAGAGCGCATTACTACAATATCCTGTTTTAATAATTGGAGATTGGAATTTAGGATAATATCCCGTCACTAACTGCCTTTGGCGTTTTTGATAAACTGCTCATAACGAAGCGCGTCTCCAAATCCTCTTATGTACGCAGATTTTGTGGCCGCAAATTTAGGTCTCCAAAAAATTCGTTTGGAAGGTGCGCTAACAGTGAGAAATGTTTTGAAGGTCCATAATTAATGGCAATGACTAGAATCTGTATTTCAAATGTAAAAGTTTCCAAAGGCTGGAATACTTTATTTCTATCATTACATCAACTTCAATCGTTGTGCTACAACAGTACAGACCCTCTCGCATAATATTGAACCTTCGCAATTTTTAAAAATTCAGAGACTTTAACGAAAAGTTTTACTCCATTTTTGAGAGTAGTTTGCTGTATCTGAGGAAAAATGCAGACGTTTTTGATAATTTTGTATCAATTCAAATAATTTAAAGTAGAAATTACCCGAAAATTATTCTCTTTTCCAAAAAATCTTCCATAACTATATTCGTAGATATAATTTTCTAGAACGGAGTTTTTTAAGAACAAAATGTATCTGCAATATTGCACTTGTGCAATTTTTCTTCAAATTTATGTTTTTTGCAAATTTCAAAAATACAGAGCTTGCAAAAACAAGCGACCATCGCCTTTCGTTAAAGGCCTTTGACACGTGCAAGGAATTAATTTAATAAAAAGTTTGGAGCAGTTTGTGATAAAATAATGGTTAAAAAAATTGCCTACATTGCAAGTACAATTATCCCAAAAGTACTCATGTTTTGAAAATATTAGATGACGTAATTTAATTAAGGTAAAATCTCGTTTTTCAATATTGTACTCCGTTTTCAGTATTGTATAAAACTACTCCGAACAAGTTGGGAACTCCAATTTTTTAAAAATCAGAATTTTATGGAAATTGAAACCTGTGTATTTTAAGCATTCATTTTGCTCTCCGTGGAAGTTTAATCCGTACAAGTGTAAGCCAAAATTTTCTAGCATTTTTCTGAGAAAATTGTAAAAATGTCGGCTTTAAGTAAAGTGCACTCAAAAATCCAACTATCCACTTCAAACTCCCAGAGCTTCGACTTCGTTTAGATCTTTCAGGAAATATCGCTTTTCGAGAAAATTATCTAAACGGTTTAGGCGCTAGCATCGACTACAGACAGACGGATGGGGGGAAAACAATCAGATTGACGTTTTGCCGTCAATCAAAATTTTGGTACCAGGTAACCACAAACATAAATTCTGACTGTACAACGTATTAGAGGAAGTACTTTACTAGTTATAAAATAAGATCCATCGGAAATCGCTGATTTTTTGTAAACGAGTACAATACTTTCTCTTCTTTCGAAGTAAGATCAGAAAATAAAAACTTACAATTATGTAAATAACTTAAATATTATTAAAAAATAATTTGATATGACGGATTAAATATTTATTTCTGCATAGATTTGTAATGAATGAAAACAAGTGGTTTGGTTTCGGATCAATACCCGCGAATCCTTTACATTACCACATTGTTTTGTTTAAATACTATATAAATGTTTTATTTTTATTCTAGTATTTTTCTGATGTAGGTCAAGTCAATGCAATAGTTCATTCGAGTCGATGAGAACAAAGGTGGTGTAAGTCAAATTTTGGAGGATATGAGTTAGATGCACTGGTAGATGGTTGAAATATTGTTCCATAACGGGCTAAAATGGTGAGTCAATTTTTAATATTTCTCAGCTAGAGGCCAGCACAATGCAGAATTATCCAGCAAGTTGCTTGTAGCGCTGCAGGCAATTGAGGTGTAAGTCACAGGTGAGACGAAACAAAGCTTCCAGAGGCTCCCATCTTTTTTTATCTGCACCCATCACAGAATAAGCATCTCAAAAAACATTTCATCTCTTTTAGTGAAACGTTCACAGGTCAAAATTGCTCTCGCTGGGTTAAAAACCGTGACAAAGCCCTATTTTTCCATGACATTACCATCTCAGACGAAAGTTATGCATGCCAATTATTTGAATATAAGTCATAATTTTCAGAATCGGAGTGTGCAAAAGTAGTGAAAGTGAACAAAATAGTTAATTACTTAATAAACAATATTTCAGTTCAAAATATCTGTAGTAAGTTAAAGTAATATCTCCTTCACACGTTCATAAAACTTTGGGTCATTTATTTCTAAGCATTACAGTGTTACAGCGTTTATCCTTTACACGTCATGTTCCGGAAAATATGTTTTTTGACTTATACCACTTTTTCTGTAAACGGCTCATTTTAAATGTTTATCAATATCTTCTCAAGATTCATTATCTGAAAGAAAAGATTATCAAGGTAAATTAAGCACAAGTTGTGGTGTCGGAAGAAAAAAATCGCTTCAACTTTTACTAACAACTCAGAAATATGTAATGACCAACTCTCAAACTGTTTAAAGAAGCTGATTATTATTTTAAGGTTTAACGATAATATTTACTATTCCAGCAGTAATTTGTACGGTTTTTAAGAACTTCGAGTGGCATTTCTATAAAATTAGTGTGTAAAATAGAATTCTTGTAGAGAGAGGCATAGTTCGAAACCAATGATATAGATAATTCTAATTAAGTTCAATTAAATCGGAAATAATGATTAAACTACCCCACCTGCTCCGCCCACGTTCACTCAGGTTTACTTTTCTTGGGTGTGTGATATCCCATTTTTCCACGAGCCTAATAACTGAAGATCTTACCGTTATTGAATTGTCTAGTCTGTTTCATCCGTTAGTATTTATTTTCTTGTATGGGTTCAATCACTGAATAGATGTTTAAATCAGATTGTATAACTTTGTTTATCTGTAATAATATTGAACAAACTCCGTATTTCATTTTTTATTTCCAGGGTTTTTATCCTCTGTTGTTCTTTGGCTCAGCAAAGTATTAAGAAGTGTATAATAGAGTGCGGCCATTCTTTTGAAAACATTAAAAATGATTTCCATTCAGTTTTATTTCTTGATGTTATTTGATTGTGACACACGTGATTTGGTACTTGTTAAGTTACAGAGTGATCATTGGCGTGTTTAGAGCGCTGTTAAGGTCGTTTATCCCAAATAAATTCAACTTTTTTCGTGGTGTCAAGAATCTTGTGTCTTGTCTCGTCTATCCAATGCAACATTTACACAATCCTTGCATTTAGATCTCTGTGAGGATTGCGTATTTACCTTTAAACAACATATGAGTTCGTTAAAAAACATATAGAACCAAGTACGATTTAAGTATATCTCTGTTGATCGCAAAATTTCAAAGGCAGTCTTCTTCATGCATACTTCTTTTTAAAATTGAAACCCTCACTCAAATCAAGAAGTCCAACACTTCACGTTCACATCACTCACAAACACGATGGCAATGGATGTTCTACCCCACGTCAGCACTACACGATAATCCCCAACTCTGTTGTCCCTCTTCTCTGCAGCTCAAGCATTACGTGAGTCCGCTTACTATTAAATACGACTTAATGCACATCGCTCGACGGGCGAATCGATGCAAAAATTATGGGACGCGCCGCCCACAAATCACGAATCGCCCTCGCCCGCCGCCTTGCCGCTTGCCTCCACCGCGGGTGCATTAATTCGCAATTCGTTCTCGGCCCGCCCGCGCTGTTCATATATCTCGCGCGACACCACTCCTCCGGCCCGCGACAAGTGTGTATGAGTTCTTGGGAAAAGGAGATCGAAAGCTGATTTCACTGACGTATCAACTTTCCTCTTCCTTTTCGTGTGCTTTAGTTGTGCTAAAAGAATACATGCTTTCTCGCATTAATTGGAAATTCGCAATTTTCTAAAATTCAGAAAGTTCAATGAAAATAAAACCACATTCTTCTAAGCGTTCCTTTTATCCGTGAAAAAATTGAGCGGTTTTTGAGAAAAAAAAAGTGTTTTTAAAAACTTTTTAATATCCAACATTTCACGTGAAATTACTCCAAAACTATTCATTATTTTATATCTAATATGACCTAATTTCAAGATCTGCTTTTAAAGAACAGACTTGAATAAGAAACAAGTAGTGCCACAGAATGGCACAGATGTTCCCGAATTAGTTTCGTTTGGTCTCGGCTAGCTATTCGTACTTGCCAATATTCTTGACAACTGTCACCTATCGCCGCCCAAACAACATTTTTTTTGACATTTTGTTAATTTTTCGGTTTCTTAATAGTAGAACAAAACTATTATTTTAAGGAAAATTAAAAAGACAGTTAAACCTTGATCTGAATGGCAATTTTCGTTGAAAATTAGGAGCCGTTTTCAAGAAAATGGCGTTTGAGCGCTACTGTAAATGCAAAATGTAAATCTCTTTTCACAGAAACTTTTTGAGTTTTAAAAAACTTCATTTGAAGTCTTTTAAAGCACTTACACTCACAAATTCAATACTGTTTACAAATTGCTGGAAATGTGAATTTAATAGTATGAGAGAACTTAAAAAAAATACATTTGCGTAATTTTTGAAAAATAAAATACCCCAAAATGAACTTAACGTCATGTTAAAGAGTAAAATTAGAACTATCCATTCGAAAAGTTTGAAAAAAACTGGAGCCGTATATGAGAAAATGACGTTTGAGCGTTTCTGAAAATGCGGAATTTTGAGCTAGTTTTCAAAGGAAACGTTGAGTTCTCGTACAACTTTACTGACATTACTTAAACACGTGTACTCATTAATATACTAATGTGAACAAATCGCCACTAATATAAATATTAGCGACGTAAGTGATAAGTCAAAAAATACATTATTGTAATTTTTGAAAAACCAAAAGAACAGAGCAATATGGCGCTTATGTCATCTAATAGAGTACATTTATTACTACTACTGACAAAATTTGAAGAAAAAATACGGAGCCGTTTTTTTGAGAAAATCTGTTTTTGTATTTTTTTAAACTTGCACCTATTCCACTTAATATTGCGCGAAAACTATTGAAATTTCAAAAAAATATACAAGATCTTAATGAAGGAAGTCACTTTGGATAACAAATTTTATTTGAAGGAAAAATCTCTATCTTCAATAGGAAGCCGCCGAACTTATTCAAACATTTGCAATTTTCGAAAATTCTGAGTTAACCGTGAAAATCGGAGCTATGTCACCTTAATAAGTGTATTTTAATTTATTATGACAAGAAATTTAAAGAAAAAATTTGGAGCCATTTTTTTAAAATTTTGAAAATGACTGGGGGCTTCATGTAACGCATTGCCAAATTTTGAAGAAAGATTTTCAAAATAGTGGCCCCTCGAGTGGAACCAGATCGACCGAGGAATATTCATTTTGGAATAAATCGTACTTATGTTTAGACGGACGGACAGACGGACGGACGGACAGACAAACGGGCAAACGGACAGACAGACGGACGGACGTTTTGAAAAACAACACTTTTTCGACATCAGGGAACCTAAAACGTATTTTCGTTAAAGTCTCAAAATCGATTTTCCGCAGAATTATATAACTTTCCATACATTACGTATATTATTCCGTATATACGTACATTACGTATATACGGAATAATATAAAGATCTTAAAGCAAGTTTTACACTTGCATAAAGGTCTTTTACTTTCCCGTAAAAGACCTTTATGTAAGTGTAAAACTCGCTTTATTACCTTACATGTCTAACATTAACATCAGCTTAGTTGTGTCGTGGGGGAAGGAGTCTGGCACCACGTGCAGGGGAGTGGAAGGACGGTAAGGGCAGAAGGTGCCCTCTGGGCCGTTCCCTATTCTATTAAAGGCCTAAGGCGGATGAGAGGGAGCAATAAGAACAAGGATGATCCCAGTCATGGCAAACAGCAGTTTATTGGAGAGGTGTAACTTACATGTGCACCTGACGTAGCCCAGCCTCGGCGAGGACGGTTCTCCGGAAGAGCGACTTTGCAGCGGCCATGGCGACACTCGAAGTGCACGACGATCAGGGACAAGGGCGGGAAGCTGCTAGCAGGACCCCGGAGGGTCTGTCAGGACTAGCGGGATTGAGGAGTGTCGGCAGGGCCAGTTAGGGCCGATCTGAACCGACTAGGGGTGAAGGGAGGTCGGCAGGGCCAGTTTGGGCCGATCTGAACCGACGGGGAGTGGAAGGTCCGTGCACACGGGCGACGAGCTCACGAGTAGCATTCGTCCCCCCGCTAAGCGGAGGTTAAGCTGTTATATAGGCCTTTTCTGCTGAGACATTCTTTCCGTGGCGGAGCTACGTCATTATGCTTACGCGGGCGCCAGCCGTCTGCGGCCACGCGACAGTAGTATTGAACACGGCACAGAGAAAACCTTTATCTTATATTTCGTTTCCACTGATTAGCTGTTTGAACACATACCTTACTCTTTCGTTACAATCAGTTCTGAGGTTTCAACATTCCGAATTACTTGTTTTAACGAAACATAAGAAATGTCATTTTCTTCTACAAATTATTTTTACTTTCCTGTATACATACGTATATACAGAATATACGGAAATATACGTAATATACGGAAATTTATGTAATGCTGCGCGAGGAAAACGGCGATTTTTTTGCAGAAAAAATTAATTACCGGGCCCTGGCAACTAGAAGGTAAAGAAGGTATCCCCTGTGCATTGCACACAGGCTAATGTGGCCCTAAGGAAATGTGAAGGTAGGGCTCCACCTTTTCGTCACCGTCAACACAAGGTGGAGGTTGTGTGGCGTGCACAACGCTCCAGCCGCCTTTACCCCCAGGAAAGATCCTGGTACTCACTTGAAAAGGAGGTTGAGTTGACCCCAGAACTGCACCAGATAAAAGTCCCAGCCTACGCCAGGATTCGAACTTGGGTCCTTCAGGTCAGGAAGCCAGAGCCCTACCACTGCTCTGACAACTAGGCTGCGGATATTTGCCTATTTGCCAATTTTTTCCTTTAGCGGGAAACCCAATATTTTAATTTACTAATTCACATTGAGGCTTTAGGAGTATTATATGCGAATTTTATAGTGCCTAAGTAAATGCCAATTTCACTAATAAATGTCTATTTTGTGTTTAAATGCCTAAATGTTACCTATTCTTGTATTCATTGTTCAAAATTCAATTAATCTGGGCTTTTGGTTTTTATCCTGCAGATTCCAGGGAAATCGAACGACTATCGATAAATCTATGTTCCGTTTTACTCTTACCACAGTGCGGGTATTTCATGTTACGAAACACGTGCAAAATCCGTGGTGGTAGTCATCTAATTATTATTTACTTCGAATTTTGAAACAATTTTTTACTCAAAACGGATCCAAATGTTTTCTAAATGTTCTCTTCGTATGTATCAAAGGACGTTATAAAATTAATGACGGTTCCATTTTTGCGAACCTTGTATTTTCGAAAATTATAAAAAGGTAACATTGCAAACGTACAGTATTGAATGTAGAGCTTTCTGTCTTAAGTGAACTATATTCTAAAAAAGCAGCTTTTTGAGTAAAAGAACATGCATTATTTTTTTAATGAGTTGTTATTGCGGAATTTCTGCTTCATGCCAATTGTAATGCTGATTGCGCTAGAGGAGCAACTTTCCCTGCCCATTCTGTACACTTGGAAAAGGAGAAGTTTTACATTCATTGGTTAAAGTTAAAGACATTTTGACTTAAGAATTTTTATTTATTCAACTACTGGGCCAATTGAAAATTGAAATTAAATCCTTATCACCATTAAGGCATCTTGAATTATCTGAATTTGCCACTGCTTTACAAAAATATAAATTATGTAAGTATATCCAGAATTATTGAATTTTATTTATATAAGCAGAAGTCTCAGTTTTGAAAAACGCATATTGAAGGAGATTAATTATGGATATTTGCACAAAATTAATATAAAACACTAACATGTGTAAGAAAAAATTTTTAAGTATTCATCTCTTACAAATTGATAAAGTTATATTATATTATCTTTATATTATATTATCTTTATATTATATCTTTATATTATTAAAATTATATTATATCTTTATATTATTATAAAAATATGAAGAAAAAGAATTTCGTCATTTGTATATTTCATTAGGACAAACAATTGAAATTGCAATCACATTGTATTTATGCTCATGAATCAGTGAAGTGATTCCTTTGTTCCAGTTAATTATTAACGGTTTTAAGTATCAAATAATGTTTAATTCACCACAAAGCGTTTGATTATCGGCAGCAAACCACCGTTCTTAAATAAGTGAATTATAAATGTCCCGTGCACAGATTTGTGGCGGTGTAAATTTACAAACCTAATGGAACACGATGTTAATTTGAGTAATATTTAGGAGCTCTCTTAACAGAAACGAGTGTAGAGGTACACGACAATGCACTGAGCGTGGATGTGAGGGGGTGAGAGGTGGCAAGACGAAGTGCTGGACTGAGTGCGGTCGATGGGGATATTCGGTAACGCAAGTGGAAGGGTTGTCCACCTGGCGGCCAGCGGTGCCCCTTATTGTGGCCCACGAAAAGTTATTTGTGGAATGTGAAAGTTCCTTCGCTCTCTTGACGGTCCGACAACTTTGCGCGCCTGTTGAGTTGCGCCCTGTAAAAATCGGATAAGTGTAGATATAAGGATTCTTTAGAAGCTAGAGGTCGTTAGGTCTAAAGATATCAGGCCTAATGACGGAAGGTCTAATTTTTAAAGCCTAATGTCAGAAGGACTACGAAAACACATCTAATAAAAATTGGGTCTAATTTTAAAAAATGTCTAATACTATTGGTGTATTTGTCAAAAATGTCTAATAAACTTAGGTCTATCGGACACGAATGACGAATCTATTACGGTATAACAGAAATGTGTTCATATATCGTTACGTCAGCATGTTATAGTCCGAAATGAAATCACAATAGGAATGATACACTTTAATTCAGGAAGTATGTAATGTATATAAATTGATACAGTGTTAAAATATTCAGTCTGTAGCTCAAAGACAAAAGGTGACAATTGACCTTGTTAAAATAAAGACTTTTAGTTCTCAAGCGTTTAAAAATGAAGAAAATAGAAACTTTGCTATTACATCTTTGTATATCGTTAGGCTTACGGTGTTTACGTCTATTAGACCTATTAATTGAACTTTCTAATAGTAGACTTCTTTTGGTATTAGATTCTCTGTCGCGTATAGTTTATGTTGCATTAGACCTGGTTACAACAGACGTCCTGTTATTTAGACCTAATGAGTATTAGCCTTTTTGTCCGTGGACCTAACGACCTGAAACCTTTTAGAATGCATTCAGAAATTCAAAACCATCCCAAAGTATTTCACTGTGTTATGCATGTACGACCTGATATCACCCACCCTACCAGCCTCCCCCGTTTCACAGTTGCCGGACAATCTACCAAGATCAACAATACGGGGTCACGTGTGGATCGCTCGCAACTATATTAAAGGTAATGAACATCTGGCCCGTTACTTAGTAAATGTATTAGTTGTCGCTCTTAAGGTCTTCAAAGTTGGACACCCCTGGCGTACGGCTTTTAACTGAGGGCTTGTCTCATCATTTTGCGTGCTTCTGTTCTCCACCCTGATTCAAGTATCTTTCGATCTACTTTTAGTTCCGTCCTCGACATGGCGTATGACACAGGGCCGTAGATCAAGAATATACATCAATGGTGGACAAAAAAAAGTGAAATCTCTTTCACACTGATTTTGTTATGAGTTACTTCAGTCGAAGGTAGTTTATGTGGAAATTCTTGAACTTTTTTCAAGAATGCTCTCATGAAAGGACTAAGAACAATATATTTTATTTATATATTGTTTACTATTTCTGTATACCAATAAATATAAATGACAGCTAATGAAGTTGGATAATTGAATACGACTTGAGGAAGAGCAGAATATGACGTAAAGTAAATTCCTACTAAAACATCGCTTCAAAAATATGATTTAAATGGGCGATGAAAACCTTGCACTACACCTAAGGGACTAATACCTTAAGCAGTTGACGCACCCATATATACGAAATAATCAATCAATTCAACACTGTCATAATCCAAGGGGCAATAGTTTGGCCAATTTCTCAAGCTTACGATCTTTTCACAATTACGTTAAGTATTTGAAAATGCAATGATAGACAAAATTCAACTCATTACAAAACTTTTTTATTATCGAATAATTACAAATAAGAATCAAAGTGAGAAAACAGAATTGTATAATGAATAATAGGAATAACTCGAATTCCTATGTTTCTCGACGCCACATCAGAAGCCATGACATGGCAGAAAACGCCTTCGCGAAGGGATATTTCTAGGATCAGCTTCTTGCCCGGAGGATTTCGGTAGTTTTCTCAAGTGATCATTACTTTCCCGTATACATACGTATATACGGAGGAATAAACGTAGTACAGGGAAAGTTAAATAATGCTGCGCGAAAAAACCGACGAATTTTCGGTAGAAGAAAAAATCATTGCCGGGACCTTATAACGAAAAAGTTGATAAAACCAGTTGCTAAGTTAAGTAAAAAATCCCATAACACATGGTGTAGCCAGAATCCCTGTTTTGTGGGTCCTTGATAAACATTTGAAAGCAAAACGTCCGTCCGTCCGTCCGTCCGTCCGTCCGTCAGTCCGTCGCACTGAGAGAGGGGGGATCTCTACAACCAAGGGGAAAGGAGCCCTGGTCTTGGTACTGCTTGAGAAGTACTCACTTATTTAACGTATTTATTGCTATGACTTTAGCCTTGACAATTGGACCAACTGAGTGGGGGCTGAAGGCCCTAAGAAATATTACAGCGTTCTTACGTGGCACACTCTCCATACAGCTCTCACTCTCGCAGCATCCCTCCGTCAGGGCGCCAGTCACCGGTCTCGACCACAAGCAGTCCGAAGCTCAAAGGAAGGTTTCTAGGGGGGCATGGGATTATACGAGCTTGGGTCACTAGACACTGATGTTGAAGCGCGAGTCGTTCCAGTTGCCAGATCTTTTGCAAAACCGCTGCGTCCCAGAGAGCGCCCGAGTCTGTTTCTGCTGGACTACGGTCTATTTCGTGGGCTGCTGAGAAGTCAGTAGGTCGCGCCACAAACACCAGTCTGCACAGCAATTTTCAATTTTTGCTTTTTTTCAAATTTCGTATTTTTATTAGCACCTAAACGCCATTTTCTTAAAAACTACTCCATATTTTTCAAAGAAAATTACCATTTAGGTCGCGGTATTACTGTTCTTTAATATTCTAGAATAATATTTCCGTTCTACATTAGGAAACCGAAAAATTAAGGAAAATGTCAAAAAATTTTACTTTTGGGCGAGCGATAGATGTCAGCAGGCAAGAGTAAGTGGCAATTCCTAATAGCTATCCCAGACCCAAGGAAAGATAAAAACTAATACGGGGAAAGGCTGTGCCATTTTGTTAGCCACCAACTAGCTCATAAGGGACAATGGGCGGCTTTACGAGTGGTCAGCGTTTAAATGCCAGCAGCAGAATGAATGATGTTGATCCTCTGACAGTTTTCTGCAATGTGTGTGTGTGTCTTGTGAGAGAGAGAGAGAGGAAGGGGTTCGAGTTCTTCCAGAATATACAGTAATAGTAATAATACTAATAATAATAATAATGTCTTATTGATTTAGTGAAAATAAACGGAGCACATCAACAGATAAATAAGGCTTGTCGAAGAGCTGATTGTCTTGGTAGCTGAAGTGATTAAAGCAATTGACCAAATACAGGATTCGATTCCTGGTTGGGGCAGTGAATAGTATCTTATCTTCATCACAAAATATTACAAAGCCCTTCCAGCACATGGTCTTACCACCCAATCTATTTTCTCCCGCTCCATTGACCCCCCTCCACGTTCCTTCCTCGTCGATCCACGCTCCTCCTCCCCACGCTCCTCCTCCTCCACGCTCCTCCCTCCTCCACGCTCCTCCCCTCCCCCACGCTCCTCCCTCCTCCACGCTCCTCCCTCCTTCCACGCTCCTCCTCCTCCACGCTCCTCCTCCTCCACGCTCCTCCTCCTCCACGCTCCTCCCTCTCCTCCACGCTCCCCCTCCTCCACGCTCCCCCTCCCCACCGCTCCTCCCTCCCCCACGCTCCTCCCTCCCCCCGCTCCTCCCTCCCCCACGCTCCTCCCTCCTCCACGCTCCCCCTCCCCACGCTCCCCCTCCTCCAGCCTCCCCCCCCTCCACGCTCCTCCCTCCCACACGTCTCCACTCCCCACGCTTCCTCCCTCCCCCACCGCTCCTCCCTCCTCCACGCTCCTCCTCCTCCACGCTCCTCCTCCCCCACGCTCCTCCCTCCCAACGCTCCTCCCTCCCCAGCTCCTCCTCCCCCACGCTCCCCCTTCCTCCCACGCTCCCTCCTCCTCCACGCTCCTCCCTCTTCTACGCTCCTCCCTCCACACCCGCGCGCTCCGCCGCATCAGAGAGCGCGCGTGCTCGCGGCTAAGTGGGGAAGTGTGTTCCCCATTGCCAGCGCTCGGCGCGCCTCTTTTGGCCTTTCATAATAGAAGTTTTCAGACGAGGTATTTTAAGCGAAAGTTTGGTAATTCTCGAAGAAGCCTCCTCTGCCTCCACAAAGCCCCTCTTCCCTGTTCGACGTCCAATGCAAGGCGAATGTAGCCGGAGGAAGTGGATGAAGTAGTGCTGCGGGGGATGGAGATTTACCTACAGAACAATAAATGTGGGTCAATGGGCATTTTACAGTGATATTTATTGTGTGAGAACCAATAACACGTCAATAACAAACAATAAAAACAAAAAAAAACAAAAAAATAATGAAATAACAAATTGTGAATGTAAGCTTTAGAAGATTAGAAACTTGTAACATTGAAATGACTCATTCATTAGATATAATAGAAGCTATGCAGAGGGAAAAATTATGTTTCATTTATTACCTTCATTATTTTAATAAAAGCTTGGTTGGCAAACTAGAAAAATTTTCACAAATAATATTTCATTAATACTACGAAAATATTATTAAAATTAAGTATTTTAATAATATATAAGAAATTGAAGTATTAAGAAGAGTGGGGGAGGGAGAAAGCATGGAGGAGGGAGGAGAGTGGAAGAGGGAGGAGAGTGGAGAGGGAGAAATAAGAAAATTTAAGTGTAAGTTAATTTCGGATTAGACTAGTGGTAGACTGGTGTTACAACTGCAGGTCAGGGTTTCAATTGCAATTGTGTATGAATATTTTTATTTAAGACATTCGCCACCTTGTAGAATGTGTAACAAAATTAGAGATCTGAAATTTGAATCTGCGTAATGTGCATATTCACAGAGTAAATTTATTTGACTCTTGGGAGGAAGAAATTGAAGGCATGTAGCGTACATCAAGGAGGCAAAATCTTACCATTTTCTTGGCCAGTCAGGTAGGATTGGTTTTGAAGTTAGTTGTGATTCTTTCCAAATTGATACCAACTTCAATCATTAACCTCAACATTGATTATTCATTTTGATGAGTAAGTCCTTCATTAATTTACCAATAAAACATTTCCAAAGAAAATGTGACGATGTTATTAATACGCAACATTTCTATACATTAATCTTAATATTGTCACACCCAAGGTTCGTTATCGAGCCACACGGTGGCGTCGATTGTCAACCACAGCGTCGAGCTCCGGCGGCGTGGGTGTGCGCCGAAAGTCAACGAGGGCGGCCCGGGCCTAGCTCAGTCGGCCAACTTTGTCACCTGCTTAGAATCTAACTCGGATGGAAGGAGTCGTAAGGCGTTTGCTAACTACAGAAACAATTCAGTGGTTGGTAAAGCAAATAAAAAGGTTTATTCCCGCCTAATAATAGGCCGGGAAGTTACAGTGATTCAAAGAGTTAAGAAAGGCCCTACCTGATGAGCTCAGTTAGAACGAAAAAAAAAAAAAATGAGATAAAACTTAAATCTAAAAAAAAAGAGAGAAGAACGAGAATTACAATTAAATTCCTTTACAGGCCCCAACAAACTCTAGGCCATTCGCCTTCTGGCTGACAATAATGAGGAAACAAGTGCCTAAGCGCGGCACAGCAATGCACAATAGTTCTTTGGCGGTCGTTGACCGAAGTTTATGCCTGAATGGGGCGGCGTGTAGGCGGCCCTCGGCGTCGGCGGCGGGGGGTCGCGGCTTCTCTCCGTCTGGGTCGGCGGCTGAGATGGCCCTGCCAGGCCGAGAAACGTCCTTCCACAGTAGCTACCAAAGGAGCGGCGGCGGCGACAGCGGCTGCGGCGGTGACGGCGGCGGCGGCGACGGTCAGCTGGCCCGGATCGTGAATGATCGCGAATTCCGTTCACACAAATTAGCAGTTCTCACGGAAAGTTCTCTGGAGTTATCACGATCACGAATCTCGGAGAAAACTAGTCACCGGTCACTGCCCACGGCAGAGCTCAGTGTCCACGAACTAAGTCCCAAAATAATAATTCTCCCTCGAACGCGGCGCCGGAGCTATCGCTTACTCCGCGGCGCTCGCCACCCAAGACAAGTCGAGTACACGTAGCCCTCGAACGCGGCGCCGGAGCTGTTACTCGCTCCGCGGCGCTCGCCCCCCCCAGCTCAATCGAACAAGAAGAAGTGATGCTCTCCCCTACGCCGCTAGCGTGGAGGTCTCCTCGTTCCGCCACCCCGAAAATTCAAAAGTGCCCCAAAATCGCTCCCACCCCACGGAATTTTGCCCCTGATTGGCTAAGTGCTACTACGCCGTAATTTTGTCCTCGGCCAATCAGGTCCGGTGATTCTAGGAATTTTCCGTAGCCCTATCTCTGTCTGGAAAACGCTCTCCGTCTGACTTCGGAAGTAGGTCAGTAAAGGGTACGCGGAATGTCCGTTGGGACCCCTGGAGAAACTGCGAAGGACGGTCTGGGTACTTAGTGCGCATGATACCCGGAACGGCGGGATCAGCACACGTCTCTAATCTCTTCTTCGGCGCCCGGGTGCGTGACGGGATGAGGGTCGACTCGCGGACGATGGCCATAAACTTTAGAGGAGCGCGTGCTGTCATCCCTTCCATTAGCGGAGGGGGCGCGCCGACCCGGCTGGCGGCGGCGGGAGGTGGACGGTTCACATCGACAGTTATTTGTGAAATTTAAAAAGTATTAAAAATAGCGTACCGCTACATTGGCCCTCCCCTCCGAATAGAGAAAAAAAATTGGGGCTTTGAAAATTGAGATTTGGAAATGAGAATTTTTTTTCTCGTCGTGATGAAATTTCAAAAAAAATAACATGGCGATGCCTAACATTAAAATCATTCTACAGTAACTAAGAAAATTGCAACTACTACTAGATCTTAATTCTAATTAACCCTACAAAATTTAACAAAGAAGAACATGAACTGTACCGCGAGCCCAAGGTACTCCGAATCGTGTGCAGAGGTTGTCAGTGACTTCTACTCTTTAAACGGACGGAGGTTGAAAAAATTGAATTTTCCGGCTGGAAGGCCGTTTTCGTCCCGCAGGAGGCATACGTTTCCAGACGTAGGTTAAGCCGTTGTATAAGAATCCCGTGAACTTCCTATCGTCGGGGTGGATGGAAATCTGCCAATAAGAACTCGAAAAATCTAAGGCCGAAAATTTTTAGTTTTGTTGAATTTCCAAAGAATTTCGTCTATGTTTTGAGGTGCCTCGTTTTCTGGGACTGTAACTTCGTTGATTCGTCGTGCATCTAAACAAATTCTAACTTTCCCGTCTTTCTTCTTGACAACAACAATCGGGTTTAAGTAGGCCGTGACTGACCTCTCAATAATGCCTTCACTAATCATGTTTTTGATCGTTTCATCGACTCCCCCCTAATGGACTGCGGAATAGGGTAATTTTCACTTTAAAGGGTGAGTCATCGGTGACCTGGATCCGAAGCAAAAGTCTTTTATTGGATGCACGGGACGATCGAAAACGTTGCCGTATTTGCAGAGCAATTGCTGCAGCTGATGGCGCTCGTGGTCATTTAGTGAATCATTTCCTAGCAAGCACTTGTTAATGACTCCACTCACGTCATCCCCCGAATCCCCAAACCCACATGAAATGCTAATGTCCGGTCTGTCCTCGTCATCTTGTATCTCAATTTCCTACCCTCACCGAAACTCACAATATTCCTGGAAAAATCCACTATCCCGTTATTTTCCCGCAAGAAATCTACCCCTAGAATAACATCATAATTCAAGTCTTCTATGACTAAACATGGCACGTCGAATGAAACTTCCCGAAAATTTAGTGAGATTAAGGCCTGCATGAAAATCGGCTTACTTTTCTTCTTCCCGATTCCTACAACGAAGCATTTACCCGTAGGCAAAGTTGGCACTGGAATGCGTTCACTTATTAGTTGCGAGTAAAATTCTTTGAAATTGCGCTAACCTCACTGCCGGTATCTACTAGAGCGCGTACATTAAAATTTCCTGTGAGAAACTCGATTACTGGGCACTTCCGTGCGAGTTCCTTCACATGTTCATTCGCATCGTCATTTAAGTCATGAAATGCGTAGTTCACTGACACTACCTTGGAAATTGGTACCTCTGACACAACTCGTTCGGGACCCCGGTACCTTACTGGCTCGAACGGTTCTAATTTAACGGGCTCTGTCTAGTGGAATCATGCTGACCGTTTCTGTCCCCAGCGTTCCCGCCTCGATTCTCATTAGAATCCGGTGGTGGGCGTCGCTCATTTGCAGCGTTCCCCGATTCCGGTCATCGCGACGCCATGACGGTCGGTTCTGGCCGTTCCCTTGTTTCGCTCCAATTATCCTCATAAGAAATTACCCGAGTCCTATCAAATTGAGCGAGCAGCTCCTGGAATCGATCGAGGTCCTCACATCCTACACTATTAATTAAATTTTGCACATAGGTAGGGTAATGCGCGGTCAAAAGCCAAATGACCTTTTTATCCTCTATCATGGGGTCACACAATTTAATAGCGGAGATTTTCTCCATGGCGTAGTCAAGGTAAGATTGGGTCGCGTCTTTTGTCCCACCTGTTCTCTAGAATCTTTCTCTCGAATTCGTAACGCGTTTGTTCGTTCCAGTAACGCGCAAGGAACTTGGTACGAAACTCTTCGTACGTTTGTGGGAATGGTGCAAGCGCAGTGAGCCAATGGGCAGCATTTCCGCGTAGAAGTTCCTGCATGAATTTAGGTTTTAATTTGGACGGTACTGCCTTCGTCAAATCCATGTAATTCTCGGCACGGTCGAGAAAAACCTTTGGATTTTCATCTGCTTTTCCCCAAAAACATAAATTTTGTGGAGGGGCCCACGAGAATCTAAGCCCTGATCCTCCCGATGAATTCGCAATAGGACCGTTCTCTTTCTCTTTCTCGATTTCCTCCCTTACTAATTTTATTAAGTTCTTGTCTATTTCTTTCTTTAACTTTTCTTCCCTGTCCCTGATATTCTCCCCTTCAATAACTCCTAATTTCTCGAATTTGCCATGGATTTCACTCACTTCCGTGCTGAGTTTGGTTTCAATTTTCGTGAATTTGCCGTTCATTTCTGTTTTAACCTCGGCAATATTCTCAGTAATTGATTCGCAATAAGCTTCCACTTTCCTGTCACATGCCTGAAGTTTCTGACTAATTTCTGATTCGATTTTGATAATATTTTCCCTTGCCTCGGCCCTAGAACTTTCTAACTCCTGGCCTAAGTTCTCCACGCTAGTTTCAATTTTCCCACATCTACCCTCTAACTGATTCTGCAAAGTTCCTATTTTGTGATCAAATTTCGCCTCCAAATTTTCTAGTTTCGCGGCCTGGTCAACCAAACAACTGTCTAGCCGGTCAAATCTTCCTCATTTCTTTTATACTTTCTGAGATTTGTCTCGCATGTCTCTCGCTACTCTCTGAAATTTGGTTCATCAATTCTAGTTTTAAATTCTTACTACTTTCTGCAATCTGACTCGCATGTCTTTCGCTACTCTCCGAGATTTGCTTCGTGAGAACTCGCATAAGTTCACTTAGGGTGATCTCGGGCGCAGGCTGTTCCCCCGAACTGCTCTCTCCCGCCACATCGACGCCTGATTCGTCCAGCATTTTGGCTGTTTTGCGTGAAACGCGCACACGGTATTCACAACACACAAAGCACAAAACAATAACACTTATACACAAAATACAATAATAAATAATATCATTACCAGACCACAAATTGTTCTTTTCGTAGCAGCGTCCTTCCATCCATTTAAAAAAACAACAGTAATAGAAAATTAGGTTCTGCGACTATTATCAAAATGGCACTGAGACATGAATTGATTCTAGGGCGTTTTACTGGGGTATCTGTGGTACTATCGAGCCCCACTTGGGAAAGCCAATTGTCACACCCAAGGTTCGTTATCGAGCCACACGGTGGCGTCGATTGTCAACCACAGCGTCGAGCTCCGGCGGCGTGGGTGTGCGCGCCGAAGTCAACGAGGGCGGCCCGGGCCTAGCTCAGTCGGCCAACTTTGTCACCTGCTTAGAATCTAACTCGGATGGAAGGAGTCGTAAGGCGTTTGCTAACTACAGAAACAATTCAGTGGTTGGTAAAGCAAATAAAAAGGTTTATTCCCGCCTAATAATAGGCCGGGGAAGTTACAGTGATTCAAAGAGTTAAGAAAGGCCCTACCTGATGAGCTCAGTTAGAAACGAAAAAAAAATGAGATAAAACTTAAATCTAAAAAAAAAAGAGAAAGAACGAGAATTACAATTAAATTCCTTTACAGGCCCCAACAAACTCTAGGCCATTCGCCTTCTGGCTGACAATAATGAGAGGAAACAAGTGCCTAAGCGCGGCACAGCAATGCACAATAGTTCTTTGGCGGTCGTTGACCGAAGTTTATGCCTGAATGGGGCGGCGTGTAGGCGGCCCTCGGCGTCGGCGGCGGGGGTCGCGGCTTCTCTCCGTCTGGGTCGGCGGCTGAGATGGCCCTGCCAGGCCGAGAAACGTCCTTCCACAGTAGCTACCAAAGGAGCGGCGGCGGCGACAGCGGCTGCGGCGGTGACGGCGGCGGGCGGCGACGGTCAGCTGGCCCGGATCGTGAATGATCGCGAATTCCGTTCACACAAATTAGCAGTTCTCACGGAAAGTTCTCTGGAGTTATCACGATCACGAATCTCGGAGAAAACTAGTCACCGGTCACTGCCCACGGCAGAGCTCAGTGTCCACGAACTAAGTCCCAAAATAATAATTCTCCCTCGAAACGCGGCGCCGGAGCTATCGCTTACTCCGCGGCGCTCGCCACCCAAGACAAGTCGAGTACACGTAGCCCTCGAACGCGGCGCCGGAGCTGTTACTCGCTCCGCGGCGCTCGCCCCCCCCAGCTCAATCGAACAAGAAGAAGTGATGCTCTCCCCTACGCCGCTAGCGTGGAGGTCTCCTCGTTCCGCCACCCCGAAAATTCAAAAGTGCCCCAAAATCGCTCCCACCCCACGGAATTTTGCCCCTGATTGGCTAAGTGCTACTACGCCGTAATTTTGTCCTCGGCCAATCAGGTCCGGTGATTCTAGGAATTTTCCGTAGCCCTATCTCTGTCTGGAAAACGCTCTCCGTCTGACTTCGGAAGAAGTAGGTCAGTAAAGGGTACGCGGAATGTCCGTTGGGACCCCTGGAGAAAACTGCGAAGGACGTTGCCTGGGTACTTAGTGCGCATGATACCCGGAACGGCGGGATCAGCACACGTCTCTAATCTCTTCTTCGGCGCCCGGGTGCGTGACGGGATGAGGGTCGACTCGCGGACGATGGCCATAAACTTTAGAGGAGCGCGTGCTGTCATCCCTTTCATTAGCGGAGGGGCGCGCCGACCCGGCTGGCGGCGGCGGGAGGTGGACGGTTCACATCGACAGTTATTTGTGAATTTAAAAAGTATTAAAAATAGCGTACCGCTACAATATTTTGCAGTATTTGAGGAAATGTTTATGTTACGAAAAGCATTAGCTTTAGCACATAATAAATCAGAGTTCTACAAATTTTATCAACAGTCGTAAAACGTTAGCAAAAATAGCAGAACTCAACTATGAAAAGAAGGAGTCGAAATTGCAACGAAACACACAGCAAGAAAATTCTTGAATAATCGATTGTAGTAAGTTTTCCTGGCAGACGAAATTAGTTACTTTGTTTTCAAAAGGTTTTAATTCACCTAAAAGTTACGCTTAATGATGGTTAAAACTCAATCATCAGATGACGAGCGAACTCGTGATGACATGAGATATAAAGTTGAAAAGTGAATGAACTTAATTGCAGAGTTTCACCAAAACATTCTAGTGACAC